>PVJD01001904.1:0-231133 GCA_004026545.1 Mormoops blainvillei | reverse complement strand
TGGCCTGTGCTTCTCCATCCAATTTGCATGGGCTTAAATGTGACATTTGACTTGAGCACGTGGGCCCTAAGAGCACAGGCTCCAGGCCAGGCCCAGCTGGGCCCTTTCTGAGATGTGTGAATGTGGATGGTGAGCCTACTGTACCTCTCAGAGCCTCAGCTAGCTTCCAGGATGACCTGAGGGGGCTGCGAGGTGCGTCTCTCACAACCTCAGGCAACTGCGGGTGGATTCCCTGCCCTCCTGCGGCACTGAGCCCTGCACGGGCCTCCTGACGGAGCTCACTGAGTCAGGAGAGGCAGAGGAGGATGAGAAAGAGTAGGAGGTTGTGGTTCTGGTTGCTGGCCGTTGTCCCTCAGCTCACAGATGCCGTGGTCTTCAAGCTGCTGGTGACACCCTGCGCCCTGTCCCCCTGCCCCCCCCCAACCTGTCATCCCTTCCCTGCTTGGCTGCTAACTGGACACGGGGCAACCTGCTCTCCTCTGGGCTTTGTGCCAGTTCCTGATGGGAACCAGTGGAGGCAGATCCAGAGAGCTCTGGGTTCGAGTTTCAACAATGTTCCTCCCTGCCGTGTGATTCCAGGCAAGTGACTTCACCTCTCTGAGCCTGTTTGCTGATCTGTAAGGAGGGGTCAACAGTGCCCCCCTGCTAGGCTCATGGTAAGAAACAGGGCGCTGCACCCACGGCACCTTCGCCTGGTGTCCGACCTGAAGTCCGAGCATGTAGAATAAGAGCCCGAGCATGTAGAATAAGAGCTGCTGTTACTGTTTTGAACAAACATATTTTGTGAGTCTGGAGATTAGGAAAGCGTGCAAAACTAGGCCAACCAGCTCTATTTACCCTCACGATGTGTCTGCGAAGTAGGCGCTCTTATTACTCCTGCGATGCAGATGAGGAAACTAAGACCTGAGGAGGCTGGGCAGCTGGTCCAAGGCGATCCCGCTGCCCTCCCCTTCCCTGCTGGACGTGTTCTCGCTTGTTTGGGGGTGTTGTCATTTGTTGCTCTTCACCCTGCGGACCCAGACTGGCAGATGGCCAGGGTTCAGAGGTCACTCCAGGTCTGGTAATGGGCCAGCCAGGATCTCTGTGAGAGTAAGAGACCCCTGCACTGGCCCAGGGGGCCTCCAGCAAGATGTTTCAGTCTCTCATGCTGGTCAGGCTCTAGCTAACTCTAGACGGAGTTTAGGGAGCAGTCACCCCAGGCCTGACCCCTGGCCCTGGGCCCCTGACCCCTGGCTCCAGGGTTTGCAGTGGGGCTGTTCCAGACAGGCCATGTGGTTGGCCCAGCAGACAGGAATCAGGCACTGAGTCAAAGCCAGGCCCCAGGCTCGGCCTCGAGGGGCACTGCCCACAGCCTATAGCCTCGCGAGCGACACGCTGGCCACCAGGGATGCCAGTACCATCCAGGACCTGCTAGGGCTCAGCCAGTGCCGGGCGGGGTCAGTGTCCCTGAAAACATCCTGCTCTCCCTTCTTTCCTTCCACTCGCTCCTTCGTTGGGCAAGAGTGTGGTGGCTGCAGGCACCGACTCTGGATCTGGGCTTCCCAGCTTCAGATCCCAGCTCTGTCCCTTACCAACACGACCTTGGGTGAGACACCTAACTTTTCTGTGCCTCAGTTCCCTACCCATGCAGTGGGAGTAACTCGTAGTGATTGTGCGAACCAGTGGGTTGTGGCATGTGCTGAGTTTTATGGATGTGGCTGGTGTTGCTGCCGTGACCACTTGTTAGGGGCATGCAGTGAGAAAGGTAGGCGGGGACCCTCAGCTTCGCAGAGCCCAGGACCTCCTGTCACCTGCCTCATGCGAGTTCTCGTCCCTCTAGCTCTGAGCTTGCACCACTATAGCCAGGATTTGCTCATTCCGTCATCCAGCCCATGAGGATGCACGTGTGCTAGGCGTGTGCTAGGTGCGTGCTGGGTGTGTGCTGGGCACGCAGGCTGGTTTGTACAGCTGGGAGTGGGGATGGCAGGGACGGGGAGGAGGAAAGAGAAAGAAGAGGGGGTGGAACAGTAGAGTATTTTAATATACTTTTTATTTTGGAATAATTTTGGATTTATAGGGACGTTGCAAAGATAGTACAGGGAGTGCCCATAGACCCCTCGCCCAGCCTCCCCCATTAACATCCTACATCATCACGTGTATTTGCCACAGCTGAGAAACTGACATTGGTGCCTTGCTTTTAACCAAACTCAGCTGTTCAGATCTCACCACTTTCCGCACTGATGTCCTCTGTGTGTTCCAGGGCCCCTCCAGGGCACCACATTGCAGAGAGGGGTCTGTGTGTTTTCAGTTACCTTTGAAACTAGTCCTTCAGGAGATCACACTGCTCTGCAGTGTCCGGCTGGACATTTCCACACCTGTGCTCGTCTGTGTAACCATCCCCAGGACAAGATAGAGGACATTTCTGGCTCTCAGAAGGCCCTTTCCCAGTTGGTGATCTCAAAGGTCATAGCTAGTCTGACCTTTCTGGTCATTATGTGGTTTTGCCTGCCCTTGACATTCACACTGTGGGCTTATGTGCACCGGGAGTCTGGCTTTCTCCCTCACTGTCTGCGAGACTTGTCCATGGCACGTGTGTCCATGTGTATGTGTGTCAGGACGTCGTTCTGTCCCATCGCTAGGCCATATTCCGTTGGCTCTTCACCATTTTCTCTCGCAGTGGTGTCTTTTGAAGAACAGAAGTTCCTGGTTTTGCAGGATTCCAGCCCGTCGGCCCCTCCTAGCTAGCGCTTCCTCTTTCTCAGGTCACAGCGTTTTCTGTTTCCCCCTGCCAGCTTGTTGGTGACCTTTTGGGAGGGTTGGTTTAGAGACAAGGAAGGAATTAAGTCTGGGACAAGATGAACAAATGTCAAAGTCCCATC
This sequence comes from Mormoops blainvillei, assembly GCA_004026545.1. Classification (NCBI taxonomy): domain Eukaryota; kingdom Metazoa; phylum Chordata; class Mammalia; order Chiroptera; family Mormoopidae; genus Mormoops; species Mormoops blainvillei. Next base: position 228,275 of record PVJD01001904.1, on the reverse strand, counting down.
AGAGAAGTAAAATCAGTTGTATGAGGGTGATTGGCTTGGGAATAATTTTATCTTTCCATCTTCAAAACTTTTTTTAAAAGAGAGAGAGAATGTTTTAAATAAACCTCTAATTTAAGTGTAGCCAAACCTTTTTAAGCTAGAGATTTTTGCATGAAGACCTGGTGCTCCAATTCCTGTGAAATCGAAGAAGGCCGGCCATTCTGGGCAAACCCCCGGGCAGCCCTCAGCCCTCCCAAAGCCCGGGCCTGATGCTGGTGCTGCTTCCTGGCCCTGTGGCTCCCAGAGGTCTGAGGGGCTCCAGCACAGCCTTCAGGTGGCGGCCCCCGTCAGGCAGGGGCCCTCCTGCATCTATGCGTAGCCTCTCTTTATCTTTTCGTAACCCACGCCCTGCCAGGTGAGCCCTGCTTTCCCTCCTCTGTAGTAAGAAAACAGGGAATGTTTGCTTTCATTTGCCAAATCTAGAATAACATTGAAGGTGCTATTCCAAGCCACATGCCTCCTCTCCTTTCACAAAGAAAACACCCATGGAGACGCACACACCAAGACTCACATATATGCACCCTGAGAACTCTCATATGAGATCATATAGGCACCCCCCCTCACATACACTGAGGCATAGTAAGACATACACACCAAGACACATACATGTACCTGGACATGCAGATGGGCACACACAGACATGCCACATGTGCACATCAGAACAGTTGCATGCAGGGACATGTGAGGACATTCGCCAGAACCTGGACATGTGCATACATTCCAAGATACATCAGGACATGGCACACACATACATTGAGACATGCATGTGCACACACAGGGACACAGATCCATGTCAGTACATGTGTACACACACCCTGGTACATACTCAGGCATGTGCACACACATGCATAGGACATGCACACCAGTGTGTACATGTGCAAGCTCTGTCCAGAAGGTATCCAGCCATGTCATATGAAAAATAGAGACATTTATTGAAGAAGACACAAGATACAATAAACATTGTACATGGGACAATGACACCTCAGTCCCCTTCAAAGCAGGCACCTTGGCACCTCACACAGCTCTCCCACTCGCCTTCAGCTGCCCCGTCATATTTTCCTGAATCTCATTGACAGTCTGAAACCTCTTCTCTTTCAAAAGTGATTTTAGTTTTGGGAAAAGCCAGAAGTCTCAGGACACCAAATCTAGACTATAGGAGGGCTGAGCCACCTGGGTGATTTGATGTTTTGCGAAAAGATGTGATGCATGAGTGGGAGTGTTATTATGATGAAGCTGCCCATCACCAGTTGCTGCGGCCCTCTGAATCACACGATTAGTTTCTGCGGAAGAATGTTCAAGCTTAACGCAAAATCTGATGCATATTCATTGCTCTACTCACTCAGTCATTTTGAATGCGATGGCCACACAGTACACACACTCACCCAACAGCGTCTACTGCGCCACTGACTAGTACAGTGAAGTCGTCCTTGTTTGAAGTCATCATTGTTCATGCATGTGCATTCCAGTCCACTCCCCTTGCCTGCCAGGTTACACTGATGTCATGCCAGCCGTTCTCATATTAACGAAGGTTGGACTTTTTCCAGAAAGGCCTCGTATACCAGGATACACCTGTACTGGGACACATACACACCCACACCAGAACACAGACACCCTGAGTGGTTGCACAGACCTGGTTAAACAGCACAAATCTGAGGGAAGAACAGAGCTGGTGCAGAGGCGGCACTTCCACAGGCTGCCAGGGGTGCCTGCTCTGGAGTGATGTGGGTGTAGGGATCACAGAGGTGCCTGATGCTCAGCACCCGGGGCCTGTTGTGCAGTTATGAATGTGGGAGTAGCACCTGGTCTGGGACCAGACCCTCCAGGGTTAAGTTCTGGCTCCATCACTTTCTGGCTGCATGACCTCGGGCAAGTTACTTAACCTCTCTGTGTCAGATTAAAGCGGGTGATATGGGTTGCATAGTAACAGCAGAGCCTGGCAATAGGTAGCTCGTCTTAGTGTTTATGAAATAAAATCCATCTTTCTCACCTTTCCTCTGAGAGGCCCAGAACTAGTGCTCCCCTGTCCTGAGCCCTCCGCCCCTTGCCACCCCTTTGCCTTCTCATGGTTGAAGGCTGCGTCCTGGGGTAAGTGAGGGTGGCTGAGCCTTCGGGTGGGGCTCTGCCCAGCAGCTGGGGCGACCCTGGTCCGAGTCAGTCTGGGTCCGGTCACTGCCATTGTGAGGCCCCCGGAAGAGCCAGGTCCTGGCTGAGCTGGGCGGGCAGAGCAGTCTGGCCCCAGAAGATGGCCTGGGGCCTCCTCCTGCCCCTCAGGATGCCAGACCCACGGGGGCCCCAGCAGGGGCTTCAGGCTGGGGCTGGAGGAGAGACGGTCTGGATTTCCAGGCAGTTTGTGAGCATTTGATAAACAGCCATTATTAAAGATTAAATGGCCTAAGCTTACAACTAGAAAAATTATGTTTATTATTATGAAACATATATTTAATGGAATAAAAATCATATTAAAAACAAAGGTCATAGAGACTTAATCCCTAATTCTCTTACTACACAGCACTGCACATGCGCCCTTGGGTTTGTTTATGTCGGCTCTGCCTGCAGGTGGACCTGCCTCAGGACTGCGCGCTTGCCGCTGACCAGCCTCCTCCCAGCTCCACGCGTGGTGAGCCAGCTGCAATCAGCCCTGGCGGGAGCACCGACACCATGGAAATTTGCAAGTACTTCGCATTAGAGCTTTCTGTCCCGTCCCCCCACTCCCCTACCCCCGTCGTGTCCGTCCGTCCGTCTGTCCGTGTCCGTGTCCCCCGCGCCCTCCCGTCAGGGCAGCTGCTCACCATTTACTCTAACGCCACTGGCTACGCACTTCCGCTTGGTTCTTTCAGACGGGACCCAGAGCCACCTCAGATAAGGCCAGAGCCTCTAGGTACTCAGGGTGCATCTCTTTCCCTTTCCCTCTTTTTCCCCATCCTCCTATCAAGACCCCAGGGAAGAGCAAAGCCAATGCTAGCAGGAGCAGCACCCTTCAGCCCCCGCCATGTCCAGGACAGTGTGGTCGCAGTGGCCCCAGCAAATGGCCCCAACCGATAGCCCATCCCTCTCACTCCCAGAACGAAAGGTGGGTGATACGTTTCAGAGACAACTGGCTTGGTTGGGTGGCAGGGCTCGGTTCACCTGGTTTTCATATCCCCTGCTGTAGACAATCTGTGACCTCTCCTTGGGGATCACTTGGTCGCAAGAGAGGTGGCTTGTCTCTTGTGCAGCTTTGCAGATCACTGATACAATTTGTTAGTAGTTACCAGTCTGTTCGTACCTTCTGTTTCTTTCTGATTCAGCCTTGGAAGATTGTCTGTTTCTAGGAATTTATCCATCTCTTCCAGGTTTCACAATTTGTTGGCATATAATTGTTCATAGTATTAATATTTTCTTATACACTTTTGTTTTTGTGCGGTGTCAGTTATCATGTCTCCTCTCTCACCGCGGATTTTTTTATTTGGGCCTGCTCATGTTTTTCTTGACGAGTCTGACTAAAGGTTTATCAATTTTTTTTATCTTTTCAAAGAACCAGCTCTTGGTTTCACTGACCTTTTCTATCTTTTTTTAGACTTTATCTCCATCTGATCTTTATTGTGTTCTTTCTTCTACTTTGGGCTTTGTTCTTCTTTTTCTAGTTCCTTTAGGTGTAAGATTAGATTGTTTATTGGAGATGTTTCTTGAGGCAGGCTGCACTTTTATGAATTTCCCTCTTAGCATTGTGTCCCATAGATGGGCAGTCGTGTTTTCATTTTCATTTGTCTTGAGGTGCCATTTGATTTCTTCCTCGGTGTTGTTGGTAACCCATTCACTGTTTAGTAGCCAGTTATTAGCCTCCACGTGTCTGTGTGTTTCTTAGTTTTCTTGTCTCTGATTTTAGTTTCATACCATTATGATTGGACTTCTCCATGCTTGCTAGGATTTCAACCTTGTTGAGAGTTGTTTTGTGGCCTAACATGTGATCTTTCTTGCAAAATGTACCAAGTACACTTGAGAAAAATATATATTCTACTGCTTTTGGATGAAATGTCCTAAAAATATGAATTAAGACCATCTGGTCTATGTGTCATCTAAGGCTACTGTTTTCTTGTTGATTTTCAGCCTGGAAGATCTATCCAGTGTTGACCGTGGGGTGGTAAATTGTCCTTCAATGATTGTATTGCTGTCAATCTTTCCCTTTATGCCTGTCAAGATTTGCTTTATATAATTTAGGTGCCCGTAAATTGGGTGTGTAGATGTTTACAAGAATTATATCATCTTGCAGGACTGATGTCTTTATCATTATGAAATGCCTTATTTTTTGTCTCTTATTATAGCCTTTGTTCTAAAGTCTATTTTGTCTGATAAAAATATTGCTACCACAGCTTTTTTTTTTTTCCATCTCCATTTGCGCAAAATATCTTTTCCTATCCCTTTACTTTCAGTCTCTGTGTGTCTTTTGATCTGAAGTGGGTCTCTTGTAGGCAGAATATGTTCAGATCTTGTTATCCATTCAACCACTGTATGTTTGTAGCACTTAGTCCATTTACATTTAAAGTAATTGTCAATAGATAAGTAGTTATTGCCATTTTATTCATTGCATTCTGATTTTGTATTCTCTGTCCTTTTTTTATTCTCTTGTTCTCTTGTATGCTATGACTTTCCATAGTGTTGTGTTTGGATTTCTTTCTCTTTATTTCTTGTATGTCTTTATAGATTTTTGATTTGAGGTTGCTGTGTGCTTCATGTATACCAAACAATGTTTACAGCACTCTATTTTAAGTTGATGGTTGCTTAAATTTGAACACATTCTAAAATCACTACAGTTTTTACTTGCCCCTTCCATGTTTACATTTTTACCATTATTTTTACATTTTTTGTGTGTGACTGTGTTTCTCTGTATCCCTCAATTTATTGTTGTAATTGCCTTTCACTAAGTGTTTGCCTGTATTTCTATGAATTGTATATATTGAGAATTTTTTATATTTTTTTACTCATATTTTTTATCTTTTCTACTTAAAGAAGTCCCTTTAACATGTCATGTAATACTAGTTTGGTGGTGATGAACTCCTTTAGCTTTTCCTTGTCTGGGAAACTTGACCTGTCCTTCAATTCTAAATGATAGCCTTGCCGGGTAGAGTAGTCTTCATTGTAGGTCCTTCCTTTTTATCACTTAAGCATTTCCTGCCAATCCTTTCTGACTTGCCAAGCTTCTGTTGAGAAATCAACTGACAGTTTTCTGGGAGCCCCCTTGTAAATAACTAACTGCTTTTCTCTTGCTATTTTTAAGAGTCTCTCTTTGTCTTTAACCTTCGACATTTTAATTATAATGTGTCTTGTTGTGGGCCTCTTTGGGTTCATCTTGTTTAAGACTCTGTGCTTCCTGGACCTGTATGTCTTATTTCCTTCACCAGATTAGGGAAGTTTTCCGTCATTATTTTTTCAAATAGGTTTTCAATTCCTTGCTCTGTCTTCTCCTTTCTGCACCCCAATGGTGTTAATGTTGGTGTGCTTGACACTGTCCCAGAAGTCCCTTAAACTATCCTCACTTTTTTTTGGATTCTTTTTTTTTTCCTTTTTGCTGTTCAGATTGGGTATTTTATGCTACCCTGTCTTCCTGATCACTGATTTGATTCTCGGCTTCATCTAATTTGCTGTTGATACCCTGTAATATATTCTTCATTTTAGATATTGTATTCTTTAGTTCTGACTGGTCCTTTTTATCTTTTTTTTTTAAGATTTAATTTATTTATTTTCAAGGAAAGGGGAAAAGAGGGAGAAAGAGAAGGAGAGAAACATCAACCAGTTGCCTCTCACATGCCCCCTACCAAGGATCTGACCTGAAACCCAGGCATGTGCCCCAACCAGGAATCAAACTGGCAATCTCTCGGTTCACAGGTCAGCAGCACTCAATCCACTGAGACACACCAGCCAGGGTGGTTTCTATCTCTTGTTGAAGTTCTCACTGAGCTCCCCTCTTCTTCCTATAAGTTCATTGAGCATCCTTATAACCAGTGTTTTAAACTTGATATCTGGTAGTTTGCCTGTCTCCATTTTGTTGAGTTCTTTTTCTGGATTTTTATGTCATTCTTTCATTTGGAACATGTTTGTCTCCTCCTCTTGGCTGACTCCCTGTGTCTGTTTCTGTGTATTAGGTAGATCTGCTACGTCTCCCAGTCTTGGCAGAATGACCTTATATAATAGGTGTCTTATGAGGTCCAGTGGTCAGTTTCGCTGGTCACCTGAGCCAGGAACCCTAGGGCTATCCCTTGTGTGAGTTGTGTGTGCCCTCCTTTTATAGCTGAACCTTGGTTACTGTTGGCACGTCAGTGGATGGATTGACCCTCGGGTCAATCTGACTGGCTGTGAGGGCTGGCCATGACTAAAGCAGATGAGTTGTTTGGGGGCTGACCCCATGGGGAGGGAGTTGCTTTAGTGGGGCTTTGGTTCCAGCTGAGTCAGTTCTTCAGGCGTGTTGTTTTGTGGAGCTGCATGTGTAGTGGCCCTGGTGTGGTCTGAAGTCGGCCACTGGGTGTGTTGGTTCTAGAGCCTCTTAGGAGGGGCTCTGGTGCAGGCCAAGGTCAGCAGCCATTTGTGCCAAGCTTCCCTTCCTAAAGTTGATTGCTCCTTGTGCTGCACTTGGAGGAGTTTGGGAGAGGATACACTGCCAGTAGTTCCAGCGTGGAACCCTTTGATGGACACCACAGTGTAAGTTGAGGCCAGCTACCACTTGTGCTGCTCTTGTGGCCACTTAGTTGAAGCTGTGGTCCAAGCAGCTTCTGCAAGGCTTGGAGCCACTTGATGGGAGTTACAGTGCGAGTTGAGACCAGCCACTACTTACACTGTGTTTGGGGCTGCTTGTCAAGAGGTACAGGTCACACTGAGACCAGCTGCTGCTTGTTTGGGGTATGTAGACCTTTGAGAGATTTGCAGAAAGTCCACAGTGCATGGTGAGACAGGCCACTTGTGTGGAGAGGTGGCTAGAAGAGTCTCGGGCTGGGTGTGCAAGGTAAGTGGGGTGGGGCCTCAGGCAGTCACCATGATTAGGCAAACATTGTTAGCCAGGTTAATGGAGAACTCAGATTTAGCACCTGGCAGCACCTGGCAGCACCTGGCAACTAGTTATGGGGAGGGCTCAACAAAGGAACAATGGTGGCTACCAGCACTTCTGACCCTGGAGAGAGGTGTCTTGACTTGTACACCCCCAGCCCTCACCTTGAAGCTAATCAATTCAGTTCCTCTCCATATGTCCCTGGCACTTGTTTTTAATCCTCCCCCAAGGACATGCTCATTGATTTTAGAGAGAGAGGAGGAGAGGGAAGGAGAGAGGAAGAGAAAGAGAAAGAGAAAGAGAAACATCAATGAGACAGAGAAACATTGATTGGCTGCCTCTTATACATGCCCCTACCAGAGATCAAACCCATAAACTAGCCATGTGCCCTGACTGAAAATCGAACCCATGACCTTTTGGTTTACAGGATGCTACTTCAACCAACTGAGCCGTACCAGCTAGGGCTGTCCCTGGTACTTTTTGAGCTGCTGCCCCAGCACTGCAAGTCAGAGCAAGTGAGTCTGTGAGCTTGTGAGTCTGTGTGTGGGCCCTTGAAGACCTGCATTGCTTAGTTCTGCAGCAGCTCTCACTCAGATGTAATCTCTGCTGGCTTTCAGAGCCAGATGTTACAGGGACTTCTCTTTCTGGCACCAGTGCCCTGGTGTGGGGAGCCCGGTGTGGGGCTGAGTACCCCTTGCTACTTCAGGGGGTACCTCTACAGTCGAGATATCCCTTCTGATTCTTAACCACCACACTGTGGGTGCGGGACCTGACCGTTTTGCGTCTCCACCCCTCCTACCAGTCCCAATGTGGCCATCTTGACCAGAAGTCTCTTCATTCCTTTTTAAAAAAAATTTTATTCATTGATTTTAGAAAAAGAAAGGGATGCGGGGAGAGCAAGAGACACTGATTTGTTGTGCCGCTTATTTATACTGGTTGATTCTTGTATGTGCCCTGACCAGGGACTGAATCCACAATGTTGGTGTATCAGAACGATGCTCTAACCAACTGAGCCCTCAGACCAGGCCCCTTCATTCCTTCTTAAGACTGAATAACATGTATGGATAAACAACACTTTGTTTATCCCTTTATCTATCGATGGACATTCAGGCTGTTCCCACCTTTTGGTGATGGTAAATAATGGGCAATCATGCCCTCATTTTGCTTTCTGACTGCTTTTGCTTACAATTTGTTTTTTTGAGATCCATCCATGTTGCTGTGTGTATTACCAGCTGGTTCATTCCCTTGCTGTGAAATGTTCTCTACCACATTTTCTTTTTCTATTCTAATTTGATGAACTTTTGAGTAGTTTCCATTTTCTGGCCTTGGACACTACTATGAACACTCCTATGCAAGACTTTTTGGTGAATGTCTGCACATTTCTGTTGGGTATACATCTCGAGTGGAATTGCTGAGTCATAGGGTGTGTGTATGTTTAGCCTGCCTTTTCATTTTATGTTGTTACTTGAGTATTTTCTTCCTGAAGACTCACTGCAAGCATACATCATAGACTCCATTGTGTGGGTGGAGCCGCACTTTTCTTAAGCATTCTCACACCGATGGACATTTAGGTCGTTGGTACTTTTTTGCTGTTATCAGATATCATTGTCACATTTATCCACGGGTGATCACCAAATGTGAACCAAGGGCCCAGGAACATGGTTTCTACCCTTGAAAATCTCTTGGACTAGTTCTGGGACCAGCAAGTAATTTGAATGAGGGTGGTAGGCTGGATATACACATTAAAAAAAAAAAATTCACAGTCCCTTTAGTCTGTTATTTTCTCACATACCAAGATATATTTTGCACAAGCACAGTGATGAATGGCAGCAATACATGGCCCCAGTGTTGGAGAGACAATAGGGAGTGGCGGGGACTATGGCAGATGGGAAAGCTTGTGCCTCAGCTAAAAGTGGCAGCAACTGCTCAGCTCTGGCCACTTACTGCCCCTTGTTGTTGTGGAGAGGCAGACCTTTTCTTTTTGGAGAAGCTGGAGATTTGGATTTTATACAAAATCTCCCTGTTTTTAAATGTTGGAAACAAAGACTGAGAAACTATCACAGACCAGAGAAGTCTGAAGAGACATGACAGCCAAATACATGAAGTACTTGGATTGGATCATGGACTAGAATGCGAAAACTGGTAATATCTGAATAAAGTCTGGAGTTTATTTAATAGTAATGTGCCAGTTTGGTTTCTTAGTTTTCTCCATGCACCTTGGCAACATAAGATGCTAACAACGGAAGAAACAGGGGTTTGGGTATTTGACAACTCTCTGTACCAACTTTGCAACTTTTCTGTAATTCTGAACTTATTCCAAAATAAGAAGAGCATTAGAGCCCTTGCACACTCACGCACATGCACACGCACACACATACTCCCTGCACCGGCCATTGGGACATACTGTGCCAGTCAAAAAAACACATCCGTGGCTCCTGCCTGCGGGCCTGGGGTATTTCAAATGCTGTTCTGGAACCCTTGGCCATTCTCTCCAGTTACCTCTCCCCCCTCCCAAAGTCCAGGCACCTTGCCCAGCTAACCCAAGCCCTGTTCCTGGTCACCAGTCTGGGCGCTCTGTCAGAGGCAAGGGGAGCAGTGGACGCTGCAGTGTGAGATGAGTTTTGTCAGCTGTGGGGCGATGGCAAGCCTCAGGAAAAGCCAGCCCCTGAACCTGGCCAAGCTAGTACTCAAGCTCCCGAAGGTACCTCGGGCCGCGCTTGGCTCCTTCTCATCCTTTGAGTCTCTGCTCAGATGTTAACTCTGCAGAGCTCCTCCGATGCCCCAGCTAAAGAACGCCCTGCCCTGTCCCCAAGACCGACCCCAAGCTGTCCCCCATTTCAGATTTCTCATAGCACTTGTCGCCTTCTGTGTTCACAGAGTGTCTCCTCCACCAGAGTGTGAGCTCCCCAAAGGCCTGTCCTCTTCATGGTGGAATTCACCTCCGTGCCCAGATCCGGTGGCTCAAGGGGTATCTGTCCATTAAATGAACAAAAATTACTTTTTTGGCATTTTCCTCTCTCCAACCCAGCTCTAAGCTGTATCTCATCACTGGGGATGGTGTGAGGAGCCTCAGTCAAGTTCACAGCCGGCCAAGACCCAATCCTGTGCCAGCAAGGAAGGTAGGTAGCGGGGCCTCCTTGTCACATCCCAGGGACCAGGGAGAAAGATGCCAATGCCAAGTTCTAGTTCCTTTTCTGCTCTAAAAGTGGCTATAGGCCTTACTTCAGTGATTCTGCTTGTAGAACTCTGCCCTATGAAAGTAAACCACAATCACTTTTAAATACTCTATGCACGAAGATGTTTGTTGCATTACTATTTACGAGAGCAAAAAATAGGAACCAACTCAAAAATCCAGTGAGTGAATGGTTTGTATTACAAGAGGCCGTGAGTTTAAGAATGGGTTTTTATGTTTTCGAATGGTTGAAAAGTAATCAAAAGGAGAATATTACATAATGTAAAAAAATGAAATGCATATTTCCGTGTCCAGAAGAAAAGTTTCACTGGTGCACAGCCACGCCTGTTTGTTTACCTATGGCCTGCGGCTGCTTTTGTCCCACAAGGACAGTTTAGTCATGACAGAAACTGTGTCCAGCAAAGCTTCAAATATCCACTACCCAAACACTTTCAGAAAGTTTGCCAGTTCCTGCTTTAGTACACTATTGAGATATCCTGTAACTTTTAAACACTATAATGAACAAGGTATTTTAATAACAGGAGGGAATCCTTTGATAATAACATCAGGCAAAAGACAACAAAATTGGAAGAAGATGGGCAGGAAAGACACCAACCAGTAGCAGATCTTGCAGTCATTTTTCGAGCAAGGTTTGGAGGGGCTTATCTAACTGAATTCATTACTTCAGAATAGGCATTGTCCTGAACACTGACTCTCCTGTTAACCCTCACAGGTACACCATGAGGCAGGAACTATTATCAGTTCCAGCTAACAGATGAGGAACACCAAGGCACAGAGATGTTAAGTAATTTGCCCAAGGTCACACAGCTTAGAAGTGGCAGACCTGAAATTTGAACCCAGGCAGTCTTTGCTCCAGAGCCTGTGTTCTACATAGCACTGCCTCATACTCTTAAAGTCTGTACCAGGGATCCTCAACTGGGGGCGATTCTGCTCCCCTGGGGACATTTGGCAATGTCTAGAGATAAATTATGGTTGTCATACTTATGTGTGTGGGGAGTGCTACTGGTATGCAGTGGGTGGAGGCCAGGAATGCTGCTCAGCATCCTACAGGGCACAGAACTGCCCCCCCCCCAAACAGCATAGAATTATCCAGCCCAGCATGGTGGTAATGCCAAGGTTGAGAAACCCTGGTCTACACAGTACTGCCTCATGTGATTAATGTCTACCCTGTTTCCCTAAAGAAAATGAAGAGAAACCCTTTCTTTGCTGACATGAACAGCCGTGGGCCCCGCCTGAAGCCATCTGACTCTCTGACCAGTGCGCCCACTGAGCCTTCTGCAGTGTCCACACCTGGGGCCGGCAGCTGGTCAGCCCTCCCTGCTCTCAGTGTCTGTGTTCGTGGATGTGATGCTGAAGAAGTGGGACTGGGGGCTACAATGGTATCTGCTGGAAGCTGCCCAGACGCTCTACACAGAGGCAGACCCCAAGGAATGACCCCATCTTTCCCAGTCAGGTGGACACAGGGCTCTTCTTCAGGGCTATTGGACTGGGCTAGGCTTGCTGTCTGCTCCCTCCTGCCCCAGGACCTTTGTACATGCTGATCCTCTGGGGCTTCATGACTTGTTAATCCTGACTCTGTATTTTAGTTCAGAGGTCATCTCCCCCTGTTAGTCTCATCCTATTGTGAGTGATGCTGTGGGTTTGGAATGCCTAGAAGCCCTTGCCCGGCCTGTATCCTTCACGGCCAGCCCTCCCTGGCATGGTCCCCACCTGGGGCCAGTGTTGTGGTTAGACTGGCCCTCATGGTTCTTGTCATGACTGCAGAATGCACTTCGGCGAAGACCATCAGGGAACTTTAAGGAACAGGATTTATTACTTACAGGTCCTAGAGAGTAAACAGCATTCCTGAGGGTCACAGGGCAAGGTTGGGGACAGGAGGGAGAGGGAAATGGGTCTGGCCCTGCTTTTATCAGGACCAAGGGTCTAGGATGTCATGGGTTCACTCTCTCCTTTTTTTTTTTTAAATCTTGCCATTAAAAAAAAAATCCTCACCCGAGGATATGTTTATTGATTTTTTTTTTTTTAAGAGAGAGGGAAGGAGGTAGGGAGGGAGGGAGGGAGGGAGATAGACATCAGTGTGAGAGAGAAACATCTATCAGTTGCCCATGACTGGGAATCTCACCTGCAACGTTTTGGTTGGCAGGACAGTGCCCCACCCAACCGAACCACCTGGCCAGGGCTTGTGAGCTCACTCTTTACTGGCAAACTTAAAGCCTAAGACAGGAATTAGGGTGTGGGGAGGGAGAAGCAGGGTCCCTGAAGTGGTCACTTATCTAGGTCACCGAGGGCTTTCCCGGACATTCGTGGGTGGCAGCAGCCCATTTTTTTATCTGGTTGTTTCGCTAGTGGCGGTGTCATATGGCTGGCAGTGTTTATTCAAGACGGATGTCTTTTTAAATGGACGCTCAGCAATGGGAAGCTTAATGTCAAGTCCTTTCACTGCACCCCAGATTGCCCCAAAGTAGCCATGGCGCTTTGTTATTTGATCCAACGGGACCCCGTTCCTCCCCTTTAGATTACTTTTGTGTTTACTACTGGAGCTAGCTGTTTGACATCTGTCTTCCCCACTGGTCATCAGTTCCTGGGAGCAGATCCAGTGCCTGTATTTTTTTCACCCTTGTGTCCCTAGCCTCTGGCACGGAATGGTCACTGCAGGCTCCTATCCGATCCCACAGCTCCCACTGTTGTCTCCTCACCATCTGTTCTCCATCACAGCCAGGTGGACGTTCCAAACACCAAAGAGATCACGTCTCTGCTCTGCTCAGAGCTCTCCAAAGGCTCCCATCACTCTTCAAGGAGAGCCAAACCCCTGACCAATGGGCCCTCAGTGACCCAGCCCCGCCAGCCCCTCCTGCCCCTCCTCCATCCCCCCAGCTCTTCACCGGTCTCATTATCTCCAGACACACTGAACTCTTTTTTTATGCCAAGCCCATTGCTGCCCCAGGGTCATTTCCTCCACCTGGAACACTTTTCCCAAGCATCCACCTGACCCCTTCCTTTGCTGCTTTCAAGTATCCTCAAATGCCCCCTCCTCAGAGGCGGCCCTCCCTGACCACCCTGTCTGGAGCAGTGGCCCTGCCAGGGCTCCTTACCTGCTGAGTTTGTCAGCAGAGCACTCATCACCGACTGCTGTCTCACGCGCTTTTGTGCCTGGTGGTCTGGGCCATACCGCTCCCCACCCGGCTCCCACCCCTTGCCGTTTAGTATGTAGGGATATCGTGTATCCAACACTTGTTTATGGTGGTGCATGAATGTACATTGATGCAGTGTCTTTAAAGGCAGCTTTGAATTGGACTGCATTTTCCCAGAAGCAGACCTGAGCCAAAGATTTGGGTAAAAGGGACTGATTAAGAAAAGGCTCCAAGAGGTCTCAGTGAAAGAGTGGAGAAATTAGGATAGGAATAAGGAAGAAGCTGAGTGGGGGGCGCTGCCAGGTGAACTGGCAGCCTGAGCCTGACCCCTGGAAAACCCTGGGACATGCGTTGCGTTGAGAGCTTGGTCCTGTCGAGGCTGAGCAGCCGGGTTGGTCTTTTTTTCCACTCCCGTAAAAACATTGGAGGAGAACCGTGTTCTCGAGGTCCCAGGTGCCAGGCATTAACAGTGAAGCGTGCCAAATGGGGAGATGACCACACAGAGCTGGCCGAGAGTTCCAAGGGGACCAGGGAGGGTGTCAGGGGAGTGTGCGTCACCTTTTCCCTGTCTATTTGCCAAACAAGTTGAGACTCTGTCGACATTGTCCTGGGCTGTCCTGCTGGACTTTGCTCTTCCGCAGGATACTATTTTAGATCCCCAAATCCCTGGTTTGGTTCTTGTCTGGCAAGGTCAAGGATGAGCATAAGAACTCAAGGTTTTGAACAGTGGGGGTGGGGCACTTCTCTCAGGAAGAGGGGGGAACTGCAGGACCAGGATGGGGTTCTCAATCTTGAGGACTCTGTTGCATTTCCAGGATAGCTGGCTCTCTCAAGAAGCCTCAACCTGCCTCCTCGTGGGACCCCCAAGTCGGAAGTGCCCAAGGACATGGGGGAGGACATCAGCTACAAGTTGCCCCAGGTAAGGTTCCAGCTCAGACTTCTCCATCCCAAGAAGAAAACTGAGCTAGGCAGTAATGACAGTGCCCCTCCCTGTTTGCTGCGCCCCTCGCCATATGCCTGACCCAGGGCCAGGCACCTGCAGCATGCTCACTGGTGGGTCCCCCAGCAACCTTCTGAGGTCAGCACCAAGTCCATTCACATCCTGTTTTACGGGTAAGACAGGTGAGGAGCCACAGGCTAAGAGATGAGGAAACTGGCAGGATATCACCCGGCAAATGGACGGGCACACAGGATTATGAACCCCAGTCTCTAAAGTCATGTTTCATCCCCCAGGAAGACTGAGACTCTCCGGAGTATGCTTGTGAGTCACCTGGAACCGATACTGGATGACAGGGACATCCGCTACATCAAGGTTTGGTTCACATCCTCTGCCTACCTATGTTGGCTCCTGCCACCTCCCTGGGCATATCTGGCCTCATCCCAGAGACCCTACTTAAGAATAACCACTTCCTTTCATGTTTTATCGGTTCTTTCCCTTTTGCTTACCAATAACATGTGTGGTTTCCTGATACCAAAAAAGTATAAAGAGGAAAAAAGAGGGTGCAAATCCCACTACCACTGATGTTAAAAAATAAATGGTAATATTAGTAATGTAGGAACATACTTAAAAAAAACAAAACAAGTTAAAACATGCCAGTCCCCAGATTTCCAGAAGAAATGTCAATGCCCACACAAAGAAATCTGTATGAATTTCCTAGGGTTGCTGTAACAAAGTATCCCAAACGGGGTAACTTAAAACAACAGAAATTTCTTTCTCACAGTTCTGGAGGCTGGAAGTCCAAAGTCAAGGTGTTGACAGGGTTGGTTCCTTCTGAGGGTTGGGAGGGAGAATCTGTTCTAAGCTTTGCTTCTAATTTCTAGTAGCCCCAGGCAATCCTTGACTTGTAGACAGACAACTTCTCCCTGTGTCTTTCCTCTGTAGGTGTCTGTGTCCTAATTTCCACTTTTTATAGGGAGGCCGGTCATACTTGGTTAGAACCCATCCGTATGACGATATATTAACTTGATCTATGAAGCCCTCATTTCCAAATAAGGTCACAGTCACAGGTATTGGGGTTAGGACTTTAATATCTTTTGGGGGAACAGAGTTCAACCCATAGTACTATAGATTTGCAAAATCTTTTAGTTTCGAATTCAGTTTTTTTTTTTAATACATGAAATAATCACCCCCTGTTCTTTATTTGCACCTTGCTTTTTTTTAAATCAAAAATATATCTTGGCAAACTTTTTGTGCCAGCACATCCTGTTACAATTTAAATTTTATGTAGTTAAGAAAATAGGTAATACATTTAAATGATTCAAAGGTCAGAAGATACGGAAGGATCTAGAGCTGAGTGTCCAACTGGGTAGCAACCACACATGTGGCTGCTTGAATGAACCAGCGTCATAGAAAATTAGAGCTACCACATCTCAGTTGCACTAACCACTTCTCTAGAACTTTTCCATCATTGCAGAAAGTTCTATTGGTTAGCACAGGTATAGAATTAAAAAGAAAACCCGCCTTTCCACCTCTCCCCAAGCCAGCCACAGTTTGTTTTTTGTGATTCCTCTCCGAGATCATCTATGCCCACAATTGGCAAATAGGTAGCATATTTCCCCCTAACTTTTCTAAAAATAAAAATGCCTCTTGTGTATTTTGAATGACTGTGTAATGGTCAATACGATGAAATTTATTTAGCCACTTCCATAGTGAAAAGGTCTTGAGTTTTCCCCAGGATTTTGGTCTTATACCTACTTCCGTGAACAACCTTCTCTGCAGGGTAAATTCTTAGCAGTGGAATTCCCGGACCAAAGGGTATGTGCGTTTTTCTCTCAGTAAGTACTTTTTAAGGTTCTTAACCAGGGGTACCTGCATAGGACTCCATGGGTCCACTGAAACCCCTGCAATTGTGTGGAAGTTTTGTGCCCACCCGCCTTTATACAGGGGAGAGGGTTTAGACTTTCCATCTCACAATCTAGCTGGTCTGTGATTCCCAAAAGGGCAAAAGCAGCAGCTTTGGACCCCCAGGCAGGAGCTCTGGGCACCTTTGGCAGTGAGTCCAGCGAGTCTGCCTCGGCCTGCAGTGTCTTCTCAGAGAGGTCCGCAGTCAGGAGGCTGGAGCCCGGCTGGGATTTTTGCTGCATAAACACTCTCACTCCCTGATCCACTTCCTGCCTGGGTGGGGAAAAGAGCACGTGTCAGAGGAGAGCGTCTTCCTCCTAAGGACCAGCTGCCTGAATGCTGAGACTACAAATCATGTGCAGAACTCTGGGAGCCCTCAACCCCACACCCCACGTTGTTAGCTAAATGCACAAGTGCTAATTGCCTTGACCTCCCTGCAGACCTTTCTGCTGCTCTCCAGAGGGCTGTCTGCAGCCCAGAAACACTTGCCTTTAGAGAAACTCCAGTTCTAGCTGCCTCAGCCCCATCACCATAGTGGTAACAGTCAGAGGTCTGCAACTTCCTGAAGCCTGTCCTGTGGGGTCCCAGGAGGCCTTGGGTCCAGGGTTCCTCCTTTAGCCCTCTTGGTAAGCCCACATGAGATGAGGAACTGAGGCAGATGAGCTCATGACTACGAAGCAGAGGAATATGATTCAACTCTGCTCAGCTGATGGGGTTTTAGAATGGCAAGGGGGAAGAGCCCAGCTCCTGCCACCCCAGGTTTGCGGTGATAGGGTACCCCAATGTCTCTGGGTGCCTAGAGAGCCCTAGATTACCACTGACCCAGCTCAGTTATGACCATTGTTCCATTAACTGGGCTGGATGAGGAGTTCTACAGTCATTCTACTCAGAAGACTGTACTTTGAGAGAGCAATGGCCACCTCTGAGCAGCCTCTGATATAGACGAGATAAAACCATCGCCAAGACACACCGTTAAGCAAGAGAAGGAGAGTAGAGAACCTGCACCTGTCTTTGTGCAAGGGGAAGTGTGTATGTATATGCTTGTGTGCAGATGTGCACCCGCATGCACACATACACACAAGTGAACAGACTCGTCTAGGTCCATGTTATCTCTTGGGGATGCACAAGAATATGGGCACAGTGGTTGTCCTTAAAAGGGACTGGGAGGCCAAGGAGGGGAACCTATATCTTTATTCATTTACTCGACAACTATTTATTAAGCACCTACAATGTGCCGGGTAATGGGAAGAGATGAAAGAGATGCATACAGTTCTCTCCTCTTGGAGCTTACATTTTCATGGGAGAGACAATACAATAAGTAAGTTGTATGGTGATAGGTGGGCATATAAGTGCTATAGGAAAAGGAACCATTGAGCTGGGGATGGGGGTCTGCAGTTATGTGGCAGGGAGGGCCTGGGGGTTGGCTTCAGTTTTATGTAGACTGGCAGGGGAAGCCCGATGTAGAAGATAACTTTTAGCAAAGACATGAAGTAGAAGAGAGCCACATGGCTCTCTGGGGGAAGGGCATTCCAGGTAAAGGCCACAGCCTGTGCCAAGGTCCTTGACTTCCAGTCAAGATGGCAGCATAGTCAGACATGGCTCGCCTCTTCGCACAACCACATCAAAATTACAGCTAAAATAGAGAAAAACCATCACGCAGAACTGTCAGAAATCAAGTTGAATGGAAGTCTGACAACTATGGAATTAAAGAAACCACATCCATCCAGACTGGTAGGAGGGGTGCAGACGTGGAGCAGGCTGGTCCCTCGTCCACATGTGGTGGATAAAAATTCGGGTGGGATATCTTGGGAGTGAGGAGTCCCAGCTCCACACCAGGCCTCCCAGCCCAGAATTCCAGAGCCAGGAAGATAAGTCCCCACAATTTACGGCTGCAAAAACCAGCAGGGATTGAGTCAGTGGAAGAAACTTCTAGAATCCCACGCAGTTCCTCTTAACCCACACATGGACTCACCTGCTCAGACTCACTCCCTCTGAGCTCCAGCACCGGGGCAGCAGCTTGAAAGGAACAGTGGCACACAGGGAGAGACAAGTGTCTGGCACCGAGGCAGGCAGAGGCCATTGCCTCTTCTAATCCCTGTCCCCACAGAGCTGGCAAGCTGGGGCCCTATCTCAGACTCCATCAACCTGGCTAACACTGTTTGACACACCTTGGAGATCCCCAGAGACTCCGCCCCACCCAGTGTACTGGCCAACCCAAGCTGCTTTTCCCTGTGAATGGCTCCTGCTTCACAACTTCCTAAATCCTCTCAAACAAGCAGCAGCTGGCCTCAGTGAGCCTCAGGGCCTGAACTAGCAACCCAGATTCACAGCTTGGCTTCCCCTGGGAATCTCCAGGCCCAGCACAAGTAGCAGCGGTCTCAGATTGCTTGATCCCTCAGGCAGGGTGGCCCCAGGGGAAACACAGGTCGGGGCTGGCTTCCACCACCCCGGAAAACCCAGGGCCCGCACACCCAGTGGACAGCTACAGACCACCTGGAGCACCACGACCCTGCTCCTGCACAGCTGATCCTCCATGGAGGGTGGAGGTTGGTGGCAAGTTGTCACAGCCAAACCTTGTAGGTAACTGGCCTGGGTAAATCCCTCCCATTGGTCTGCCAACAGCAACCAGTGCTCAACTACAAGAGGAGGGTGTACTCAGCCCACGTGAAGGGTGAACCTCGAGTACCTAGTTTGGGTGACAGGGGAGGCTGTGTCACTTGACCCTATAGGACACCTACTATATTAGGCCACACTACCAAGACACAGAGTGAAAGTAGTTCTACCTAATACACAGAAACAAACACAGGGAGGCTGCCAAAATGAGCAGACAAAGAAACATGGCCCAAGTGAATGAACACAGATCAAAACTCCAGAAAAAGAGCTAAACAAAATGGAGATGAGCAACTGTCAAGATGCAGAGTTCAAAACTGGTTGTAGGGATGCTCAAGGGACTTAGGGAGGATCCCAGCAGCGTAACAAAGATCCAGTCAGAAACGAAGGATATACTAACTGAAATAAAGATACCCAGCAAAGATATCATTTAGAATCAAAGGTCAGATAAAGAGCATCCCAGACCAAAAAGAAAAACCAAACAAAAACAACAACAAAGAAAACTTAAAGGAATTCATCATCCCCAAACCATTATATGAAATGTTAAAAAGACTTATTTAAGAAAAAGAAGATCAAAACTATGAACAATAAAATGGCAAAAATTACAAATCTATCAATAATTGAATCTAAAAAACAAACTAAGCAAACAAGTAGAGAAACAGAATCATAGATACAGAAAGCACTTTGACGGTTGCCAGATGGGAGGGGCAAGGGGACTAAGAAGTGCAAATAGGTTGTCGCAGAATAGCCACGTGAATGTAAAGTGAAGTGTAGGAAATGGAGTCGCCAAAGAACATTCATGACCCATGGACATGAAAAATGGTGGGGGACTGCCTGAGGGAGTGGGGTGTGCTGGGTGGAGGTGGGCAAAGGGGGAAAATTAGGACAACCGTAATAGCACAGTCAATAAAGCAAAATTTAAAAAAACAAAAACAAAAGATAAAAACAAAAGTCCTGAGATGCATATGTGCCTGGAGTGTTAGCACAGCATGAAGGCCTGTGTGGCTGAAGCAGAATAGGAAAGAGGTGGCTTTGCCAAAGAGTAATCAGAAGACAGTGATTAGTGACTGTTGTCAAAGAACAAAGATGAAAACAGGATTTATGGGGGAGAGCATAAATAGCAGACCGTCTGAGAACAGAGAGGTTGTTTTTACATCTTTTGGGTAAATGGATTTGCTGGCGGCCAGCAGAGGTGTCTGTGGGATTGGTCTGCAGTTGATGGGGACCATCACAGATGACAGTTGCAATTGCTTATGGGCTCTCCAGAAACCCTGAGCATGGAGCTGTGGAGAGCATTTTGGGTCCTGACTGTGTCCGCTTGCCAGTGTCCTCCCACAGGCAGCCCTGCCCTCATCTGGCCATGTCCGCACCGCCGACCTCAGGACAGAGTCTGGGTATTGTTGGCTTTTTCCCGGAGAAAGACGAGCGCGTCGTGATTCTCCTTGTCTCGAAGGGGTTGCTCTGGCCACCAGGTAGAGAACAGATGTCGGGGGCCAGGGCAGGAACCAGCAGAGCCAGGAGGAGGATGTCACAGCAACACGGGCTTGATGACCAGGGCTGGAGCCAGGGCAGCGGTGGAGGCAGCAGCTGTGGTCAGACCCTGTATTCTGCAGGGAGAGCTGACCAGAGTCCCTGATGGAGTGGATACGGGGGCAGAGGAAGAGCCCTTCTGAGTTTGTAACATGGTTTACGGATTTTGAAAAACATTGACTTTAAAAAATTAGAAAAGGATCAGCCTAGAAGGCCCTACCCTGCCCTCTGTCTGCTACCAGTTCTTGTGGTCAGGGCCGGTCCTGCTGGCTGAGCTATCCCCCTAGAAGATTCTGGGACTTTCCAGGGCAGGGGCGACCTGTGAGCCAGCAGTGGGTGGGGAGGGACAGTGGTTTAAGGCCCAGCTGGAGGTGAAACTGGTGTGGCGGGAGGTCCTGTGGCCCTTGCTGGGAGCCTCACCCAGCAGGCGGGCGGCAAGGTGGCCTTCTCTGCAACATGGAGCGACCTGAGCGACCAAGCCCATCTGTCAGGTAGGAGGAGGACCTCTCCCTGCCACACCCTCGCTCAGTGGCCAAGCTATGGAAGGGGGAGGGCTGAGCACCCCATTTTTAGTCCCCATCACCTGTATTCAACCCACCTGTATTCACAGCCCATCTAGGAGAAATCTAGGCTCTGTATCTGCTCACAGCCTCCACTCGATCCCCTCATCGACTGCCCTCCATGAACCTTCAAAAAGCAGCTTTTGGACTGTCTCGATTCTGACCCGTATTACACAATGTGTTAAAAAGAACACATTTTGCATTTTGATCCAAATTGCATGGGGCACTGTTAAACCTTGAAGGCACAGCCTGGCCTGGGTGCTGACCAGCCTGGGTAGGCGCCTGCCCCGCTGCCTGGTCTGGGCTGGAGCCCCCATGGTTATGCCCCTTGTGGAGTGTCCTGGGAGATTCCAAGAGAATGAGGTCAGGGCCTGGGGCTGTAGACTGGGGCGTGGGCATTTGGGGGTCCTTTAACTGGCATGGCCAGGCGGTGCGATCTGGCTGAACATCAGTGTAGCAGAAACAAGCTTCAGAAAGTGAAATTTACCAGATGGCAAGGGATGCAGTCATTTCTGTTCCATGCTATTTTTTTCTTGTTCCACTTTATTTAAAACTTGTGGTCTGGACTGACAAAAGTGACTTTTGGGGTTGCCGCCAACAGTGCAAATAACACTGTCAACGGCCCTGATGTCTGTGTTCCTCGGCAGACTCGGGTCTTGGCTCCATCAGGGGCCCCCTATCCCCAGACCTCCTGGGTAGTTCCCACTTTCTTTCCTCGCCCGGTGCTGGGGTGGGGTGTCAGTCCCTGGGAGGCGGGCCAGGACCACACCAGGCCTGCCTCTCTCACCACCCGCTCTCCCCGCAACGCTGCTGGGGAAGAAGGTGAAAGACAGGCAGGTGGTGGCCCTGGGAGGTGAGCCCTTCATGCTGGGGCCCGTGGGGCTGCACGCGCTGGGCCTGCAGCAGCAGCAGGGCCTCTTCTGGACTAGTTCCCTGAGCACCAAGCACAGACTCCTGTGTGTGGCGCCACAGTGCTGGGCTAGGGCAAGGTGGGAGGTGGCAGAACTGCCTCGTCTCCTGGGGCCATGGCTCCGAGGGCGAAGGTGCCACTGTCACCTTGGGTGTTTTGGCTTCACCACACTGCTCCTCAGCCAGTCCATCATTCTGTTGGCCCTGAATGGAACTAAGCACCTGCCTGTGAAAAACAACAACAACAACAACAACAAACAACAGTGTGTGCACATGCACATTGGGGGAAGGTAAACGCGTCTCTTAAAACCTCCTCATTGACAGGTTCCAATGAGTGACATTTAGTTGCCCTAGGCCGGGCTGGGCGCCCCTGTCCTTGGAACCAGAAAGGAGGCCTGCCTAGAAGAGGGAGGGCGGGTGTCTCTAGGTTTCCCTGCACAGGTCAGACCAAGCAACTGGCGCAGGACTGCAGCACCAGCCAGAAGGCGTGTGTGGAAAGCAGCTCAGAGGCTACCTGCAAGCTGAAGTGGAGCCAGGAGCCCCGCTTTATGCAGACTCCAACATTCAGCCACAGGCTGGGTGCCCAGGCAGAGCGGGGGCCTGGAGAGAGCCTCGGGGTTAGGAAGGGGTAGCATGAGCACCCTGAACTCATCCTCAAAGAGAGAGATTTGCGCAAGGTCCCCTATGGGTTGGATCTGGAATTGGAGCTTCAGCCTCAGTCTTCCATCCATTTATTCAGTCGGTCTTTATTAAGCACCTCTTATTTGCCCAGTGCTGGGGAGGACTGTGCATGGGGGAAGAGAGCAAGAGACACGGACCAAATCAAGGGAGACTTAATGGACAGGGTGGTAAACAGAACAGAGGCTGAGAGAGCTTAATAATGGAGAGTCTAGTTTGGATGGGTGAGGGGCAAGGTTTCTTAGGGGGAAATAAATTTTAAGCTGAAAATTAAAACATGAAATAGTTCTGTCCCCATAGAAGTGTGCTGCTGGCAGGGGGAACAGCAAGTGCAAAGGTCCTGGGGCAGGAGGGAGAATGAGTTGGTGTGGCTGGAAGGGTAAGCAAAGGGAGAATAGGTTGTTACTTGTTTCAAGTTTGTCTCCCCCATTGGGAGAGAGGGGACTTCTGGTTCCTTTATTCCTGGGTATCTGGTGCCCAGTGCTGTACCTAGTACATATTTGGTCCTCAAGGAAAAAAAAATATGTTCAGTGAATGAATAAATGAATGAGCCTGTGTTACCTCAATTTGTGGTTCAGAGGTGGAAGGAGGCGGGAGGAACTCACAGGGGTGAAACCCTGATACACTTAGGTTCTGTTCAGGGATCCAGAGTCCGCCACGGGAGACCAGGCAACAGGGAGTCTGGGGTTTATAGGAAGCAGATCAGGAGTCAGCTTCCCATGGATTTTTCAACTTATCAGGGCATATTCTTGGGTGAGGCATGTGGGGCTTTTACCACAGGCTCAGAATTTAAGGGGATCCAGAAATATAGTCATGAAGGTGAACCGTATTCTAATACAATATTTTACAAAGTCAAAATCATTTCAAAAAAAAAAGAAAATCCATGCCTCCTACAGAACTGTCCCCCCAGAGAAGCAAGCCTGCATCCCAGGGTCGGGGGGCAGGGAGGAGGCTCAGGGCTGGGTAGACAGGCTTCCCCGGGGATCTCCCTGGTGGGGTGTGACCCCAGGACCCTAGCACGAGGAGAGCTCGGGCCACCTGCACTCACAGCTGGAGGTAAGCTACCGGAAGCACTGGGACCAGAGCAGCAGTAAGAGGTCTCTCCGCATTGGCCTTCCAGGTCTTCCAGGTCTTCCAGGATGAGTGGGGCCCAGTCCTGAGCAGTTACTTCCTGGGAGTGAGCCTGGCCTCCACAGGTCACAGACGCACAGAATTCAGCTTATTCAGCTTGCAGGTGGTTGCAAGCATGCAGGCAGCTAAAACTCAGGTGTAGGGACCTTACCTTTCACATCACGGGCCCCCATGTCCCCGAGGGGTTAAATGTGCACTGGAATGCCGAGGACTACCGGGGGCAGTTTTCAAGGGGGCTCATCTTCAAAGATACTTGCTCTGTTGCTCTGCATGGGGGCTTGGGAAACTCAGGGCGGGAGGGCTAGCTCTTTTTGGTAAGTCAGGGATAACTGTGTGTGTAAACCCTGAACAGGCGATGTGCTCTTATAAGGCACATACTTAACTTTGTGTGTTTATTTTTAAATTGTTTAAAAAATTTTTGAATTGTGGTAAAATATGTATAACATAAGTTGACCATTTTTACCATTTTTAGGTGCACAGTTCAGTGACATTAAGTGCATTTGTATTCTTGAACAGCCATCACCACACCATCCACCTGCAGAGCTTTTTCGTCTTGTAAAACTGAAACTATATTCGTTAAACAGTAATTCCATTTCCCCTCCAACCCCTATCCCCTGGAAACCACCATTCCACTTTCTGTCTCTATGAATTTGACTCCTCTAGGTGCCTCATATAAGTTGAAATCTATAGTGAAAAATACTGTATTTTACTTAGCAAAGTGTCCTCAAGGCTCACCCGTGCTGTAGCCTCTGTCAGAATTTCCTTCCTTAAGGCTGAACAGTGTTCCATTGTATGGATAGAACGGATTTTACTTATCCTTTCATTTCCTGACACTTGGTTTCCACTTTTGGCTTTTGTAAAGAATGCTTCTGTGAACGTGGGTATAAAAATGTCTGTCTGCGTCCCTGCTTTCATTTTGGGGGAGCCTATAACTAGAAGTGGAACTGCGGGAGCAGGCAGTAATTGTATCTTTAATCGTTTGAAGAGCCACCGCACTGTGGTCCATAGCGGCTGCGCCCTGTCATGGCCTCGCCATCAGGGCACAGACATTCTTGTTTCTCCACATCCTTGCCAGCACATGTTATTTTCTGGGTGTTTTTGTTTTTTAGCGGAAGCTATCCTAATAGGTACGAAGTGGCCATTTGTATACCTTCTTTAGAGAAATGTCTGTTTAAGTCCTTGCCCATTTTGAATCAGTTTGCCCGGTTTTTTGTTGTTTGTTGAATTGTAGGGGTTCTTCACATATTTTGGGTATTAACACTTTCTCAGGCATATGATTTGCAAATATTTTCTCCCATTTGTGTGAGTTGCCTTTTCACTCTGTGAATAGCATCTTTTGATGCACAAAAGTTTATTAATTTTGATGTTGTCCAGTTTAGCTATTTTTATTTTTGTTGCCTGTTTTTGGATACCATATTCAAGGAATCATTGCCAAATCTAATGTCGCGAGAAGCTTTCCAATTCATGTTTTCTTCTAAGAGTTTTATAAAAGTTTTAGCTCTCATATTTAGGTCTTTGATCTATTTTGAGTTAAATTTTGTAGATGATATAAGATAAAGGTCCAACTTCATTCTTTTGCATGCGGATATCCAGTTGTCCTAGCACCGTTGGCTAAGAAGATTGTCCTTTCCCCCACTGAATAGGCTTGGCACCTTTGCTGAAAGTCATTTGACCATAAATGTGAGAGTTTATTTCTGGGTATTCTGTTCTATTCCACTGGTCTAATTGTCTGACTTTGTACCGCTACCATACCGTTTTGTTCGCCGGACCTTCGGAGGCCCCCAACTTTGTTCTTCTATTTCAAGATTGTTTTGGCTATTTGGGGCCCCTTGAGATTCCATATGAATTTTGGGGTTTCCATAAGGATTGCATTACAGCTGCAGGCCGCTTTTGGTAGTACTGACATCTTAACAATATTGAGTCTCCTAATCCATGAACACAGGATGTCTTTTCACTTATCTGTGTCTTCTTTCTTTTCTTTCAGCAACGTTTTGTACTTTTCAGTATACAAGTCTTTTGCCTCCTTGGTTAACTTCATTCCTCAGTATTAAATTGATTTAAAATGATACCAACATTAATGGAATAAATTCTCCTTGTGGAAAAGAAAAAAACCATTTAAAATAAGGCTAAAATCCCCTTTCGGTGTTACCGCCCCAGATCCTGGTCCCGTCCTCGGTGGCCCGGAGGGAGCGTGGCCAGGCTGTGGAGCCCGGGACAGGAGAGCTGCTTCGGTGCCTTGGCTCCGTAGACGCATCCCGAGTGCCTTAGATTTGTTTAGCGGGTCTTGCTTGCGTCCTTCAGCAATGGGTCTTGGAGAACTTTTCTTGTTTTGTGAAGATCTACTCTATTCTTTTAAATGCTTGTACTGTTTCACACATGACTGTACTGCATTTTATTTGGCCACTTCACTCAGTGGTTTCTAATGGCGCATGCTGCAACACCTTCGTGCTTGTCTCTGGCGCAGATGCCTCCGTGAGAAATTTCTCGGCTATGGAATTGGTACAGTTGTAATTTGCTGGCTGTTTGCCAGTGTGCCCTTCCAAATATGTATACCGATGACCCTGCGCCCAGCGACGTCCAAGAGGAGGAACTTCCACACTCTCAGCAACACTTGAGTCTTATCATTTGAAAAAGATTGCTGATATGGATGGAAATGGTACCTTGTTGTTTGAATTTGCGTTTTTATGATTATTTAATAAGGCTGAGCAACATCTTTCTCTGTAGTTATTCTACTGCTGCATTACCTTTTCTGTAAACTGCTTTTTCATACTTGTTGACCTGGGAAAAAATTAGCATACTCTTTTATTGATCTGTAGGAGTCCCCAATATAATTGCAGTATATGCATCATATTATTATTCTAAATTGTGAAAATTTCTTATTTCTGGCTCCAAGGGTTTTAGTGAAGAGGTTAGGGACTGTGGCAGCATTTCTACAAGGCTTCTGAAGTGTGGAAGACACCGCGGTGGCTACAGGGAAAGAAACTCAAGTGAGACCCTCGTTACCTGTAATAAGCTGGTAGGGAGTACACGAGGGAAGGGCAGAGTGAGCACTCCTGCGCCAGGGGTTATTGCCAGACCGCGCGTCAGATGCTTTGCTTGTGTTATCTCATTTCAGTCCTGGGAGGGAAGCATTATCTGTCTCCACTTCACAGAAGGCAAATTGTGTAAGCAGACTCGTCCAAGGTCTCGCAGCTACTATGTGGCAGAATTGGGACTGAAACTCTAGTCCTGCCTCACTGCAAACCTCCGGCTCTTCGCCTTTTGGCTGCACTGGGTTGGGCCGGAATTAATTTCATTAGGGTCTTAGTAAAGACCCTAATGAATGCACACAAAAATCTATTAGAGCCAATAATTCCTTCAAAGTTGCCAGATATAGGATTAATATTCAAAAATCAGTTGTATTTCTCTACACCAGCAATGAAAAGCCTGAGAATGGAATTAAGAAAATATTTCCATTTACAATAGCATCAAAAAGAATAAACACTTAGGAATAAATTCAACAAAAGAACGTAAAACTAATACTCTAAAAACTATAAGACATTATTGAAAGAAGTTAAAACCTAAATAAATAGGAAGACATCCCATGTTCTTGGACTAGAAACTGTACTGTTAAGATGGCAGTACTTTGCAAACTGATCTACAGATTCATCAGTCCCTATCTATCCCTATGAAAACCTGAGCTGTGTTTTTTGATGAAACTGACATGCTGACCCTAAAATTCATATGGATCTGGAAGGGACCCAGAATAGACAAAACATCATGAAAAAGGACAAAATTGGAGGACTCACTTTTCCCAATTTCAAAACTTACTATGGAGCTAGCGTATTTAAGACAGCATGGTAGTGCAGTGGCATAGGGTAGACGTACAGACCAATGGAGTGGAATTAGGAGTCCACCAGCAAGGGTGCCAGCAGCAACTGAAGAGGGGAGAGAATAATCTTTTCAATAAATGATGCTAGGACAACAGGCATCCATGTGCTAAAGAATGGATCCCAGATACCATTTATAAAACGTACTCAAAATAGACCTAAGTTTAAGAACTATAAAATTCTCAAGAAAACAAGAATAGATCCTAATGACCATAGGTTAGGCAAGGGTTTCTGAGATAGGACACTGAAAGTATAAGCAATTAACAACAATAAAAGTAGACACTCATCAAAATTAAAAGTGATCGTGTTTCAAGGACATCAAGAAAAGTGAGAAAGCAGCTCACAGAATGGAAGAAAAACATCTGCAAATCATATGTCTTATAAGGGATTTGTATCCAGAATATATAAAGAATTCATACAATTAAATAAGAAAAATACAAAGGATTTGAATAGACATTTGTCCAAAAAAAGTTATACAAATGTCTAATAAGCACATGAAAAGATGCTCAATATAATCAAATCAAAATCACAGTGAGAATGGAATTTCTCACTTCAAACCCACTGGCATGGCTAAAATTTAAAAATATGTAACAAGTGTTGGTGAGGATGTGAGAAATTAGAAATCTCAAGTATCAGTGGGATCATAAAATGGTGTGACTTTGAAAAACCAGTTTGGTGTCTCTTTGAAATGTTAAACACAGACTTACCATGTGACCCAGAAAGTCTAGGGACTCAAGAGAATTAAAAACTTGTCTACACAAAACTCATGCACAAATATTTATAGCAGTGTTATTCATAACAGACAAAAAGTAGAAACCACCCAAATGTTCAACAGATGAGTGGGTAAATAAGATGTAATTTATCCGTTAAACAGAATATTATTCAGCAACGAAAAGGGATGAAGTTCTGCTACCTGCTACAACATGAGTGGACCTTGAAAACATCGTGCTAAGCGAAAGGAGCCAGACACAAAAGGCCACATATTCTATGAGTCCATTTACATGAAATGTCTAGAATAGGCAAGTCCATTGAGACAGAAAGATTTATAGTTTCCAGGGGCTATGGGAGGAGGGCATTGGGAAGTGACTGCTGATGGACACAAGGTTTCATTTTGAAGTAGGCAGGGCCAGTTTTTAATAGCCAGGGAAGTCAGGCTGACCTCTAGCTGTACTGGAGAGCCAGTGGAATGTTCTAGGCTGGGAACGGCATGATCTGATCAGCATCGTGGGTGTGGGAGTTCTCCAGTTTGTGCCGCAGGTGCCCGAGAGTCCGGTGGCTCACTGTGCACAGCTGCTCCATTCAGGTGGAGTGCAGTACATGCCCGAAGGGGCAGCACGGGGCGCGGCGGCGCTTTGTGGCAGGCTCACAGTGGAAGGACATGTCCCAGGCCACTCCGTGCCAGTGGGAAGGTGAGTGTCATCTAAGGAGCCTACTGAGCTCCTGGCCTCCAGGCCTTTGCTCTCGCCGTGCCCACCACCCTGTCCCTTCTGTTCGCTGGTCTAACGCAAGGCTCATCCCTTTACTGTGTCTGGTGACACTGAGAATGACATCCGGACTTCCTACCCTCACCAACAGAGCTCCCCGGGGCCTGGCACACAGTCAGCGCTTAATGAATAGTCATCACCTCAGTGCTATTGAGAACCCATTGGTTTCCTGACTCAGAGCAGGGGGTCTGCAAACGTTTTCTGTGAAGACCCAGGCAGTGACCATTTTAGCCTCCTCGAGCCTTACGGGCTCTGTGGCAACTACTCTTCTCTGCCCTTGTAGCATAAACACATGACAGGAAATCCGTATCTAAATAGGTGGGACAGTGTTTCCATAAAACTTGCGATGGACTGAACGTGCCCCTCTCAGATTCATATGCTGAAGCCCAGTGTAGTGGAATTGGAAGGTGGGGCCCTTGGGAGGGGATGAGGTCGTGAGGATGGAGCCCCATGATGGGATTAGTGCCCCTATAAAAAGGGGAAGAGAACTAGCTCCCTCTTTCTCCATCACGTGAGGACAAGTGAGAAGAAGGCTGCTTGCAAACCAGGAAGAGAGTCCTTCCCAGAACCCAGACGCACCAGCATACTGATCTCGAACTTCCAGCCTCCAGCCCCATGAGAGATCAGTTTCTGTTATTGAAGTCCCCCAGCCTGCGGTACTTCTGTGAGAGCAGCCAGCATTGACAAAGACAAGTTTATTAACAAAAACAGGCTGGGTTTGGCCCGTGCACCACGGTGTTCTGACCCGTGCCTTAGGGAAGCCTTGGCATCAGTCTCTCTAGGAATAAAACTCATTTTTGTCTGTGTTCTTAGCAAATTATTTCATGTCTCTGGGCCTCAGTTGCCTCATCTATAAAATGGAGACAACAGTACTCATTTCTTATGCAGGGGTTGTGAGAATCAAAATGTAACATTAACTCTCCCTCAAGTCCTTAAGGCATGCCTGCCAGGCCCTCATCCAGGGGTCCTTCTGACCCCTCTAGGAGTAGAAGCCCCCAGAGATAACCACATTGTCCAGCAAGCATTCATCGAACACCCACTGTGTACTAGGCCCTGACAAGGAGGGCAGTGGCGGTTTCTCCTTTTGGAGCACATACAAAGGCCTGTTGGAAGGAGGGTGAGGCCAGGCCAGCTGTTAAGCTCCAAGACCTGTTCTTCTGGGGCTGCACTTCCCCACCCGTTAAACGGGGCTGGGAATGGCTCCCAGAAGTTTGGTTGCCGAAGTCCTTGGAGCTCCTGAGGGGAAACAGAGGGCAGGAGGACAACCTGAAACACCTGCAGAAATGTTTCCCAGTGGTGTTTACTGTTCTTTAAACCGGAGATTGCAGAATGGTGCCATGGGCCAAATCCAACCTGCAGGTGTGTTGTGTTTGGCCTGCTTAGCATTTAAATTTATTTTAAAAATTAATTGTCAACATTTAAAATCAGGAAATTTGGGATAAAACCCAGATTTCAACTGCTAATTAAAAAAAAAAATTAGAAGAGCTGACACACTGGGCCTGAAAAAGTCACCTGATGACAATAGGCTAGACTCAGGTGGGTGGCAAGCCTTTCATTTAATTTAAGCTGGCTGTACATTTCTTTTTAAAACCTAGTCTTTGTTGAATGACACACATTTTTCTCTTCTCTTGGACTTTTATTTATTTGTCTTCCACCTTGATTCTAAAATAAAACCACGTATTTCTTTAGAGGTGACCACTAATGATAAAATTCTGTGACCATAAAATTTTAACTTCTCATTCAACACAGATGGGAAAAGAGTGCAACTTGCTACTGTTTACCTGGCATGTGGCAGAAGCTAAATAGTTGTTGAGTGAGTGAATGAATGAGTAACTCTATGTATTTGTTTCCTACTGCTGCCATAGCAAATAACAATAAACTTGTGTCTTAAAAAACACAAATGTCTCTTATACTTCTGGAGATCAGAAATCCAAAATGGGTTTCAATCGACTAAAAGCAAGGGGTTGCCAGGGTTACGACCCTCCCAGAGGCTCTGGGGGAGAATCCATTTCCTTGCCTTTTTTTCTAGCTCTGAACGATGCCCATATTCCTTGGCTCACTGTCCCTCTCTCCATCCTCAAAGCCAGCAGTGAAGCATCTTCCACTCTCTTCTGGCTCTAAGCCTCCTGCCTTTGTCTAATAAGAACCCTTGTGATTATCTTGGGCCCACTGGCTAATCCAGAATAATCTGCCTGTCTCAAGATCCTTCATTGCAAAGTCCTGTTTGCTCTGTAAGGTAAATATTTGCAGGTTCCAGGAATTAGAACATGGTCATGTTTGGGACGGTGGGTATTATTCTTCCTGCCACACCATGAATTAAACGTCATTCCACCCCAGATTGCGGTTTGGCTTGGGGTTTCAGGCTATAACTAGTGATTCTGCAGTTGTTACATATTCATTGAGCACCTACAATGTGCCAGGACCTGTACTGAGTGGTACATGTCAGTAGTGATCAAAGGAGACTAATGCCAGGGTACTCTCTTTGAATGAGACACAGACACTCAAGTTTCCCCCTTAAGCCCACCCCACTCAGTACCCGAGGGTACTAAAGGTTACCATCTCTGTTCGAAAGACCCCACATGAGCCTGTCCCCACTTTCTGCCCTGTGCATGGAAGAGTATAGACTGTGCTTTATCCCTTCAGTCTTAAGACCAATTTCTTCTGACTGCTGGGTTCCCAGGGTGGCTTCTGCTGGCACTTAGAGGTGGCAGGTATCCTCTCTCCATGCCTCCAGTTCTTGCACAACCAGGCTAAGAACAGGGACACCAAGGCCACTTTGAAGGTCAACCAGAAAGTTGCGTTGCTCCTAAACGGTCTGCACTGTGACAGAGCTCAGCACGGGGAAATCCAACACGGCATAGCCCTGGTGGGGGCTCACTTCTCCCAGACAGCCACCCCCAGATCGGGCAAACGCTAGTGTGAGGCCTCTAAGCAGAGCTCAACTGTTGGTGGAAATGAAGGATGCTGTCTCTTTCTTCCCAGCCGAGGTTCCCTGCCCCCGGCCCTGAGTTTGGACGGGATGTTGTCTTCAGATGGAGTCCCCAGGGAGCATTCAACTGCAACGTGGACACAAGAGCTGCCATCAACCATGATGTCACCTTTCAGGTTGGGAGGCTCAGCTCTGCCCCCTTGCTGAGGGAAGAGGGGTTTTAATTTGAAAGTGCCGGTATTCTATATGGGTTAGCTGAGGAGGCGGCAGGGTGGCCCTGGAGAGCCAATGACACAGCCCTCATGTTGGCAGCCTGTGTGTGATTAATCAGGATGTGCTGACTGTCACAATGTGTTTTACCATGAAAGTTTACTCCCCAGTCCCATCACAGTTCAGTGTGGCTCTGCTCCCCACAGTCACTCAGGGTCCCAGGCCCCCTTCACCTTGTGGCTCTGCCCTGCTGGCTGGCTGGCCGATGGGGTGAGAGAAGGTGAGAATCATGCAGGAAGTTTTCATGGGCCAAACCCGTAAGGAGTCCGTGTCACTCCTGCCCACATTCCACTGGCCAGAACTCACCGCTTGACCCCATCCAGCTTCAAGGGAGGCTGGGAAATGTTTTCGCTGTGTGTCCAGGAGGAAAAGGAAGTGTGGTTTGGTGACCATATAGCAACCATTGTAAGTATATTTGTTCATTCATTACTGTACAGAGATTGCGTGTATGCTGCATACCAGGTTACTGGCTAAGTACTGGAGATGCACAGGTGGCTGTGTTCCTGTCCCCTTCTCTGAGGAGCTTTCAGGTTCAACTTCTAGCTCCATTGCTGACTAGCTGTGTGACTTTGGGTGAATTATTCAACCCCATTCAGTCTCAGTTTTTCTAGCTATGAAATGAGGATAGTAATACCAGCCTATGAGAGCAGTGGTGTGGATTAAGTGAAGTGGTAACTGTACAGCCAGAAACCCAATGCCGGGTTCCCGGTCCGGGTCAAACAGAAGGCAGCCATGGACACGGGAGGCATGGGCAGGCACCAACGTAGGGGAAGGAGGGGCCTGGTGTCCCAGAGGTGTCTTCCCAGTCCCATGCCTGGGGCCTCGCTTCTTAGCTTCCGAGTAAGGCAGCCTGAGTAAGATTTAGGGCTGAGAAATTTTAGGGGAGTGGTGGAGGTTTCTGGCATCTGCTGTTAGGCCTGGACTTTGGGCAAACTCTGGGGTGACCTGTACCATCTCAGGTGCCCAGCCAACCAGCTCTCGGGCTCCTCTGTCTCACCCGTCTGCTCCCTCTGACCTTCTTCACCAGCTCTCCCTCCCTCTCAGTGCAGCTGAACGGATCGGACTCCCACTTGGTGATGTTCTTCCAGCTCAGACGTCCCTGCGGACCTACATTTCCTCCAGACTTGCAGGTATGGACAATGATCCCTTTGGGGTGACCTTGCATTGCCTGCCAAGTGTTCTCTCTGAGCAGCCAGCTTGCTGGGAGATGAGGAGAAAGGAAGGGAGGTTGGAGGCCCTGGGAAGGGGGAGGTGGGAGGCCACACCACGATGTTAATCTTAGCCAGACAACCCCTCCAGAATCAAGAACAGATGGCAAGGAGGTTTCCAAATCCATTTGGAAGCGATTGTCCGGGTGAGAAGGGCTTTGAGCTCCCTGGGGGGTGAAAGGATCACATTTCTCCCTTGCAAATGGAGAGAAGTAGAATTGTCCTCGAAACCCTGTCTTGTGTTTTGGGTCTCAGAGAGGGCTGCATGATCCTTTTTTGACCCCGGGGTATTTTGCCCGGTGCGGGATAGAAGCATTGAAGGGTTTCTACTCTACAAGGAAACAGAGGCAAAGAGAGAGGACCAGGTGGGAAGGCTACGCTAAGCTCCCCAGGACCTCTCCTTAGACTGCGCCCGTCTGTTTATCGCTTCACCGAGCAGGCACCGTGTGCGGTGTGCACAGGAATTAGGCAGTAGACAGGTAACCCAACAAGGGGTGAGGCCCAGAATTTGATAGCAGTTTCCGTGCCGGCCTTGTGCTCAGCCCTGCCCGGCAGGTTCCACAGGGAAGCCTGAGAAGGGCCCTGAATTATGGAAGCTGCTCATTCTCAGATAGATGCAGGTTTTTCGCAGGTACGTCTCTGAAGTCAGGATGTGTCTTCAAGCCAGCACAGGTTCATCGTTTCATTAGCAGCCTTCTGCTGTCAGCGCAGTGCCTAAAATCGTGGTGCATCTGAGGGCTACTGGCAAGGCCAGGGCCAGGCCTTCGCTGTGCTCAGCTGTAATGGGAGCTGCTGTCCGTCGGACGTGTGTCACGTGTGGGGCTCTGCTCTAAACCTTTCCCGTGGGTCATCTCATGGACGCCTGGTGATTCCAAGTGGCACACCGTGCTGCAGATGAGAACCTGAGACATAGAGGTGATGTGACTTGCCCAAGGTCACTGTGCCCATAAGTGGAGGACCTGGAACAGGAATCCCAGTCAGTCTGGCTGCAGAGCCACGCTACCCCTGGACCTACAGGGGAGAGTGGGGGATCCCACTGGAAGCGGGGCTGGTGGGTCGAGTTCCCTAATGGGTTCCAACTTTATTCTTATTCTTACTTAAAAATTTCTTTATCCTCACCCAAGGACATGCTTATTGATTTTAAAGAGAAGGAGAGAAACATCAGAGTGCAAGAGAAACATCAATTGGTTGCCTCCTGTACCCACCCTGACTAGGGACTAAACGCACACCCTGGGCATGTGCCCCAACAAGGCATCAAACCCGCGACCTTTTGGTTTATGGGGCAACACTCCAACCAACCGAGCTACACCCGCCAGGGCTTTATTACCGTTATTATTATTTAAAGCAGCAGAACTCTTTGTTCTCATTGTCCTTGGGGTCAAATGGGGGCTGAGGGAGGGGCAGTAGCTTGACCTTCTCAGCCTCTGTCCCCCGTCGTGAAACTCCCTGAGGTTCTCTCTGCGGGTGTTTCTCAACCTAATTTCCATTATTCTCTCTCAAGGAGCCTTTTCAGGGATTTTTTCCCCCCTAATTGCCGCCTTCATGAAAATTTATTTCTGCAGATACTTTACTTCTGTTTATGTGCTATATGCATGTCTGTGCTTCATACATAAAAGGAGGAATTTTTTCCCATCCTCCCAGAGCCGATTTTTGCATTTGGGGTGATATTGTCCCCATTCGGAGGGTGTGTTCTGCAGGCCCCTTGGGACCACAGAGCCAGGTGGAGAAAATGGGAGTGTGGCCTGGCTCTCAGCCCCAGCTACACACTGGAATCCCCCGGGGAGGGTTTAGAACATACCTGGACCCCAGCCCAGAGAGGCCGAGTTGATTGGTCAGGGGATCCCAGGCACACTTAAAACAATTTAACACACTTTATATTTTGGAGCAGTTTTAGGTGTATATAAAGATTAGGTAGAAAGTGCAAGAGTTCGCATACCTCCCCTCCCTCCCGTTTCCCCTCTTTTAACACCTTGCATTATTAGCGTCATATATTTGTCACAACTGACGAACCAATATTAATATATTATTATTAACCAAAGTCCATAGTTTACATTAGGGTTTACTCTGTGTATCGTACAGTTCTATGGGTTTGGCCAAATGCATGTTATATGCTCGCCTTTACTGTATCATATAGAATAGTCTCACTGCTCTGAAAGTCCCCCATGCTCTACCTGTTTATCCCTCCCTTTCCCTTAACCCCATGCC
The DNA here is from genome assembly GCA_004026545.1 of Mormoops blainvillei. Classification (NCBI taxonomy): domain Eukaryota; kingdom Metazoa; phylum Chordata; class Mammalia; order Chiroptera; family Mormoopidae; genus Mormoops; species Mormoops blainvillei. Next base: position 192,672 of record PVJD01001904.1, on the reverse strand, counting down.
ACCGCTGAGCTTTTTCCTGTCTCTTCGATTTTACATTTCTGCAGGGTGGCACATGGCTGGAATCATTCAGTATGCAGCCTCACGGCCTTTGCACAGGCCGTTTCCTCTGCCTGAAATGCTCTTACCCTACACATCTGCTTGGCTCACTCTCTCATTTCCTTTGGGTTTTTTTCAAACGCCCTCTCCTCAAAGAGGCCTTTCCAGCTGTCCTATGCATTTGCACCCCCACTTCCCTATAGCTCTCTCCATCCCTCTTCCTGGCTTTGCCATTTCAATGTACCATGTAACTTATGAAATATCTTTGTTTCTCACTGCCTGTCTTCTACCCTTCTGACACTAGAATGTATGCCCTACAAGGTGATTTTCATCTGCTTTGTGGAGTGGCATATAGTAGGTGGTCAATTAAACTCCCATTGAAAGAATGCGGGCACGTCTGAGGTAGGGGTTAGTAATCGCATCCCTACCCTGCAGGGGAGGAATGGAAGCTCAAGGGGCGTTGAGTCCCTTGTCCCAAGTCACACAGCTAGTTAATGAAGAAATCAGGTCTTGAACCTCAGCGGTGTAATTCCAGAGCCATCCTCTGGCCCCCATGTAGGTTGTGGGGATCAGGACCCCTGGGTGGCCCCCAGCCCCCTGGTCATCTTCTCCTGACCTCAAACACCTTCACCCTTGTCCTCAGCCCCCTGCAGGGTGAGTGGGGACTCGGATCAGACAGCGGGTCTGTCTTCGTGTGAGCTGACCTCATAGACTACTCTGGGGACCAGGTGAGTAAGTGATGGAATGGCCATCCCAGCAATGACCTTGTCTACCTCCCCAGTTCCCAGCCCCCAGGAGGCCTGGGGAGGCCACCTCCAGCCAGGGAGACTGCTCATGTCCCCCAATGCTGTCCACATTGGGTGGTCTCAATCCTTCGGGGGGCATTTTCTGCCCAGCATTAACATTCTTGGTGTCCCTGACAGTAAGAACCTCCCCAGGCGTGGGGATTACGCCTGCTTCAATGTGCATCCTTTCTCTCCTGGTGTTCCACACACAGTGGGTGCATGTGGTAGAATATTGCATAATAAATGAAGGAAATAAACATTTCCTGAGACCTACTATGTGCCCCATGGGCTGTTTTCTGAGGTGTGTTATTATCCCAGTTGATCTTGGTGACATCCCTCAAGGTGGATGGGCTGTGCTCACTTTATGGGTGAGGAAATTGAGGCTCTGAGCTTCCAGGCTTGTCCGAGTTGCCTGGGAGGGCCATCTGTCCTGATTGGCCCTGATGGCAGGTGATGGTGCTGGGCCAGGCGGCCCTCAGGCTGGAGCAGTGAGCTACCTCTGGGCCTGGCCTCCGACGTAGGCTGGGCTCCATCTGTTTACTCTGGCAAACCATTTCTAACTGTGGGTGGAGGAGTTTAAGCCAACGAATAATGAGAATAAACTCCTGACTGTGAGGTTCCAGATCCTGGATTCTCCTTTTTGGGAGGGTTTCCACCTGCCTACTGAGGTGAGGTGTGGTCCAGAAGCAGGGGACTGGAAAGATATCTGTGAGGGGTGGGAGGGAGTGGGGACCTTCCAGCCTAGGCCGGGTAAACCACAGGTTGGTATCAGCTGTTATTGATCTGATATTTGGTCAACCCTGGAGAGAAGCAGTCATTCATTTGTTCATTCCTTCTATATGCACTGGACACTTGCTGTGTGTCAGGAGCTATGAGAAGCACTGAGGACATAGCGGGGAACAAAGCAGAATCAAGGCCCTGCCCTCAAGGGGCTGACCTTCTGGCCAGGGAGGGAGCAGCAAGGGTTGGGAGGTACTTTATTAGATGGGCAATCAGGGGAGGCTACTTGGAGGAGGTGTCATTTCAGCAGCAGCCCCAGCGAGAGAAGGAGCTGGCCAGGTCAAGATTGAGAGACGCCTCATAGCAGCTGACGTCACAGGCTCAGAGACGTGATAGGTTTGCCTAGGGTCGATCCCACCAGCACCTGCAGGGCATAGCTGCTCCGCCACTTTTGGTGTGTCCCTGAGCTGGGAAGGGAGGTAAACCTGAGTCCCAGCTGCCTGTCCCGCTTTCTGCCTCTAGAGACCCAGACCCAGGCCAGTGTGGTCCTCCATGGTGGGGATGGCGGGATCCCTGCGGGCTGGGCAGCCCTCGTGGCCCAGCCACTGAATGGCAGACGGCGCAGGCAGTGAGCACCAGCCACACAGCACCTGCTTTCCGGGGGCTGGGCCTACCCTTCACTGGTCAGGCGAGGGGTGGGAGGGCCCACCCGGCAAGGGCAGGGCTCCCCCCTAATCCTCTCAACTCCCATCCGGTTCCCAAGTGTGCTGAAGACCCACTGTGTGCACGATTGGTGGGGATGCCCTTGCCTGGGTCTCTCAATCACTTTACAGTTTGTAAAGGCTTCAATAATAATAATAGTTGTAACCGGTATCTGCTGAGCAAGCCCTGTCTGCAGGCTTGGGGCTGGTGTGGACTAGCCTCCTGGAGCCCCAAGTTCTGGCCCCTGGTCCCATGTCCTTTCTGCTCTTTCACTCTCCATCCGAATCAAAGCCCGGTGCCTGCTGCACGCTCGGCACCGTTCTAAGTGTTTTCTGTGTGTTGATTCGTTTACTCCTCCCAACACCCAGTGAGAGGCGGGAAGGCACAGTTCATGTGAACTTCATCTCTGGAGGTCAGATCCCAGCTCTGCCACTTGCTGGCTGTGTGGCCTTGGGCAAATCCTTTACCCTCTCTGTGCCCTGAGTCTCCTCGTCTATGAAGTGGGGATAATAATGGCACCAGGAACACGGGCTTTGTGAGGACTGAGTGAACTGATACCAATATGTACCTAGGATGGAGCGTGGACAGAGCTGATGCTTTAGAAGCTTTTGCTGCTGCGGGGACAGTGATCATAAGGGTCATGGTAGTCCCCTTCATGGTCCTTCTAGGTCACACAGGAGGAGGTTCGTGGCCTGCCCAGGGTCACGGACAAGTAGGCAGCAAAATAGGGACTCGGGCTTCGTACTCAGGGTCTTCCCCACGGCGTCCTCCCATCTCTGAGAAGGGGGATCTGCTGTGGTCCCCACAACCAGGGCCACGCACTGGTCACTGGCACTTGACATGAACTTGCCTTACCTGGCTTGGCCCTCCCTTTCCTTCACGACTCACAGAACACGCTCAGAGCCAGGCGTCCAAGCCTCTTTCACAGCCTCCTGTTTCTGATTATCTGGTGATTTCTGCCCCCTCCCCCCGCCCCACTCCTCCGCGGGAGGAGGGACAGGATGCCACCCCTCATGCAGAGGGTCTGTGTCACTGTACCCCGCAACGGCGCAGGCCTGGTTCCTCTTCTCCCCTGATTTCATCTAACCCCCCTTCCTGGGGCTGGGTGGTGGGGACATCTGCACGGAGCTCATTCTTTGCTGATATCTGGGGCATGGGTCTGCACTGGGGGCCCACGGAGGGCACTGCCAGACGGGGCCCTGCTTGCGCACCCTCACTGTCCAGGGGGCTGTCAGGAGGGTCTGGGCCTCCTAGGCCACGGCCATGTCAGGATAGGGAGCAGGGGCGAGCTGGGGCTGCAGAGTGCCGTCTGGCCTGTGAGGGTCCCAGGCCTCCGCCCTCCCATGCCTCACAGCCTGCCCCCCTTCCCGCTCCCTCCTCAGCGCTTGTTCGTGGGGCTCTGGGCAGAGGAAGACCTGGGCACCTCCCTGCAGCTGACCTGAGATTCTCAAGCCAGCCCTGCCCTTGACATCTGTGGCCGAAATCGGGTGCTCAGATGAGGGGTTCTCTGCAGCTCTGGGGCCCCTTAAGAGGTGAGGAAGTGGGGAGGGAGCCATCAGCTGTGTGTGTGCACAGGCACCCTGACCCCCAGAACCTCCTTAAATCCTCCCCACTTCACAGGCGTGGGAAGAGAGGCTTAGAGGAGGCAAAGTGACTTGCCCAAGGTCACCCAGCTAATAACATAACCTTGATCTTTGGAATTCGGATGTAAATGAGGAGTTCTTAGTCCCCCAAACTAAAGGCATCCCTGACCTCAAATACATATTAATAACTATTATTGTTCCTCGGTCTGCAGGCCTTCTAGCTGCCTGGCACAGTGCCCAGCGGTCTCACATATATACGAAGCCAGGTGGGCCACCAGTTGGGCTCTGGCATTTGTACTGGGTCACTGAGGGGAATGAGTAAGCCACCTGTTAACGGTGGCTCATCAGTCTCACCTGGGGTGCGTGCATGCACTTCGGGACTTCTGGCAATGGTTGGGGAAATTTCTGGTGGTTATAGCTGGGGAGGGGCCAGAGAAGCTGCTGACCCACCCGCAGTGCACAGATCAGCTCATAATAATGAGTTACATGGCTTGGGTGTCAGTCGCGCTGAGGCTGGTATACCTTGGTGCGGAGCAGCCACCAGGAGGGGGCAGCACCGCAGCGCTAGCAGGAGGGGGCAGCCATTAGCACCCTGGCCTAGAGGAGCGAGGGAGTGCGCCGCGTGGACAGGGCTGTGGGGAGGGCCCCACAGAAGGCATGCCACCCAGTACCTTATTGCCCCTACACTAAAGGGGAAACCGAGGCTAAGAGGGGCAATGGAGGAACTTGCCCAGTGTGCCAGAACTAGGCAGAAGCCGAGTTGGGATTCAAATGCAGGTCACCTGATGGCAGACTCCATCCCTAACCAGTACACTGCATGGCCTTCGGGCCTCGAGGTCCGTGAATGGCTCTTGGCTGGGCTGCTGCTGTGTTTCTAGATCTCTGATCTCTGTTGGGGAGGTTGGCTTGGTCCTACCCAGCCCTGGGGCCCTGGACAGGGTGTCCTCCTGCTAAGCCTCTCGCACTCTTTCCCTTCTTCCATCACAGAGCCTCAGCCCGCAGGCCGGCAGGGCCTCCCACCGTCCTAAGCCGCTGCCTCAGCCAAGGTAACTGTGCCCTAACTGCCCTGAGCGCCTAACTGGTTCCAGATGCCCTGCCCGAGGCGGGGCGGGCCACGCGGGCCAGGCACTGCTGGGGTGTGTTAGCACATCCACATCTGCCTGTGGGCCTCCAGCAAGCCCCCCTGGGCCGCCCTCGGAAACCCCTGGCTCCAGCTTTCCCAAACAGGCCCAGGTTTACATTCCTAGGCCAGCCCCCGTGGCCCCCAGCCAGGCCCACAAGACCCTCGGGAGCTGGGGGAGGCCTGCTTGCCCAGTGCCTGGCGCCTGGTGCCGCCTCGCTCGGCCTGGCATGCTCCTGGCAGCCGGATCAGATGACACAGGCCTTTGAGCTAAGCCGGCATCACCTCCCAGGTGTCCCATGTGCCTTTCCATGGCCCAGGGTCTCTGCATGTCATCCTGCCCTTGTCCACAAATCCCGTTCCCACATGGTCTCTGGAACCCCCAAGACATCCTTCAGTCACGCATGTCCCCTGCGTGTGGCATCTGGGGGCCCTGGGAATAGACAGGAGGGCCCCCTCCCTCTGTGTTGACATCGTTTCTTTCCCTGTCTGCCCCTCTTCCCCAAATCAGGAGCCACCGGAGGACGTGCCCAGCACCTGGCCTGGGGCCCCGTACATTATAGGTGCTCAGTGAAACATACTGAGTGAATGGAGGAGTGACGGCGTGAGTGAGTGATTACACTTGCCGACTGGTCACTTCATCATCCTGCCAGCCCCCCAGTTTTGTCAAACACCCTCGCTGGCCCAGGCCGCAATCTATTTGCAGATTGCCTACGACGCACCAGGCCCTGCACCAGCAAAATCACACATGACTTCATTGCACCCGCACACTCATTCAGGGAACCTCTTAGTTTCCCCCAGCCTTTATTTTGAATAATTTTTAACCTGTAGAAAAGTTATTGTAATATATTGAACGTTCACCAATTATTGATATCTTGCTATGTCTTTCTATTAAAGTTACATGTTATATACACTCGCATATTCACACACACTCTTTTCTGTATTACTGAGCTTTGATACAGAGATGTTTCTGGAGACCTCTTACCTCGTTATCCTTAATACTTCAGAGAATGTTTCCTAGAACAAGGATTTCTTCTTATATAATACAATATAAGTACAAAATTCAGGACATTTAACATGTGATGTAACACTATTATGTAGTTCATGATAAAAATTGCACCCTTATCCCAATAATGTTCTTTCAAGCTGTTTTGCTTGTCTTAAACCCAGGATGCAATCCAGAGTCACCCTGGGTACTGGCTGCCACATCTCTTCAGTTTCTTAATTTAGAACAGAGGTCTGCAAACTTTTACTGTAAAGGGCCAGATAGTAAATCTTTTAGCTTTACACTTAATAAGGTCTGTAGCTACTACTCAGCTCTGCCATAGTACAAAAAAAACCAACAACCACAGACAATATGTAAAGAAATGGACATGGATCTGTTCTAATAAAACTTTATTAAAACAATTTTCTTATGAACACCCACATCCCCACCACCTAGATTTTTTCTCTATTTTTAAAAAGATCTTATTTCTTTATCTTTAGAAAGAGGGGAAGGGAGGGAGAGAAACATCCATGTGTGAGAGAAACAATCGGTTGCCTCTCGCATACCCCCAACCGGGGACCTGGCGCACAACCCAGGCATGTGCCCCAGCCAGGAATTGAACCAGCGACCTTTCAGTTCAGAGGCCAGCACTCAATCCACTGAGCCACACCAGCCAGGGCTACATTTTCTCACTCATATTTCCCTCTACTTGCTTTATCACATAGCTCTCCATCCGTCTTAATTTTTGATACATTTCAAAGTAAGTTACAGATATTGATATACTCCCCCCTAAACATTTCATTGTCATTAACCATCTTAAAGAAAAATCTTGGCATTGACAATTTGGAAGTGTCCAGGGAGCTGTTTTGCAAAGCAACCTCCATTTAGATTTGTCAGACTGTTTGCTTGAGACGAGATTTGGGTTGAACATTTTTGACAGGGGGTATCACTAAATTTATGATGTTTCTGGGGAGCTCTTAAAGATGCCAGTTCTCCTCCTTGCTCCCAGAGGTTCTGTTTTCACAGCTCTAGGTGGGGGCCCAGAATCTCTATTTTCAGTAAGTGCACTAAGTGATTCTGCTCAGCCATCCTGGAACATTATTAGCACATTTCATTCAGTAATTATGTCAGCACATTAATAAAGTAGGTGTTACTATTCCCGTTTATCAAATAAGGAAGCAGACGCTCAGGTGGTTAAGGAACTAGCCGAGGTGATTCACCCCAGAGGTGGTAGGGACAGAATTGGACCTCTGGTCTGTTCTGTGCACTGCCTGTCTGTCGTCCGCCATGCTAGGCTGCCCCCTGCTGTCTACATGGTAGTACAACTAGAATTCCTGCCCACTGGCCCCAGGCCAGTAGCTGTCCTCCAAGTCGGTGTTACAGCGTGATGCTCATGGGAGATTATTGTCATGGCCACACCTGGCGGCCTCCACTCAGGCCGGGGACTGTCATTTCATCAGAGTCCATCCAGTCCAGGAAGCTATGGGTCTCTCAGACCTGGGGCTTTGGGAGGCAGAGCCTACAGCCTGGAGCAGCATCTTCCTGAATGTTCTATCAGGGAATGGTGAGGAGGTCTCTCACTTGCCTTTCTTCTGACCCAGCTACTGTGCTCGAGGGTGAGGCTGAGAGTCGTGTTGGTGGTGGAGGAGTGTCATTTCTACATCAGTGCCAGCCCCGGGCTGCTAAGGCTCGTCTCGCGAACATCATCCAGCTGAAGCAGACCTTCCTGCGGGTGTGTTGAGGGTGGCCAGGGCCAGGCCAGGGGGCTCCTGGGAGCCCTTTGAGAAAAGGTTAATTGTCCCGGTTCCCAGGGAGGCCCAGTGCAGGCAGGGCTGTGAAACGGGCAAAGTTGGCTGGAGTGGATTCTCAGCTGGTCTCCACGTCCTTCCTCCCCCACTCCCTCCCTCCCATCTTTCCTTCCTTCTACATTATTTATTGAGCATCTACTAGGTGCCAAGCCAGGCACCATTCCAGAAACTAGGGCTATTGCCTAGAACAGCATTGATAAGTCCTTCCTCTCATCAAGTGTACAGTCTAGTGGGGAAATTGACCCCAGAAATCACATAAATAAATAAGAAAATATGTATATCAGATGGTAATATGAAACGGGTGATATGAGTGGGAGTGACTGGAGAATTATTTAGACTAGGTGGCCAGGGATGGCCCCATTAAGGAGGTGACATTTGAGCTAGCCCAGGGTGACAAGCAAATGTCAGCCACTTGAAAATCTGGTAGAAGGGCATTCCGGGAAGAGAGAACAACACGTGCAAAGGGCCTGGGACAGGAGCGAGTTTGGCATGTTTGAGCAATGGCCCCTCGTCTGCAGCAGGCTGGATGAGCAGGGAAACAGGAGGAGGTAGTAGGGGTACGATGGTACAGAGCATGTTGGGGCACAGGGAAGGGGTCGGGTGGTCTCTGAGACTGGAAGCTTTTGAGGACTTGATCCAAACAATGATTTCAGATCCCTCTGGCTGCCGTGTGGGGAGGGACCTCGAGGGGGCAGCAGAGATACCAGTGAAGAAGCCACCATAGTGACCAGGGTGAGAGTTTCTGGTCTTGGTCCAAGGCGGGGGTAGTAGACATTTAAGAGGAAACGCTCCTCCCCTCCCCAAGGGGCCCCCGCAGCGTCCCCCAGCCGCCCCCGAGCTGTGGCGACCGCCAGCAGGGGCGGAGTCCCTTCCCGAGCTTTTCCACAGGCTGTTCCTTCGGCCTAGAATGCCCTTCCCTGTTTTGCTCGCCAATTTGAATATCTTTCATGGCCATCCTGGTCACCCTGCCCGCCATTTTCTGTCTTCATGACTGTCTCTCCCCTAGCCCTGAACTCCCGAAGGACCAGGGCCGGTTTTGGCTGCCTTTGTGCCCCAACACTCAGCACTGGGTCAGGAACATAGTACTTGCTCACTAAACATTTGAGAAATCCTACTGCCAACTGCAGCCGCTCCCACGTGGTGTAGCCCTGGACTGAGCTCACCACTCCCATTATTCTTACACCACTGAGGCTCAGAGAAGTTAGGAAACTGACCCAAGGCCATACAGCTCGGAAGTGGAGGTAAGAGGCAGCTGTTCTCTTTACAGGGCCATGCAGCCTCCTGTTTGTCGCACCCTCTCCAACCCTGCATCCCCCTCCTCTTCAGTGTCTGCCCATCTCTAGAGACATCTGGCTTTGACCTGTGTGTATTACGGCGTGGTAAACTTTAGTGCTTCACAAATGGCCCTTTTGTTCCCTCTTCTGAAAGCTTCCCTCCTCTCCTGCCCTCACCAGGAGTGCACAAGCGGTCCCAGTTACCCAGCTCCACCTTTGCCTTCCGCTCAGCACCCTTCCTGGGGACTCACCCTGCAGGCCTCGTGCAAGCGAGTCTGTGGCACCCGCATCCTGCACCGAGACAATGCTGCGGGACAGCCGGGAGGTGGCCTCAGGGGAGCCCTTCTAGGCCCTTCCCCAAGCCAGCCCAAACCTCTTGCCTTCAGGGGGAGTGTCTGAGAGGCTGCTGGCAGGGGTGGCCCTTCCATTCTCTCGCTCAGCAAATCCTCGCTCAGTAATCCTACTTAACACAGGTGCTGTCCGGGCACTCAAGATCCATCTGGAAGTAAGGTGGCCCAGGTTCCTGCCCTCAGGAAGATGCACAGTGAGCAGGGACATGCATGTGAACAAGGTGATGTCAGAGTGTGGCACTTTCCAAGGGTGAGAAGGGCTGTAAAAGCAAACAGGGTGTGGTTTGGGGGTGCAGGCTCCTTCAGGTGGGGTGGTCTGGAAAGGTGATATTGCAGCTGAGCCCTGAAAGACAAGAAGGCACCGGCTGCAGTGAAGATCCGAGGACAGGCGCTGCAAGGAGAAGGAACGGCAGGTGCAAGTGCCCTGAGGTGGGAATGGGCTTGGTGGTTGGAGGGGGCTGAAGGGAGGAGCAGGGAGAGGAGATGACGTGGGAGAGGTTGGGGGATCCGGGTCACGCAAGGTCTCACCCCCAGTAAGGAGCTGGGTTTTGGCCCTGGCTGGTGCGGCTCAGCGGACTGAGTGCCGGCCTGCAAACCGAAAGGAGCTGGGTTTTATCCTGAGTGTGATGAAACAGGAAGAGGGGTCCAGGGCGTGGAAGGTGTGGCAACCCCGAGCATCCCTAGGGGGTTTTGGAGCTGCAGCTGGCTGACTGCAGGTTGGCAGGGGAGGTGAGTGCCATCCACAGTGGTCCCACAATGGCACCTGTGACCCCTGAGGCCCTCCAGGAAACAGGGGGCCCTGGGAAGGGGCTGTGCAGCTACACAGGCCGTCGGTTTGGTTTGTGGAGCCCCCTTACACAGGGCAGAGCCCACAGTGCAGACCCTGCCTCCAGGGCATGGCTTGCTGGGTGGCCTGGTGGAATTCCCCCAGGGTCATGGTTGCTACCTCAGCACACCAAGGCAGTGTGCATGTGTGTGTACATGTGTGCACATGCAGGGGCCCCATGGTGGGCTGCGCAGCCTGAGGACCCCGCTGGGTGGTTACAGAACATGGAGTTGACAGGTCAGAGGGTGGAGGGAATGAGGGGTATGGCCTGCGTGTGGGGGGCATGGGTGTGGTCAGTGTTCCCTGGACTGATGGCCAGATGATGCCTCAGGAAGCAGGGCACGGCTCCTGGGAGCCTGTACAGGACAGTGACAGCCATTCCAGAGAGCTCAGAGTTCGCCAAGGTGGCTGTTGTCTGCCATGGGGTTGTGGGGAGGGAGGTCTTAGGTGGACTTCTGCTCTGGTGGTCTGGGAAGGCTGGACCAATGGAGGGTTTCACAAGGTGGGGTCAAGTGGGGGTGGGGGTCAGGGCAGTTGGACTTGGCCTGAGGGACTAGGAAAGTCTGGAGCCAGGAGACTGCCCATCATGAGGCCTCAGCTATGGGGGAACCACCCATGTCACGCCCAGGATGGAATGAGAGCACAGGTGGCCCAGGTAGGTGTGGGGCATCCATGGGGGCTGGGGTCACTGTGAGGGTGAAGGACAGAATGATATAGGCTGTTGGGTAGGAGACTGCGTCAGTCAGCTATTAGTGTGTCACAAATGTCCCAAAACTCAGCGGCTCCCAACAAGAAGCATTTATCACTGCAGGTGAGCCTGCGGGTCAGCTGGGTATTTCTGGTCTTACTCAGACATCAAGGTCCACCCAGGTTGTGTGGGCAGCTGTGCTGACCCTGGCTGGCTGCTCCGACGTGTTCGAGGATGGCGGCTGTCAGCTGAGCTAGGACAGCCTAGGCTGACCCATCCAGGCTCTCCAAGCGGTGTCTCCTCCCAGCAGGCCAGCTGGGTTTGTTCCCATGGCTGGGCAGGGGTCCCAGAGAGCAAGTGGGAGCTGAGGCTTCTTAAGGCAATGCCAATGCCACTGAATTATATCAGCAAATCCCAGCCTCGGTTCCAGGGCTGGGGAAACAGAGTCCACCTCTTGGTGGAGGAGGTACAAAGTCATTGCAGGAGTCAAAATTTGGGGCTCTAGAAGGGACAGTTAAGGGAATATATTGAGGGGTATGGCGACTAAGAGAGGGTGTAGCTTCTGAATTTTTGTGTAGATTACCTGAGTGTGTGGCCTCCTCGTGGCCCTCTGTCAGAGTTGGTAGCCTTGTCAGCTGAGATTCCCCTGAGTCCCCCCAGCCTAGAGCTAATGTCCACAGCCTATGAAGCTGTGACTTCCTGTGACCCCACCCCCTGGCGCTCACACACCTGCTGCCCCTCTCCCTCCCTGCACTCTATGCATTCAAGAAGCAACCACAGCGACAACCTGGCTGTGGGCTGGGGTGGCAAGGACCCATGGGCATGGGGCTGGAAGGAGACCCTGGGGGCTCCTCCCTGCAGCTCTGCCCAAGAAGCATTACCAGGGCCAGCCAGCTTGCACCTGGCTCCCAAGGGATTGTGGGAAAGGTACAGATGGGGTAGGGCAGGAACCTGGGTTCTAACAGCACCTCTACAACACCCAGAACGCAATGGCCAACACATACTGGAGGCCTGTCTAATGCCAGGCACATCAGTCCCATTTCCAGACGATGACACTGAAGCTCAGACAGAGGTGCAGTGAGAAGCTTGCTGTCAAAGAGCTAATGAAAGAAAGGGATGGCATTCAAACCCTTGAATGCCTCTGTCACCTCTGTCCTTGGCCACCACATGAGCCTCCTCTGGTCCCATCTCTGTCACATGCTTGTCCCTGTCTGCTCCTCTCCACACCCTGACTTCCTCCTTTGCAACATAGATTGGAGCTCTCTGAGGGCCTCCCACGGTGCTGGGATTTTGCACTCAGAGCGAGTGGCCCCCACACTTTGGATCTTGGTGAAGGTTGTCTGCTGGGTGGGGACAGCCTCTCTGGGTGAGGCCTCTGGCTCAGCCTGTCTCCCCTTCCAAGCCATGGTTCCCTCCTCAGTATGGCTGAGGAAGGGGTGGCAGCCAGAGCCAGCAGGTGAGCAGGAGGGTCTGAGGTGCCCTTGTCCGGGTCTTGGAGGGGTTGAGCTGTATAATCGAGCCCATGGGTGGGGTGCCTGTGACCATGTGCAGGAGAAGATCTTGTTTGCTTATCAATGACAGGACTTCTCTGGAATCAGGTTTCTGAAGCACCCTGAGGGTCCTTCTTCCATTCATTCCTTCATCAACACGTTATTATTTATCTATTTTTATCCTCACCAGAGAACATTTTTTCATTGCTTTTGGAGAGAGAGGAAGGGAGAGAGAGAAACATCAATGCAAGAGAGGCACTGATTGGTTGTCTTCCATACATGCACGGACCAGGGATTGTATACATCCTGCCCAGGGATCGAACCCTCAATGGGACGATGCTCCAACCAACTGAGACACACTGGCCAGGGCCATCAATACTTTATTAAGCACCTACTGTATGCCAGACAGTGTTCAGGGCACAGACATGTTCTCTGTGTGGATTGAGCTCACATTTTAATGGGGAAAACTTTATAAGCATCTGTGATTCATCATCTATATAATCATTTGTTTAGTCAGTAGCCACAGGGTGAAGGGGTAGGGCAGCTGGACTCCCAGTGTAGCTGAGTGGCCTTGGGCAACTCACTGTAGAAAGCACCCGGCTCTGCAACCATGTGGTCCTGGATGCTAGCTGTGCTGTGGGACCCTGGGCAACTCCTTTCTCGGCCGTGAGCCTTGGCTTTCTCATTTGCAAATGGTCACGGTGCTCCTTCCCTGACTGGAGTGCAGTGGGAGCTCTGGGAGATCAGGAGAGGAGGATGCCCAGCACAGGGCAGGCACTCAGGGAGCAGGTGGGCAAGGAGCCAGTGACACCAGTGGGCTTCTGAGGTGGCAGAAGGTCGGGAGCTCAGGTTCCCCAAGAGGTCAGGCTCAGGGTGCTGATCTGTAGAGCCTGGGCCATGGAGAAGTGGGGACAGCCAGCCCTGAAGGACCCCTTGCTCCTGGGTTTCCTACCCTGAGTTCCTTTGACCCACAAGTCCAGCCCTCTCCGCGTGCTCAATAAAAATCTTGCTCATGGTGGTATAAACAGCTGCTATGCTGACCAGTGTTCTACTGGTGAGGTTTCTGGCACCTGCTCTCCTCTCACTGGCTGTGGGCCTTCTCTCCTCTTGCCGGATGAGCCCCCTCCTCCTAGTGCTCTGTTGCTCCAGAGGCATCGACTGTCCCAGCTGGACAAGTTCTGTACAGAGGCCATGCTGGAGCACATCCTCGCGGCCTCCTGCACCGGACAGAGCTCCCAGGAGACTAGGAGCCCCTGACTAGGGCCCCTGGCTGGCCATTCCCTACACCCAGGGCCCTGGGACCTACCCGGGGTGATTCTGTCCTGGGAAATGGTCCCAGGAACTGATGGGAGGGGGCGCTGGTGAGGAGAGAGGCAGGCACCACAGAGTACAGGGCACGCCTCCTCTCTGGACGGTTGATGTTTCATCCCAGGAATGGGAGAAGCAGCAGGGTGACTGTGAGATTTAAGAGGTGTGACAGAGGAAGAGCGCCTAATGCATAAACAAAAACTGCTGTCATCACAGTTAGAGGTGAGGTGTTGAGACCCCTTCCCCCCACCCCAACATTCCTCCTGGGTTTGTTAGCTGGTTGATTGGCCCTTCCTTCCTTCTACCCATCCATCAACCCACTCATCTACCCATCCCTGTCAGGGGTCACAAACTTACTATAAAGGGCCTGATAGAAAGTACTCTAGGCTTTGCACAATGGCTTTTGCTACGGTGTCATGAAAGCCACCACATATGATGTGTAAATGAATGGGTGTGGCCATTGCCCAGGGAAGATTTGGGAGAACAAGCAGCGAGCCAGATTCGGCCCATGAATCAGAGTTTGCCAACCTCTGGTCCATTCATCCCCTCATTCAGAAAACATTTTTGGTGTTTACTTAGGCCAGGCCCTATTCCAGGTGCAGGGACAAGGCCTGAAAAAGGGACAGCCCAGTGAATGCCCTGCCGGGGCTCCCATTACAGTGGCTGGAGGAGGGTAAACGAAAGGCGTGGCATATAGTCAGGGCATGGTGAATGCTGCGGAAGAACAAAACGGGAGGGGAACAGTGCATTGCAGGGGCCTCTGACAAGTCAGGTTCTGCAGAAGAAACAGCCAGTGCCAAGGCCCTGGGGTAGGAGCATGCTTAGAGTGTTTGAGGAACACAGGGTGGCCATACAGAGTAGGTAAGGAGGTGAGGTTAGGAGGATAACTGACTCCTAGGCTATGCCAAGGAGACGGTTTTCTCCTTGAAGTGCGATGGGAAGGCAGAAGTCTTTGAAGAGGGGTATAATATCTGATTCACATTTTTTAAAGGTCATCTTGGCTGCCAAGTGGAGAAGAGCTATGGAAGTAGTGGATAGTGGAGCTGATAGGCTATTGTGACAGTCCTGTGGCCTGGCCCTGGGCATGGTGGGGTGAGGAAGCTGTGCGTCTGCACCCCCTGACCACTGACATGTCTCGTCCCAGGCCCTCTTGGTGTCCGGGGAGCACCCCCTGGGTTAAGATGGGCTCCTGCTGCATTCCCACTGCCAGTTGGACCTCAATCCAGACCTGGATCAGAGCCTGCACCTGAGTTTGACCCTCCACAACCACAGCAGGCCCTGGGCACCGAGCTTCTCCCAAGAGCTGGAGGTGGGTGGCAGGGTTGGGGCAACCTGCCCCTCGGAAAGTTTCCCTGGCTTCCCTCCGTTTTCCTTTGGGCCAGTGGGCCCACCACTGCTTGGGCATCTGCGCCATCTAGTGGTCATTATCAGAACTGTAGGTTGGTTACCCTGGTGGGGACCAGAGCTTAACTGTGGGTGGGACCTCCTGGACCTATCTGACCAGGCTCTAATGGTGGGATTTCAGGTACCTGCTCTCCTCTTGTGGTGGTCTCCTGACTGCAGCCCTGAGGCCAGGCAGCTCCTTCCTATAACTGAGCGGCAACAGCTGGACTGCCTGGGTTTGAATCCCAGCCTCACCTCTTCCCAGGGGCAACTTGCTTAACCTCTGTACCCCAGGTTTTTCTCCTGTAAAGTCGGTAATAATGATTGTACCTACTCTACTTCCCATGGAATTAATACTGCAAGGGTTAAATATATTAATTTGTGTAGGCTGCTTAGAATAGTGCCTGATACAAAGCACCCACTACTAGCTAGTATTAGCGATTACTATTAGCTAACACTTGCCCAGTCTTTTCATCCCCCTCCTGCCTCCCAGAAGCCCAGGGAGGTACAAAGAGGCAGAGGTGGGTTTGATGCCCACTGCACCCCTACCTGACTAAGTGATCTTGGGAAAGAGCCTTCCTGAGCCCTGTTTTCTCGCTTGTCATTGGGGGTCAGATATATTCATAGGGTGGCTGGTGGGGTTCTGGGTACCTTTCCCTCCACCCACACAGCACAGCCACACAGTAGGTGCTCCATCATGGTTGCCAGCTGTCTGCCCACCTCTTGTCCTCCTGGCTGGGTGACCTTGACCTTCTGGCTTTCCTTCTCTAAGCCTCAGTCTTTTCCTCTGTCACATGGGAGCAAATCCCAATCCCACCTCCTTCGCAGTTATTAGGAGGTAAAAAGGACATCAGCACGGTGCATGCACACAGTAGGTGCTCATCGGATGGCCATTCCTTCTGGCATCCAGGGTTCTCTCAGCCCATTTCCAAGCCCAGTAGCTGTGGCTGGTACAAAAGAGCTTTTCTTTCCGAGATTCTCCAGGGCTGACCCTCATTTTTTCATTCGCCAACCAGGCCCCCAGCCGTTCCCACATGTAATCCCAGTGCCCACGGCTGCCGCCCTGGAATTGGAGGCCTGCAAGTAAGCCTTGCTCACTTACTCACCCCTCTCCACTTGCCCAGTTTGGGGGTTTGTGGAGTGGACAGAGGCATTTCCCAGCCTTGTCTGGTCCTCATGCCAGCCCCATGGCTTCTGTGCAGAGAAAGGACAGATTCTGAAGGTCAAGAACTCACCCAGACCTCAGGGCACCCAGCCCGCAGGGCCCTCGCCATTTAATGTCAGCAGCTAGGGCACAGCTGGGACACAGGTAGACAGCAGGGAAGAGACTGGAGTATGATCTGCAGACACCCCCCTGTAAATTCTCCCAAGAATTCCCAGGCTCCCACCCACCCACCCACTTGGAAACCTCGGGGGAGGGGACTCAGGAAGCCGCATGTTTAGTGAGCACCTGAGTTAGATTCCAAGGGCTGCTGTTCCAAATCGGCCAACACAGCAGCTTCTCTCACACTCTGGAGGCCGGGAGTCTGAAACCAAGGTGTCAGCAAGGCCATGTTCCCTCCGAGGCTCTAGGGAAGAACCCTTCCTTGCCTCTTCAGCTCCTGGTGGCTGCTGGCAGTGCTGCCATTCCTTGACTGGTGGCACAGTGAAAGGGGGGACCCTACTGGGCCTCCTGGAGGTGAGAGAGTTGGGGTGGGAGGAGGGGGGGCTGTTCCTCTGGGGCAGAGGCCATAGCACGAGGAGCCCCAAATCATTTGGGTCCAGCAGTGACAAGAAAACCAGATGCTGCCTGCCCCAGCACAGTAAACATGTCCTCAGTCCCTGTTGCTGGCACCGAGGACCTTCTGTCCACCTCATTCCTGCGTGGCTTTCCTGGACGGATCCCCCAGTCTGTCCCTCTATGTCTGCAGTCCGGCGCTGTAGCTACTGGGGTCCAGGTGCAAGCCCAGCCAGAGGAGGGGATCTGAGGTTTGGATGCCTGGAGGGCAGGCTGTGTTGGGGTGTCAGGGGTGCACGTGGAGAATGGGAACAAGGCAGGGAGCCCCTGCTCACAGGCACGAGGGTCTTCTGTGCCCCAAACCTTAAATTGATCCTGCTCCAACTGCCCTACCCAGGTGTAGCCAGCAGGCACCCTGGACAGCATGGTGGGCCCCCTCCTGACACTGTCTCAGGTGGGGCTGGAGGCTGTACAGGTAAGTGGCCAGAGAGTGGCTGAGACGTGGTGCCAGGGCAGGCCAGACAGGTACGACCCTGCACCGAGCTCCACATCCAAGCCCAGGGCCCCCAAGCTCAGACCCTCGCACTTGGCCTGGGTCACTGTTTCAATCAAAAAGTCCTCCTGATTTCTGGGGGCCCTTCAGCCTTTCTTTGAGACTCTCCTGCCTTATTTCTCATGGACGTATAGTCTTCGTATTCTTTCAATAAGCTGTCTGCATTCTTGTAGCTAATATCCCTTATTCCACCCCCTTCTTTCTTTTGGGACTGCTGACCACATCTCTTCAGTCCCCGCGTGATTTCTGCTGGGTATACAGCTTTTTTTCTATTAGGCCTACTGTCATAGGATTCAGGGCCTATTTATGGTTCTGTGATAAGCACCAGAGAGGCTGAGCGGGTTGTTAAGGCTTCTGTTCTGCTTACTAAACATGACGGCCCCAAGCGCCCTCCTGGTGGTGCTGGGAACCTCGGGCCTCCTGCGATCCGGGGATCCGGGAGCGCCGGAGCTGACGGCCAGCCCAGTGGAGAGCTCCCGAGTCCCTGCAGGCAACAAAGCCTGCATCCCTCTACCCGGCTGTTAAAGACTTTCTCACGCCTGCTTATGTTCCTGTACCAGAGTTCCCCCAGGCCACCCCCAGGTTTGGTCGTTTGCTAGGTACTCACAGCTGTGATTTGTCACAAGGAAAAGACAGGCAAGATCAACAAAGTGGAAAGTGCCGTGGCCAAACCCCAAGCGACCAGGCACAATATTCCAGATACATCTCCTGGGGTGGGGCGGGGGAGAGGGGAGAGGGTTGCAGAGAATGCCCTCAGTTCCCCCAGCTTTGAATTGTGACAACACGTGTGACATGTAGTCCTCCAGGGGAGCTCTCAGGCTTTTCACTGGGGGCTGGTCACAAAGGTGGCCTCTGCCTGGCATGTACCACCATTCCAGACTCACAGAAGGAAAGGGGGCGTTCAACATAAACCACTTGTCTGTACAATGTGGGCACCGTCAGCCCCGCTTACCAGCCCTGGGAATCGCTGGAGCCCTCCCGAAATCCGGTATCCCAGCTGCCAGCAAGGGGCCAACCTTGTGAAGAGGCCTCTCAGAGGGGAGTCTCAGGCCCGCATGCTGACTGTCTTTTGCACAGTCTCTAGTGCCCCCACTTTATTTCAGGGAACAGGCCCTACTTCCTGGAGGCCTGGGTCTCAGAGGGGCTGATTTTCTGGCCTGGGCAGTGGGTGGTGGCATCCTGCCTGCCACCTGGACCCCAGAGGCCTCACAATGGGCGGTGGCCGCTTGTTGCAGGGCCCCTGACCATGCGGAAGGATGCCTACTTGGAGGTGACACTGCAGCCCCTGGGCGAGGTGTGGTGGGAGCCAGCTGAGGAGGCCGTGTGGTGGCTGTAAGCCTGGGTGTCTGGGACGCCAGGGTCTGGGGGTCCAGGCCCATCGAGGCAGCACTGGGGGCAGGGGGCACCCTGCAGTTGGTGAGGTGGGGTGAAGGGGTGGGACATGGCTGTGCCAGGTAGGGATAGCCCTGATGGCTCTCGCCTCCCCTTCCTCTCCAGGCCGCCCACCGGGTGCTGTCTTGGGCTAAAGCCACCTCCTCACGGGCATTGATACCCTGCAAGCCCCGCTGGACCTGCACAGCTACTCCCCCAGGTAACAGGGTAGGCTTCCCTGTGTTCCTGCTCCAACAGGCACTGTGCTCACCCTCGGTGTCACTGCTCCTACGACAACCCTGCCACATAGACATTTTCAATCCTACCTCACAGACGAGGAAACTGAGGCTTCTTCATTCTATAGATGCTTTATAAGCACTTTCCCTGAGCAAGTGTGTTTCAGGTGTGTAGACATAGTGGTGAATAAGAAAGACCCCTGCCCTCATGGAGTTTCCTGGGGCAGGTCGTCACTAAATACAGTAACAAGGTACCCACACCAGTGGTTGGCAAATCTTTACTATAAACGGCCCGAAGAGTCAAGTTTGCAGGCTTTGTAGACCAGATGGTCTTTCACGTGCTCTTTGTTGTTTTTAAATAATCCTTTAAACATATAAAAGCTGCTATTAGCTTGCACACTGTGCAAAAAAAGAGGACACAGGCTGGATTTGGCCTGCGGACCAGTCTACCAACCCCGGAGCTAGTATGTTAGGTGTCAAATGCTACAGAAAATAAGGCAGAACAACTGGGTCGAGGGGCCATTTTAAAGGCTGTGGCCACGGTCGGCTTCCGTGGGCAGGCGGCATTGGAACAAGGGCTTGAAGGAGTTAAGGGCACAAGTCTTATGGACATGGTGTGCTTCCAGGCAGAGGCACAGCCAGTGTGAAGTCCCAGGGTGGGGTGGGGTGGGGCGGGGTGCCTCTGGCCTGCTTGAGGAATGTCCGGGAAGCCAGTGGGGCTGGAGTGGAGACTGCAAGGAGGGGGGCAGACGAGCTGGAGAGGAAATGGGCTCCAGGTAGCCTGGGGCCTTTGTGAGGCCTTTGGTTTCTGCTCTGAAATGGGAACACACAGTAGGTTTTCTGCTGCGGAAGGACGTGATCTACCTTTTATTTAAAAAGATCCCTCCGGCCCTGGTGTTGATGGGGCAGAGGCGAAGTGTGGACAGAGGCAGGGAGCCCAGTATGGCGTGTCCCCTGCTGCGGTTTTGCCGAGCAGTGGCAGCCGTGAGGGGTGTGAGGTAGCCAGATTCTGGATGCGTTTTAAGGTCAGGCCTGTAGGGTTTGCTGATGGGGTGGATGTGGGTGGAGAAAAAGAGGGGCTGGGCGATACCAAGGTTTTTGGCCGTGACAGCCAGAAGGGTGGTAGGTCCACTCACGGAGCAAAAAGAAGGATATGGAGGGTGCCGGCTGGGACTCTGTTAGTTTCCTGCGGCTGCTATGGCAAATCTCCACCAAAAGCAACAGATTTAGTCTCTGACAATTCTGGAAGTCAGGAGTCTGAAATGAGTTTCTGCGGGCTAACGTCAAGGTGTCAGCAGGGCCGGTTCCTCCTGCAGCCTCCAGGGTAGAACCCACTCCCTTTCCTTTTCTGGCTTCTAGAGGCCTCTTGCCTTCCTTGGCTTGTGGCCACCGCACCCCCTGTGCCCTCGGCCACCCACAGCGGAGGGTGTGAAGCAGTCCTCATCCTCCTAGGATCTCTCTGCCCCTCCAGATCCCGCGAGATCCACCTGGTCCTCTAGTCTGTATCCTGAGAAAGCCCCAGAGTCCTCCTTCGACTGTGAACTTCCCAGGACCTTCTGCTTCAGGTTCCCTTTGGTCGGACTTCCTGTCTGCCAGGCTCTTGCCGCCCTGGTCCATCCCACCTCACGGAGTCCCAGAGGTGGTCCCGCCCATCCCTCCGGGTCCACACAAGCCCTCCCCGACACTGACCCAAGCCCTGGGGGTGAGGGGAGTGAATACTTTCAGGCCCCTAGGATCAGACGTCTGTGTGGTTAAAATAAGGCAGTTGTTTCTACCCCAGCCTCTCCTGCCACCCTGTGTTCCTCTCTACCTCATTATCAATCTCCCCAAACAAAGCTAGCTCCCTCCCTAAGGGGAGCTGGTGCTCACTGCCAGGGAGGTTCACGTGGGACCCTTACCTGTGTCCCCATTCAGACAATGAGGCTCCGATTGGTCTGTGGGGAACAAGTCCTCGGCCCGGTGAGAAGCTACCTGGCGCAGGAGAAGCCGCCTGGGCGGCTTTGAGAGCTGTACGGGACCACCGTGCTGGCCCTCTGAGTGTGAGTCCAGCACCACCCTCCTCCCTGGGAGCCCTCCTGCCCTTTGGGATGTGGCAACAGGCGCTTCAGGGCGGAAAGAGCGCAGGCCCGGCCCTAGGTGCCTCAGTAAGCCCTAGCATTGTAGTGCAGGGCCCATCTGGTCGCTCAACTTCCCAAGGTCACATAGAACTAAGGCTGGGCTACAGATCCAGGCATTTGTCCAGAATGTAAAACCCTGAGGCAGGCCCAGGGGACCAGCACATGACGAGCAGCTCAGGGCTCCAGGCCAGCGCCCTTCCAGTGGACTGTGCTGGAAAAGCGAAAGGCAGACCTTCAGTTTAGCCGGAGGTGGCTAATTGAGTCCAGACTCTCGGACAGACACAGCTTGCAGTTCCGGCTCACGCCTGAGTGTGGCCCTGGCTCGCTCCTATGGGTCACGAGCGGGTGCTGTTCCTGAGCCTAATTCCTTGGTGCTGGGAGGGTCTCACTGGTGGGCAGCCGTGACACCCAGGGCTGGGTACAGACTGGTATGTCAGCGTGGGGCTCTGGTAATCACACCAGTGGGAACACAGCTCAGGGCACACGGTAGCTGCCCTGGAGTTGGGGGTCCTCTGTTGCTAGGCAGCTGCTGATAGAGGAATGGCCTGGTCTGTGACCTTCAGCTCTACCAGCTGACAGAGGGGCTTGTAGTAAAGCCACTTGTGAGGCTGCCTGGGCCAGCGGCTTCCGGTGCCCAGCTGGGCTTGTGGTACCCAGACAGTGCTGCCCTGGCCAGAGGGTCAGAAATATTCCCTTCTTGGGCCATTTTCTGCCCACCATGCAGAGGGCAGGACCCAGCCCATATGGCACCTCCTTTGTGTTGGATGGAACATTGGCCATAATCTTCTTTTTAATGGTATATTTCTTTTTTCAATAGCTTCGTATACCACACAATTCACTCGTTTAAAATGTACAATCAGCAGCATTGAATACATTCACAGAGGTGTGCACCCAGAACCACAGTTAATTTTAGAACATTTTCATCACCCCAAAAAGCACACCCTGCATCCCTTAGCGATCACTCTCCAACCCTCGGCTACCACCAGTCTGTTTTCTGTCTCTGTGGGTTTGCCTAGTCCGGACACAGTATGAATGGGATCATGGAATGTGGGACCTTTGTGAGAGCTTTTCACCCAGCAGTTTTCAAGGTTCATGTGTATATTAGTCCTTCGTTCCTTTTTATTACAGGCTAGACTAAACTGAAAACAGGTCCCTAGAGCTCAAGTCATCTTGAAGCATGGGGTTCCTGGGGAGCTGGCTGCTGGGTGAGGACAGACCACATCTCCCCACTTGGGCTGCCCAAGAGGACTTCGACCTCAGAGCAGGCCCTGGACACACTGGGGTGCCCTGTGAGTTCGGGGAGTCCCTCTGTGGCAGCCTGCTGTTGGCCAAGAACTTTGCTCACAACATGTTCTCACTGACGCTGAGCGGGGTTGCCTTCGGGCTCACGTCCCTGACTGAGAAGCTGAAGCACAGTGCCCTCCAGCCCAGCCCGAAGGTAAGCGTGAGGCAGGTGGTCCAGAGGGAGGACACTTTCCTGCCTCCTGTCACATCAGATACCTATGCCCCGGGCCCCATACCCTTCCTGCCTGTGTCCCAAGGAGCCGGTCGCCTGTCCTGCTCAGTCCTTCTGGCCCACAGACCCGTAGGCTTTACACCCTGTCCCTGCCTGTAGAGGGCTGTCCAGACCTGGATCTGCCTCCTGTCAGAAAAGGAGGGACATCCCCAGAATCAAGCTGATCAGGCGGACAGCATCTCTCTCACCTGCGACATCTGAGCTGGCCTCTGGCTCCACACCAGGTTTGGGCCCCGGCTGGCAGCTTCCAAACCAGTGGGCTTGGCCTTGCCTAGACCACAGTCAGCTTCCTGGGATGAGACCGACAGGTCCCAGTGAGCAGCGCCCAGTGTCCTCACGAGGCTGTGAGCAGGTGGCCTGGGGGCCTCTCTTGGGCCGAGGCTGCTCCTTGGGGGCTCACAACTGGAGAGAGCTGAAGAGCAGCCTGAATGGCTCAGAATGGGAAGGGGGAAAGGCCATCTCTCCCTGCTTTGATCGAGTCCAGCCCAGGGGAAGCCCAGGGGCGACGGTAACTCTTAATGCAGAATGCTGGCACAGCCCCACTCAATGACAGCTGGTCCTGTGTCTGGGGCCGTAACACACACGTTCTACTCACACAGTCTCCCAGGGTCGTCATTGTACAGACAACCTGACTGGGGTTCGGTGACTGGCCCGTACCCCCCAGCCAGGAGCGGCAGGGCCAGGAATTGAGCCCAGGGCTCTCTGAGCCCAGTTTTTGGCCCTTTTCTGGGACTTGCCATGCATGCTACCCATGGTCCAGGCAGGCAGCCCCAGAACAGCTCCCCGGCCCAGGAGCCTCTGTGAAGGGCTTGCGTCCTGGCCACCTGGGCCGGGGATGGTGATCCCGTAGGGCTCAGGAAGGGGCACAGTGCTCCCCGCAGTCCTTTTCTCTCCTTCCTCCTCTCCCTCAGATGGAGGTTTAGAGCCAGGGTTACGGGGGTCAGGCATGGAGGGGGTGGGGTCCAGCCACCCCCCCGAAGCCTGGCCAGCAGGATGGGAAGGAGGAGGACATGTCCTGCCTTCCCCTGCCCCACAGGCATTTCTGCCGGCCTTCTGGGCACCAGGGACAACAAGGCTGGTGATGAACTGGTGGTGCCGATGCTGCCGGATGGCACAGTGGCCAGCAGCTGGAGACCACCCTCACCTGCCAGGTGAGCCCGCTGGCCAGCCCTTCCTCCCTCGGGCCTGCCATCACTAGGGCTCGGTGGGGACCCTCTTGCCGAGGTTCCCGGGTCTCTGTGCTCTGCAGAGAACTCAGGCTGAAAGGGTGGTTGGCCCCTCCTGAGGCTGAGCTGCCCAAGAGAAAAGGGGTCCAGGCGGGAGGCCAGAGTCCTATGCTTGTCCCATCAGGTAGGTGCTGACTGCAGGGCCATGAAGACTTGGCAGGTGTGCCCAGGACAGAGTTCCACCTGCCAGGCTTCCTTCCAGGACCCCTACTCCAGCCTGGGAAACTGCTTCAGGGTGGTGCGTATGGCGCCCCTCTGGAGGCCATATGGCAAGTGGACCATGGGGCAAAAGAAAGACCTTCTCCTTTCTCTGAGCTACTCCCAAGGGTGTGGTTGGCAAGGGCAATGACCATGGGTGCTGGATTTCAGGTGACCCCCACCATTGCTCAGCCTGTGCATCCAGGATGCCTGTGACTCCTAGGAAGTCCAACCTGCCAGAAACCTGGAGGCTGCCTGCCTCCACCTGTGTATCCCTGGATCTTCTTCCACAGCAAGGTAAGCTTCTCTGGCCAGCAACCAGTCCTACTCTGCCTTCCATCTGGAGGGAAAACCAGTCCCTTTCTCTTAGCTCTACCAGGGGACGCAGGCACTCAACTGTCAGACAGCGAGCTAGAGTAAAACTAATGTGCAAAGGAGTACTTATTAAGAAAGAGGTAAAGAGGCCCAAAGACAGCCCCCGCCCCCCACCAAGTCCAACCCAAGTCTAGTGAGCCCTATGACCTCTAGGAGGTCAGGCAGCTCTCAAGTCAGCTTCTGAAAATTTATGGCCACATACCTGCCATTCAGGGATTTGAATGTACATGATGTCTGGAATCCCCTCGGTACACCTCCAACCCATGTAGTGCATGATTTGAATGACTTAAGCCCCACTGAACAGACACAAAAGTCAGCAACTGCAGCAAACAATTCAAGACTCCTGTTAAATTATTCATGACATTTGTAAAAAAACTGGTAAGGTCAGGGCTGCGGGGGCGGGGGTGGGGGATGTTGTGATAGACGTAAAGAGCACTGCGATGGGTTTTGCATTAGGCTCAACTCCAAATACAACAAGGAGAAGTGAGAATTTAAGCCAAGGAGCAGGGTGGGGGTCAATGGATGGAAAATTACTAAGAAGAAACGTCAGGGTCAGGGAGAATCTGGCCAAACCAACCTGACAGGATGCTTGTAGAAAGCAGGCCAGAATGATCACACCTCACTAGCGAGGGCGCTACCAGAAGTCAAAGTGATCAGTTATGGAGAATGCAGGATTCTAGCTAAACCAACAGCAGAATTCTTGTTAAAACTGAATAATGCAAAGCCAAACTCAGAAACCCCAAATGGGGGCCTAGTTGAAATGAGAGTTCTGGGGAACCTGAGCAGAGTTGGTCAAGGAGAAAACCTTTCTCCAAGGCCTTCAGGTACTAGGATTTGAGGTTATTAAAGACGCAAATGAAGGAATTTTAAAATGATAAGCATAATTTCAAAACTAATTCCACTAAAACTTAAAACTTGACAGATTCAATAGCAGAAGAGATAATTAATGACTGAGGAATATGAAAGAGGGACAATGAAATGAGAGGGCCCCACATGTCCAACAGAAATCCCAGGATGAGAACATAAAGAGATTTGAGAGACGTGACTCCTCACATTCGGGAAGCACAGGGTATCCAAAATAGTATAAATGGTGTAAATAAACATGTCAGGTATAAATCAAGACATGTCAGACTGGAACTGCAGGAAATCCAAGGCAAAGGCCCAAAAAGCCACCAAAGAGGACGGAAAAGAGGTGGTCTTTCAAGAAATGAGTAGATAACCTTTCACCCCAGAGCAGTGACAGAAGACAATGGGATAAATCTTTAAAGCATCAGAAGAAAATAATTGTCAAGTCAGATTTTATGCCCAGTTTAACTATCATTTAAGATTAAAGATGAAATAAATTCTCAGCAATGAACTATCTGAAAACGTCTTTACCACTACCGGACACTCACTAAATGAGCATGGCTGTGCACATTCATTCAGGGCCGTCTGGCTGCTTTTGTGCTACAATGCTGGGACTGTATTTCTGACAAATGCTGAGCAGCCTAAAATATGCACTCTTCGGTCCTTTACAGAAAAAGCTGGTTGCTCCCTGGTAAGGAAAACAGAAGGAAGAAATCAAAGGGAAATTAGTGAAATAGGAAGAAATGAACAATAGAACAGATCTAGAGGGGAAAAAAGATGTAACCAGTACTAGGAATGAGCAAGGAGTCAAAATTATAGATCTGTCCTGGCCAATATGGCTCAGTTGGTTGGAGTGTCATCCCATGGACCAAAAGGTGACAACTTTGACCCCCAGTCAGGGCACATGCCCAGGTTGTAGGTTCCTGTCCCCAGCTGGGTATGTAAGAACCAATCAATGTTTCTCTGGCGTCGTTGTTTCTCTCCTTCTCTCTCTATCCCCCACCCCCACCTTCCTCTCTCTCTAAAAGCAATGAGAAAAAAAGTCCTCAGGTGAAGATTTAAAAACAAACAAACAAACAAACAAACAAAACCCCCAAAACCCTATAGCTCCAACTTAAAAACTTTGCTGATAAATTTCATAGAAAGATACAATCTGCCCAAACTGATTAAAGAAAGATTTTAAACCTAAAGAATATCAAAATGATTAAATCAACTGAATCTGTAGGTTGACATGTATCTCTGAAAGACCACAGGCATAGCTTAGTGAAGAGTTACTAGAAATGGCACCAAAAGCACCATTCATAAAAGGAAAAAACAATCAATAGAGTGGACTTCATCAAAATTAAAATTTTATGGTTTGTGGAAGCCAGTGTTAAAAGGATAGAAAGACAAAGAACAGACTGGGAGAAAATATTTGCAAACCACCTATCTGACAAAGGACCAATGTCTAGAATATATAAGTAAATCAAAATTCAACAGTAAAAAAAGAAAAAAGAAAAAAAGCAAACAAAAAAAGCTAAATAGAAAATGGGAAAAAAAACCAACCAAACATGGAGATATTTCACCCAAAAGGACCTATGGATGGCAAATAAGCACATGAAAAAATGTTTACCAGTACTAGCCATTAGTGAAGCGAGATAACACTACATACCTATTAGAACAGTTAAGTTAAAAAAAAAAAATGACAATATCAAGTGCAAGAATGTACAGAAAATGGATCCCTCGGACATTGCTGGTGGGAATGTGAAATGATATAGTCAGTCGCTCTGGAAAATCATGTGGTAGTTTCTTGTAATAAAAAGGCACAGACTCTTGATTCAGGCAACAACTTGGATGGATTTCAAGAGCATTACACTGAGTGAAAAAGCCAAACTCTAAAAGTCACATGTTGTATGATTCTATTTATATAACATTCTTAAAACAACAAGTTATAAACATGGAGAACAAATTAGTGGCTGCGGGGGTGACAGATGGTGGGGGGTGCGTCTACAGTGGAGGAGCATAGGAGGGATTTGTGGGGACGGGACAGTTCTCTGTGTCGATGGTGGTTACATGAATCTATATGTGTGACAAAATGTCAGAAATATATTCTCACACATTCTACATATTCTACCAATATCAGTCTGTGGGTTTTTGATATAATTATAGAAGATGTAACCACTGGGAGAAACTGGACAAAAAATAAACAGGACCTCTCTCTACTCTCTGCAGCTTTTTGCAAACCTATAATTGTTTCAAAATAAAAAGTTTTAAAAAATGAAAAAATACTGGGCCCAGACTGTTTTATAGGCAAGCTGTAATAATTTACCATAACTGTTACAGAATAAGAAAATACTCTTCCCAACCCACTTTAATGAAGTCAGTACTATCTTAGGATGCAAAAAGCCCACAAGGACAATACAAGAGAGGAAAATTAGAAGCCCAACTGCACACTGATGTGGACATTCAATACACTGACATTGAACATAGACATTACTAATGTAGTAGAGAGCAAAATTCAACAATGTGTTGAAACAAAAACTAACAAAACATCACGACCAACTGAAGTTAACCTCTGAAACACAAGGATGGTATTTAACACCAATGTACTGAAGTAGTAATTTGGACTACGTAACTCAGAACCACCCTTCTGGTGGGATATCTCATTACACCAGACAAGATACAGAATGTGTTGTATTGGTCAAAATCTAGGGGAAGGCAAGGGAATGACATCAGCAAGAGGGCAGGATAGGAGGCTATTGGCCCTCACTCCTCCACGGAAGCACTGGATTTTAACAATGTGTGGACCAAAGTAGTTTTGTGAGAACTCTAGAAACAAGTGGAGCAGCAGCACCAACAAAGGAAGTGCCTAACCCAGAAAAAGCCACATTCAAAACAGGAGGAAATTCCATGGCATTCTTGCCTGCTCTCTACGGTGCAGTTTCAAGGAAGCCAACCAATTCCTGGCTCCTCCCTTAGGATGGAAGGGAAAGAGTGGAACTTACTTTCAAGATTCTGGTTTGCGTGGGGGCTGTCAGGGGGACTGGTTTCCATCTCTCCTGTCTCTGAGTGCTGCTGAGAATGGGGACCTAGTCTGAATATCTGGTATGAGGTTGCTGAAAGCAGTAGTGGGTACCACTGAGTAGTGGGTCTACAGACCTATGGGTGGCTGGGGGCAAGATATGGGCAGAGGAATATAAAACTACATATAAACCCTTGAGAAGAAGCAGAGGTGAAATTCCTAGAGAAATTAGGACACTTAAAAGCAGCTGTGTAGCCCTGATGGGTGTGGTTCAGTTGGTAGGGTGCTGTCCTGTAAAGGTAAAGGTCGCTGGTTCAATTCCTGGTCAGGGCACATGCCTGGGCTGAAGATTCAGTGAAAAGGCAACCGATCAATGTTTCTCTCTCACATCGATGTTTCTCTCCCTCTGTTTCTCCCTCCATTCCTTCCCCTCTCTCTAAAAATAAATAAAAGCAGCTGTGTATATTGAGAAAGTAGAATTTAGGCACACACACACACAGACCCAAGGAAGATGCCCATCCCCAACCCCCAGAAAATGTTTGAAAGAACCCTGAGCCTTACACCAGGCTGTTTAGTTAAGGTCTCCCCCTGCACGGAGACAGTCTACGAAGACTAGGAGAGGTAGGTGTCTTGTCAAAACATAAGACATACAAAGAAACAGGGAGACATGGCCCATTTAAAGGAACAATAATCCCCAGAAACCAACTATCAAGAAGCATAGTCCTATTAACTTACTTAAAAAGGGACTTCAAAACAACTGTCTTAAACATGCTCAATTAGCTGAAGAACAAAACAGGAAAACAATATATGAGCAAACAGAATATCACCAGAGAGATAGAAATTATAATACAGAATCAAACAAAATTCTGGGGCTGAAAAATACAACTGAATTTATGTTGTCTGTAAGAGACTCTAGATCTAAAGACACACATAGGTTAAAAGTGAAAGGGTGGAAAAAGATAGTCCATAGAAAGGGTAACCCAAAAGACAATAGTGTGGCTCTACTCATATCAGACAAATAGAATTTAAGAAAATCCTATTCTAATTATTATTAGAATATTATTATTCCAATCTTCTGTTATGAAGAAGATACAATGATTATAAATATATGTACCAAAAATTGGCAGAATTGAAAAGAGAAAAAGCTCTACATTAATAGTAAGAGTCTTCAATATTGCCCCTTTCAATAATATAACAATCAGAAAAAAGATCAATAAGGAAGTAGAGAACTTGAGTAACACTCTAGATCAATTAGCCCTAACAGGCAAATATAGTCCATTCCACTAGCAACAACAGGATACACACACAGAACATTCTCTGGGATATATCATATGTTAGGCCACAGAAAAAGTCCTAATAAATTTTTAAAAATTGAAGTCATACAAACTGTCTTTTCCAATCACAACAGAAAGATACTAGAAATCAATAGCACATGAAAACCTGGAAGAATCACAAGTTGTACTAAATTAAACGCCACACTTTTAAACAACCGATGGGTCAAAGAAATCACAAGGTAGAAAATATCTTGAGAGGAATGAAACTGAAAACACAACATACCAAAAGAGTGGAATGCAGAGAACGCAGTGTTAAAAAGGAAACTTATACCTGTAAATGCATCCGTGAAAAAAACTAGAGTGATCGCAAATCAACACCTTACTTTACTAGAGAAAGAACAAAGCAAACCCAAAGCTAGGGGAGGGAAATTATGATGATTAGAGCAGACAGAGCTGAAATAGTAGGAAACAAGGGAGAAAAATCAATGAAATCAAAAGTAGTTTTTTTAAAAAGATCAATGAAATTGGCAAACATTTAGCTAGACTGACTTAAAAAAAGAAAGAAGGCTCAAATAACTAATATAAAAAATGAAGTAGGGGATATTATAACCAATGTTTACCAAAATAAAAGGGATTATAAGAGAGTACTCTGAACAACTATATGACAACAAATTGGACATTGTAGATGAAAATGGATAAATGCCTAGAAACATGTAACCTGCCAAGACTGAATCTTGAAGAAATAGAAATCTGAACACATCTACAACTAGCAAGAAGACTGAATCTGTAATCAAAAACATCCCAACGAAGAAAAGCTCAGGACCAGATGGCTTCTCTGGTGAATTCTACAAAGTATTCGGTGAATTAAATCCAATCCTCCTCGAACTCTTACAAAAAATTGAAGAAGAGGGAACACTTCCAAAGTCTTTTTATGAGGCCAGCATTACCCTAATACCAAAGCCAGACAAAAATGCAGAACACTCCACCTGACAACAGGGTAAACACCAGACAAAAATAATTCAAGAAAACTACAGAACAATATTCCTGATGAACACAGATGCAAAAATCCTCAACAAAACACTAGCAAACAGAATTCAAGAGCACATGGAAAGGTTATAAATCCCACAACCAACTGGGATTTATTCCTGAAATGCAAGGATGATTCATCACAGGAAAATCAATTAATGTAATACAGCACATTAACAGAATGAAGGAAGAAAAACCACATGATGATCTCAATTGATGCAAAGGAGCATTTAACAAAATTTCAACACTCTAATGATTAAAAACACTCAACAAACTAAGAATAGAAGGAAACTACTTCCACATAATAAAGGCCATATATAACAAGCCCACAAATAACATCATATTCAATTGAAAAATACTAAAAGCTTTTCCTCTGAGATCAGGATTAAGACACAGATACCTAATTTTGCCATTTCTATTTAATATAGCACTGGAAGTGCTAGTCACGACAGCTGGGCAAGAAAAGGAGATAAAAGGCAAACGAATCGGAAAGGAAAAGGTAATTCTCTCTGTTCTCAGACACTATGGTTCTATATGTAGAAGGGGAAACACAGGGTCCCCTACCCTATGGGCCCAGTCACGGCCTGACTTCTCTTCTCTTTACAGCTTGGGATTTTGCCTGAGCCCACACCAGGCTACCAGGGATTTCAGACTCCTTCACCTCCTACCACACACCTCCTACCACACTCCTGCTCCTCGGCTAGGTCAAGATTCTTCCCAGAGACAAAACAACTGGCACGAAATGGCCAGGAGGCTCAGAGATCACACTCTCTCCAGATACAGGAAAAAAGAGCTGTTTGTCAATGCATTCAAAATGCTTGTGGGGACAACAAGGTTCACACTGGTCTGGATAATCCTCCACGTTTCTCCACACCTGCACGGAATCTAGGCGTGAGCTGGGCAGCTGGGCCCACCCTGCAGAGGAGGGCGCTCCATCCAGCAGCTGCTCTTGCCCAAGATATTTTCTCATTGGCTCAGCTGCTATTTCTGAGGCCTCTGCTGCATGAGCTGGGTGGCCTTTGAGTCGCTCTCTTGAGATTGGCTTTCCCCACCGTCTGTGGTGTTGGGGGTGGAGGTTTCCCCTGAGGCACGAGGTTCCTTGAGGGGGACTGATGATCCCAAATCCCTAATCGCAAACCTGGGTGAGGAGCTCCCCTCTTTGGGGTAGATACTGAATCTAGAACTGAATGTTTGAGGGACCACTTGAGAAGACCTTCTTGAAGGGTGTGTTTCCATCAACAGAAACTTTGGGCACTTGGGCACTCAGGTCCTGAGGATACAGCATTTAAAGTCTTCAGTTTCTTGCAGGGCGGGGAGGGGGGAAGCCTTTATCCTTTGGGTTTTCAACCGAAAAATAAAGCTGGCAGAATCCAAGAACATGTATATTGGGTTGTTGGGGGCTGGCCCTCCACTGGAGAGATGAGGGAGGCCTGGGTAGCTGTGAAACCTGCCCACCAGTAGGGGGCCCCCTTTAGCCCTCTCTACCCTGAGTTCTAGGGCCCAGATTCCAGAGCAAAGGGGAAAGTGTCAGCCATGAGGAGTGGGGCAAGCAGAAGGCAGATACCAGGCTCAGTTTTCCCTGGCATACAGCAGGGGCTCAACAGAGCTGAGAAGAAACTTTAGAGAATTTTAGAGGTTTTAGACTACAGAGTGAATGGGAAGTAAGGAAGCCAGTCCTGCGCATTACTACATTCTGGAAGAAAGAAGGAAGGGAAGAGTGTTGTGATTTACTGAGCGTGAGATGTGTTCTCATGGGTTACAACCAAAAGACCCCAGAGCCCAGACACTGCTCTTTAAAGGTGTTTGATGTTTTCTTAGACTTTCTAATAGCCCAGTGAGGCATGGATGACCCTATGTAATGGAAAAAGCAGCAGCTCAGGGGATTATTCAAGGTCATACAACTAGCAGGTGGCTAGGTTGGCATTCACCTGGGCCTGTCTGACTCCCAAGGCTGCCCAGCCTCAATCATCCACTTTCTACTTTTGCAATAGCTTTGTGCCATCTTATCTACCATTTGCTTTAAGAAAGAGAGTCAAGTGAACTTTAGCCCTGTCCCAACCTATGATATGCAGTGCTTGTTCATTTTTTTCTGATGGGCATTTGAATGCACATAAGGCATGTCACATATGATCAGAAATGAACCCACAACCATCAGAGGCAGTGCACTAGGTCTTGTGGCAGGGAACTCAGCCCAGGAATAAGAGGGAAGGAGATGCTTCACAGTGGAAAACAAACCGATGTTGGGGGTGGGGGGAGCTGAGCACTTCAGGGTTTGATGTGCCCGGAGTTGGCAACACACATCTGTGGGTTTCTGCTCAACGCACCAGTGATTTCAGTCTAGGAAAAAAAAACACTGTACAGAAACAAAAAACAAAAGAAGAAAAGAAAAAAAACTGCAGAAGACTACCCAACCTGCTTCCACGCTCCATCCATCAAGTGCTTACCAGGAGCACAGCAGTGGGCTGGGCACGGGCACCACTGGGACCCAAGGCATGGAAAACAAGTCTCCTTTCTCCAGGCCGACTTAACATCAGCACTTGGCAACTCTGGGTGTGGTGCGGCTGGGTATGTGGGTGGGTATGCATGCACAGGTGCAGAGTTTACAGAAAAACAAATGGGAGAGGGAATGATTCCACTTAAAATACCTAAAAATGTTTATGTCTACAGCAGATAAAGAGCAAATACATATCATTCTTTTTATTGAGACTCTGAGATAATTTGATAAAAAGAACAGGCAATTGAAAAGAGAAATACAACTGAGGAGTAAACATTGGGGGGAAGCTTGATTTTACTGGCAATCAGATGTGAATAAAAGTAATGATTATAATTTTATCTATTACATTACAAAATAGAATTTAAATAATACCCAGAATTGGTGAGGCTGTGGGCAAAACTGATCCTCTTTAAATTCTGTAAATAGCTGTTTCAACTTGTATGTAGGTGGTGTGTTTCACAACTCTAAAAACCATTCATTCTTTTTACCTAATAAGTTTACTCTGGATCCAAAATGAGGAAAATATAAATGATTCCAAAAAATTTCAAAATAATTTCATTTTTCAAAATGATGAATTTTCGTTAAAATAATTTCTTTATTCAAAATGATGAAAAATTATAAATAGTCAACAGGGAATGATTTTTAAGGCTGTGCATTTTTAAAAATTGCATGCACTATCTTGAACTCATTTATATCAAAAAGCCCAATGAAGCAATGTATTAACATGAAAAAAAATTAGGCTCCAAGGAAAACAAAAGACAAGACTGCACAAAAATCTGCACTGAGTGACTCCATATGGAAAAAAACTGGTCAGGAACAGAGGAACATGGAAACAGTTTGTATAGGAAGGGTGATGACACTTTCTTTTAAAATTCCCTTTATAATTGTTATCGTGCTATTTGGCCCAGAGATTTTTAAAAATTGAAAGGAGGGAGGTAGGGAGGAATAAAGGAAGGAAGCCAGCCATGGGTAGTGTGGCTCAGTGGACTGAGTGCCAGCCTGTGAACCAAAGGGTCGCCAGTTCGATTCCCAGTCAGGGCACATGACTGGGTTGTGGGCCAGGTCCCCAGTTGGGGGTGCTCAAGAGGCAACCACACATTGATGTTTCTCTTTCTCCCTCCCTTCCCCTCTGTCTAAAAATAAATAAAAATCTTTTAAAGAAAAAGAAAAAAGAAAGGAAGCCAAGTGTTTGTCAAGAAATGAATGCATAAAAAACAGTACATCCATAATCCATATAGTAGAATACTATCCAGCCTTAAAAAGGGAGGAAATTCTGACGCAAGCCACAACATGGATTAACCTTGAGGATATTATGCTGAGTGAAATAAGCTACAAACAAAAGAACAAATACTGTAGGATCCCACTTATATGAGGTACTTAGTCAAATTCATAGAGACAGAAAATAGACTGGTGGTTGTCAGGGGCTGAGGGAGAGAGGGATGTGAAGTTAGTGTTTGATGAATATAGAGTATGAGTTGGGGAAGATGAAACGGTTGTGCAGATGGGTGGTGGTGATGGTTGCACAACGTGAATGTATTTAATACCACTGAATTTAATGCTTGAAATTTAAAATTTTAGTTAAAATTTAGTTGAAATGGTAAGTTTTATATTATGTGTATTTTACTACAATAAAAAAAATGAGAAAAGAAAGGGGAGGAAATAAGAGGCTCAAATGAAATTTTTTCCTGAAATCCGGAGGTCAGGGGAAGTGATGGCTGGTGCATGTTTATAGGGACAGGCGCCTGGAGGGCCGGCGAGAAGGTGGAGACGGCAGACAGTGGGGAAGGGAAGGGCCCAGCCTTGGTCAGGAGGCAGGTGCCCTTCCTACTAAGACAGGCTGCTCAGCCAGGACGAGCAGAACAGGGAAACTGCCACAGATAGTTACACAAGCAGTTTGGAGCCGTCTAGTAAATCCTATCTTCTGTAAATCAAGGACACTTAAGGGTGCATGGTTTATTCTTAAAGTAGTTAAAACGGTTAAATCCCCCTACTCAGGGAGACAGACAGCAGAAATCTAATTAGTGCCATTTGCCAGCCACACCCAAGAGCCGATGAAGTTAAGGGAATGAATCTCATTTTGGTACATCAGTATAAAGCTGATGGGTATTCTTCTGAGATCCTCCCCAAGACCTCCTCTAAGCCCCCAACCTTTCAAACCCCTCAAAATGAAGGTCTCCATGCACTCTTCCCCCCAGGAGCACACCTGTGCCTTTCCTGTCCCCTCATCTTCCCCCTGCAGGCACGCATCTCCTAAACTCTAAGGGCTCCCACGAGACCTGAAACCAGAGGGCAAGGGGCAGCAGCAGCTCACCCAGGGACAACCCCCCGACCCTGTCGCCAAGGCCACCTTTTTTCTGACGCCTTAGAAGTAGAAGTGAG
Organism: Mormoops blainvillei; assembly: GCA_004026545.1. Taxonomy (NCBI): domain Eukaryota; kingdom Metazoa; phylum Chordata; class Mammalia; order Chiroptera; family Mormoopidae; genus Mormoops; species Mormoops blainvillei. Next base: position 157,285 of record PVJD01001904.1, on the reverse strand, counting down.
CCACGGTAGCCCCGCTTAGTCTCTCCTGTCACTTCCAGTATCTTAAGCTCATCCTTGTTTCACTGTTCCCAGCTTTAATAAACGTCTTCTAAAAGTCGTCTGGCCTCCTACTGTGAAATCCTTCCAGCACGAAGTTAAGAACCCACGCACTGCCATCCTGGCCCTAGGTCCTCTCTCCGGTAACACTGCCTGAAGCTGGAGTTCTGTCTTCGGGGAGAATAACATGCTGTCATTTTCTGAAAGAAACCTCTGTAGGGAAGAAAAAAATATCTTTTCCTCTACCCATGTTAGGTTCATTGGCCGAGGCCTGTGAATTAGACTGGCAAGCGAAAAACAAACAGAAACATGAGCATGTTGCATCAGGCAGGCACACAGGAACACCCAGAGATAAGTAACTCAACAGGGTGGTTGTGACTTGGGCTCGTAAAGCGTCTTAACAAGACCAATTCATTTCTAGAAAAGTGACAAGGCAGGAAAGTTTGTGTGAGGGAATCTCTGGGGAATTAATGGTCGACGAGGGTGGGTTTTCAGCAGGACTTGTCATGCACATTCCTGTGGTGCTGATAAGAGTCTAGAGTTATCACCAGGGGTTAACCTCTGTCCTTCCTGGAAGCTACAGGGGAGGGGACATCTTTATAAATTTATGCATAAGGGGGAAGGCAGAGAGCTTTTCCCCTACATGCTTCTCCTCGATTGCCTCCAGCTCAAAATAATCCTTGTGCCAAAACGGCATATTTTCAGGTGGCATAGTCTGCTACCCTCCACCTTCATCACTCCCACTCTTACCATCTGGTGGGTTATGACCAAATGAAAGAGTGAGGCCACTGAGCAGAGCCTGAACAGAAGGGAAGAGGAAAGCCTGCTCGCATCTCACGGCTGCTGAAGCGAGGAGCAGACTGACCCAGTCAACGGACCTCTTAGGAAAAACTAAGTCGGCTTTCATTACTTAACCTCTCTTCTCAATTATTCTTTAAAGCCAGGAAATGAGTGGGTAGAAGTGAGGTCACACTGAGGCACTCTGGCCAGCAAACTTGGAGTTCAGCTGCCAGGAGACAGCAAGACCCCTGACTGTTTAACACAGAGGATGCTTCCCAGGGGCCTCCTGCTGCCTCAGGGGCTCTGGATATGCCTTAGCCTGGTTCTCTGAGACCAACCTGGAAGCATGTACACATTTCCTGACTACAGAAGTTTTCACAATAAATGAACAGGAAAGTAGTGGCCTTAAATTAATCCAAAAATTGTTTTATTAGGGGAAGGGAAGAATTACGCTAATCCGGACAAGAAGGGGGTATCAATGCTGACTGTCTATGCAAGTAAACTTGGAAACCTACAGGAAACTGGTTATTTTCCAGGGGAAATGAAAGTACCAACAAGCACCAAAAGAGAAAATGTCTATCTATACCAGAAGAAACTGAGAAAGTTGTTAGAAAAATACCACCATCCCTCAAGTCACATGAAGGGAGAAGGGAGGGGAAGGGAAACCAACTACAGGTGATGGTTTCCCAGGTGAAGGGAGCCAGTTTATTTTTTTAAGCTTTTATTTATTTATTTTTAGAGAAGGGGGAAGGGAGGGAACAGAGAGAGAAATATCAGTGTAAGAGAGAAACATCCATCAGCCTCTCATATGCGCCCCAACGGGGGACCAAACCAATAACCCAGGCTTGTGCCCTGACTGGGAGTCAAACCAGTGACCTTTCATTTTGTGGGACGACCCCCAATCAACTGAGCCACACTGGTCAGAGCTGAAGTCAGCTAGTCTAAATGCTAATTCCAATGATATTTAAGCTGCACCAGGGCCTGCAGGAAAAAGAAACACTTCTAAATTCTTTAAAGATTTTAAATGTTTATTTTTAGTGGGGAAGGGAGGGAGAAAGAGAGGGAGAGAAACATCAATGTATGGTTGCCTCTTGTGCAGCCCCACCAGGGACCCGGGCATGTGCCCTGGCTAGGAATCAAACTGGCGACCCTTTGGTTCACAGGCGAGCGCTCCGACCACTGCACTACACCAGCCAGGACAACACTGCCAAATTCTTTATCCGGGACTACCGAACATTGATATCACAAGCCAACAATTATAGTACAATAAAGGAAAACCACAGGCCACTTTCATTTATGTAAAAATCAATGCAAATATCCAAAATAAAATATTAGCAAATAAAATCCACCTGGACATTAAAATGAAAAACCACTAGAGTTAAGTGAACTTCTAACAGTATAACAAGGATGGTTCAATATTAGGACTCTTTTAATTCACTTTATATTACTATCTTAAAAGAGAAAAATCATGATTTTCATAGATGTTGAAATGCATTTGACAACATTTACCACCTATTACAAAATCTTTTATCAAATTAAAAAGAGGGATACTCCCTTAGCTGGTAAAATTACAGACACACATACTCATCAAGCCAAAAATCAGTATCATCTGTAATGGTTGATAGCAACAGAAGTTTCCATGAGACTCTGAAATAAAAGACTGCTCTCTATCACTGTTATTTTGTTTGGAAGTTTCTAGCTGATGAAAGGAAATAAGGGGGGAAAAGTAAGACATTTTTAAAAAAGAAAGAGGTAAAATACTTTTGTTTAAATTGAAAAATCCAAGAGAAGCAATTTAAAAAATATGGGAGACAGGAAGAGATTCAACTAAGGGGTCAGGACAGAAGTAACATACCGAAACACCTAGACTTCCTACGGATAAAAAGCAAGCAGTTAGATTCCACCTACAACAGCCTCCCCCCAACACCCCAAATAAACTCCCAGAAACTAATGCACTAAAAAGTGAAAAAAATGTTTTAAAGCTGTCAAGGGGTGTAAACACTTCAAAGGCACAGAAAGCCATACTGCAAATATTCTCATCTTGAAAGGTTCAACACCAAATTGTAACAGTCATAAGCCAAGGTTGTGGGTTTGATCTCTAGTCGGGGCACATACAAGGAGCCACCAATGAACACATAAATAAGTAGAACAACAAATCAATGTTTCTCTGTCTCTCCCCACCCCTTTCTCTTTCTCTATAAAATCAATCAAATTAAACAATAAATAAGACCATCAATACTGAGTGTTGGGAGGATGTGGAACTGGAGCCCTCACACATGCTGGTGGGAATGTAAGACGGTGTGGCCATCTGGAGAATAGTCTGGCAATTTCTTAAAAAGTTCAATACAAATTTACTGTAGGTCAGCAATTCTACTCCTAGGTATCCACGCAAGGCACATGAAAAGATATACTCAAAGACTTGCGCGCAAATGCCCATTAATCATTAAATGAGTAAACAAATCGTGGTGTGTCCATTCCATGGAATGCCGTTCGGCAATAAAAAGAAAGCACTAACAGCTGCCACAACAGAGATCACCTCCAAAACATTATTGTAACTGAAAGAAGCCAGTTAGAATATGCAAAGAACACATGCTCTATGATTCTATGATTTACATGAAATGTCCAAAAAAAGGAATTTGGTAGAAAACAGGCTAGTGGTCACCTGGGGCAGGGAGAGAAACAGAGAGTAATTGCAAATGGGCACAGGGCATCTACTTGGGTGTTGGAAATATTCAAAAACTGAACTATAGTGATGGTAGCACACACACTATTTAGTGTAAATTCACTAAACATCAATGAAATGTATACGATAAGCCCTCACTTAATATCCTCTGATAAGTTCTGCAACAAGTGAAACAAAGCATAATAAAACCCATTGTACCATGGGCTACTTACTATAAACAAGAGTTAAGTTCCTGACTTCCCATTAAGATAGCGGACTAGGTAAATGCTGTGCTCACCTCCTCCCACAATCACATCAAAATTACAACTAAATTACAGAACAACCATCATTGAGGACCACCTGAAGACTAGCTGAACAGAATTCCTATAAGTAAGGGTCAAAAGAAAAAGACGCCTACTCATAAGTCACTCTGCCAACAATGGGAGCTATAGCAGGTCTACCTAATACACAGAAACAAAAACAGGGAGTCAGCCAAAATGTGGGGACAAAGAAACATGCTGCACATGAAAGAATAGTAAATGTCTCCAGGAAAAAAAAACTAAATGAAATGGAGACAAACAATCTACCAGATGCAGAGTTCAAAACACTGGTTATAAGGATGCTCAATGAACTTCAGGGAAGAGTAGATGAACTCAGTGAGAACATTAACGAAAAGATAGGAAACATAAAATGGGACTATAAAACATAAAAAAGAACCAGTCTAATGAATATACTGGAGCCCTGATCAGTGTAGTTCCAGTTGGGTGGAGTGTCATCCTATAAACCAACAGATCGCCGGTCTGGTTCCTGGGCAGGGCACATACCAGGGTGATGGGTTTGATCCCCAGTGAAGGTTCATGGAGGAGGCAACTGATCGATGTTTCTCTCTCACATCAATGTTTCTCTCCCTCTCTCTCTCTCTCTGCCTCCCTCCCCCTCTCTCTGGAATCAATATAAGGGGAAAAAATTAAAGAATGCATTAGAAAGAGTCAATAGGAGATTAGATGAAGTAGAGGGTCAAATAGTAATCTGAAAAGACAAGGTAGCAGAAAAAACCCAATCAGAACAGCCAAAAGGAAAAAGAATTTTTAAAATGAGGATTGTTTAAGGGGACCACTGGACAACATCAAACATATCAATGTCCACATCATAGAGGTAGAAGAAGAAAAGGGAGAGTAAGAAATTGAAAGCCTATTTGAAAAAATAATGACCCGAAACTCCCCTAATCTGGCAAAGAAAACACACATACAAATCCAAGAAGCGAAGAGAGTCCCAAATAAGATGAACCCAAGGAGGCACACACCAAGGTACATCATAATTATAATACCAAAGGTTAAAGACAATGAGGGAATTTTTTTTTTTTTAATACAAGCAAAAGTTTGTTTAGAACATCACAGAGGTTAAAAAAAAAAAAAAGTGAGCCAGCTGGGCTGCATGGGCTCAGGAAACAAGTTACAGAGGCAAAAGAAAGGGTCTTAGAGCTTAGGAAAGAAAGAGAACAAAGGTGTATGCCTTGAGGGAAGAAGAGGGACAATTGTGTGGGCATGAGAGAAAGAAAGAGAGAGAGAGAGAGAGAGAAAGAGAGAAGCATCAAAAAGAGAATCTTAAGAGTAGCAAGAGAAAAGCTGTTAGTTACACATAAGGGAGCTCCCATAAGACAGTTGGCTGATTTCTCAACAGGAATTTTGTAGGCCAGAAGGGATTACTACAAAACATTCAAAGTGATGAAAGGCAACCACCTACAATCAAGACTGCTCTACCAGGCATGGCTATCATTTAAAATCAAAGGAGAGATAAAGTTTCTCAGACACGAAAAAGCTAAAAGAGTTCTCACCACTAAATCAGTATTTAAAGAAACATTAAAAGAATTTCTTTAAGTAGAAAAAAATCAAAAAATTAAATAAGAAAACATAAGAAAGAAAAAATTCTCACTGATAAAGGCAAACAATAAAAGCAGTGGATCAACCAACAATACAGCTAGGTCAGGTTAAAATGCAAAAGTAGGGAGATAATATGTAATTACAACAATAAACTAAGGGATACACAAAAATACACACTCACACAAAAGAAGTAAAAAATAATGACAAAAACATATCTGAAGGGGATGAGTAAAAATTATAGTGATTTTAGAATGTTTTCAAACTTAAGTGGTTATCAACTTAAAACAGACTGCTATAAACATAGCTTAGTATATATGAAGCACAAGGTAACCACAAACCAAAAATCGATTACAATATACAACAAATAAACATAAAAAATTCAAATACAACACCATAGAAAGTCATTAACATACAAAAGAGAGCAAGAGAATAAAAAGGAACAGCAAAGAGCCACAAAAACAATCAGAGAATGATGAATAAAATGGCAATAACTACATATCTATCAATAATTACATTAAAGGTAAATAGATAAAAGTCTCCAATCAAAAAACATAAAGTGTTGAATGGATTAAAAAACAAGACCTGAACATGTTTTGCCTATGCAAGACCCACTTCATATTGAAAGACACACACAATGAAAAGAGCTGAAAAAAGATATTTCATGCAAATGAAAACAAACAAAAAATACCCCAAAACCTGGAGTAGCAATACTTATATCGGACAAAGTATACTTTAAAACAAAGGCTGTAATGAGACAAAGAAAAGCATTTCATAATGATAAAGGGACCAGCCAAACAAGTGGAGGTAACTCTTGTTAAACATCTATGCCCCAAAAATAGAAGCACTAAAATATATAAAGCAAATACTGACAGACATAAAAAGAGAGATCAACAATAATATAATAATTGTGGGGAACTTTAACACCACACTGACATGAATGGACAGATCATCCAGACTGAAACCAACGAAGGAACTGTAGCTGTAAATGACACATGGACCAGATGGGTTACATTGATATTTTTAGGACATTTCATCCAAAAGCAGCAGAATATACATTTTTCTCAAGTGCACTTCAACATTTTCCAGGATAAAACACGTTAGGACACAAAACAAGTCTCGAATTTAAGAAAATTAAAATCATATCAAGCATCTTTTCTGATCACAATGATATGAAACTAGGAATCCAACACAAATAGAAAACTGAAAAACACAAATACATGTAAGCTAAATAACTTGCTACTAAACAATGAACTGGTTAACAATGAGAGCACAGAAAATAATCAAAAGTACCTTCAGACAAATACAAGTAAAAATCTAGGGGAGCCTGGGTCAGGTGGCTCAGTTGGGTGAAGCATCATCCCATACACCAAAAGGTTGAGGGTTTGCTCTCTGGTCAGGGCACATACCTAGGTTGTGGGTTCACTCTCTGGTCTTCAGTCAGGGCACATATGGGAGGCAACCGATCTATGTTTCTCTCTCTCTCTCTGTCTCTGTCTCTCTCTCTCTACCCAGCTACCCCCTGCCTTCTTCTCTAAAATCAATAAATATATCCTTGGGTGAAGGTTAAAAAAAAAATCTATGCAACATTGACAATGTGATATTACAGAGAAATTATTCTTCTGCCATTGTTCAGCTCAATCATCATACATTCTTAAATCCTGAATCATCATTTGTATTATTTCCTTTTTTTCCAGTTCCCTCGGATTATTAGTGTCTTTGTTACTGTTTTCTAAGAAACCATTTATGACTAAAAATGTTAACAATTGTTCATGCATTACAAATGAAATACCATGTTGTTGTTTTTTTGTTATTATTTTACTGTGGTGGTTTATTTTTTTTGGCTATATAGAAGTTATATATTAAAATATAATCTTATTCTGTTTTTTAAAAAATCTATAGGAGAAAATCTATGGGACACAGCCAAAGCAGTTCTAAAAGGAAAATTTATAGTAATAAAGGCCTGCTTCAAGGAACAAGAAAAAGCTCAAATAAACAATCTAACCTTATACCTAAAGGAACAGAAGAAAAAAGAACAAAACCCAAAGTGAATAGAAAAAAGGAAATAACAAACATCAGAGTGGAAATAAATGCTATAGATTCTTAAGAACAATAGAAAAGGTCAATAAACCCAACAGATGGTTATTTATATATATATATATATATATATATTTTTTTTTAATAGCCAGACTCATCAGAGAGAGAGAAAAAGGGCAGGCTCAAGTAAATAAAGTTGGAAATGAAAGAGGAGAAGTGACAACTGACACCAAGGAAACACAGAGGGTTATGAGAAAATACTACAAACAATTATATGCCAACAAATTAAACTACCTGGAAGAAATGAATTAACTCCTAGAAACATACACTCTTCCAAGGCTGAATCAAGAAGAAACAAAATCTGAACGCACAGACTACTACTAATGAAATATAATCAGTAATCAAAAAAACTCCCAACAAACAAAAGTCTCGGATTAGATGTCTTCACAGGTGAATTTTACCAAACATTTGAATACCTATCCTAGAACTATTGCAAAAAACTGAAGAGGAGGGAAGGCTCCCAAACTCATTTTATAAAGCCAGCATTAACCTGATAATCAAAACCAGACAAAGACACTACGAAAAAAGAAAAGAAGCCATATCCCTGATAAATATAGAAGCAAAAATCCTCAACAAAGTATTAGCTAACTGAAGTCAATATACATTAAAAATATCACACACTATGATCAAGTGGGATTTATCCCAGGATGCAAGGTTCAATGTCTGCAAACCAATAAACGTGATATGCCACATAAACAAAATGAAGGATAAAAATCAGATGATCATATCAACAGATGCAGTAAAGAACTTGACAAAAATGCAACATCCATTTATTATAAAAAACTCTTGGCAAGGCAGGGATAAAGGGAACATACCTCAACATACCAAATAAGACAAACCCACAGGTAACATCATACCCAACAGTGAAAGTTGAAACCTCTTTCTTTAAAATCAGGAAGTTTAAAAGGAATTCCAGTTCCACCACTTTTATTCAACATAGTACTGGAAGTCCTAGCCACAACAATCAGACAGGGGAAAAAAAAGGCATCCAAATTGAAATGGTAAAAGTAAAACTGTCATAATTTGCAGATGACATGATACTATATAGAGAGAATCCTAAAGAATTCACCGAAAAACACTATTAGAACAAATGAATTCAGTAAAGTAGTGGGATACAAAATTAATATTCAGAAACTGGTTGCATTTTGTACACCAATAATGAACTATCAGAAAGACAAACTAAGAAAATGATCCCATTTACAATTACATCAAAAATAATAAAATGCCTAGGAATAATTTTTTTATCCCCACCTGAGGATACTCTTTCACTGCTTTTAGAGAGACAGAGGAAGGGAGAGAGAGAAATTGGCGAGAGAGAAACATTGATTTGTTGTCTTTTTTCTTATGTGCCAATAGGGAGATCAAAACTGCAACCCAGGCATGTGCCCTGACCGAGAATTGAACTCGTGACCTTTTACTCTACAGGTCGACACTCCAACCAGCTGAGACACACTGGCCAAAGCACCTAGGAATAAATTTAACCAAGGAGGTAAAAAACCTATACTCAGAAAACTATAAGACATTGAAGAGAGAAACTGAACGAGATACAAATGGAAGTATATACTGTGTTCATGGATAGGAATAATTAACATCATCTGGCATAAAAACAGACATACGTATCAATAGAATAGAACAGAGAACCCAGAAATTGACCCATGTGTATATGGTCAATTAATCTATGACAAAGGAGAGAAAACTATATTATGGGGTAAAAACAGTCTCTTTAATAAAGGTGTTGGAAAAACTGGACATATACATGCAAAAGAATGAAAATGGATCACTTTCTTACACCATATACAAGAACAATTTCAAAATGGATTGAAGACTTAAATGTAAGACCCAAAACCATAAAACTCTTAGAAGAAAACATAGGCAGTAAACTCTTTGACATTGTTCTTAGTAATACTTTTTTGGTGATGTCTCCTTGGTTGTCAGATGGGTTCTAGACTTATCATGGTGGTCTCTTTGTAAGTTATAAATGTTTAATCACTATGCTGTACAACTGAAATTAATATAATATGGTATGTCTACTGTTATTTAAAATTTTTTTAAACTTAAAAAAATTGGCCTCTTATCAACATTATAACAAAATGACATTGAGCAAAATGACATTATTTAAGGGCCTGTTATACTTAAAATGGGCAATTTTTATAGTATAAAAATAAAGCCATTAAAAAGTAACTTCTTTTTTAATCCTCACCTGAGGATGTGTTTACTGACTCTAGAGAGAGAGGAAGGGAGACAGAGAGACACTGACGTGAGAGAGAAACATCAGTGGGTCGTCTCCTGTACACGCCCCAACCAGGGATCAAACCCGCAACGTTTGGTGCATGAAGCAACACTCCAGCCAATGGAGCCACCCAGCCAAGGGCAAAAGAGTAACTTCATAAGTTTAACATATAAATAACATACTATCAAAAATACCCCACAAGGGTATATGTACATGTGTGTATGTGCTTGTACAATTTTTTAACTAGACAAGCCGATTCTAAAATTCATAAAATTTTTAAAGAATAATCACTGGGAAATTTGTGAAAAGAATACTGAAGAACAAACCCCACTAGATACTAAATCAGGTTATGATCCTACAGTATCACATTAAGTAAATATTAAATATCAAATAAAACAATTTCATACTAACAAATACATGTATATGTATATAAAACAGATCAATGACACAGAACAGTCAGAAATACATGAGTATATATAATACATTAAAAAATTTTGTATGTAACTCAGTCAAGACTTCATTTCAAATCATTGGGGGAAATTCCACAGTTAATTGGTATTAGGACAACTGGGAGCATCTGGAAATAATATTGCTACATCCCTCTACTTTATCAAAATAAATTCTTCCATCAAAATAAATTCTGGATTAGTCCAAGATATAAATATTTTAAAATGAAACTGTAAAAGTAGTATAAGGATATCCAAACAGACCTTTTTTAACAAGTTCTTGGTAGAAAATTCCTTTCTAAGCATAACTCAAAACGCAGAAATCCATAATATATTTATTTTATGACCTAATAAAAATTTCTAAAAGTCTGCATGGCCATCCCCAGTGGATTACTCCCTTTTTGTAAACAACTCTGAAACTGAACAGAATACATAAAACAGTCGTTTGCAGGAATTGGACAGTGTGGCACAGAATGACAGTCCTTGAGTGAAGGGAAGTAATTGAGATGAAATCACATGCACCATGGTTTCCTTTGGAAGGAGCACTTTTGAAACTGTTGAGTGGGAACGTGTAGCCCAAACACAGAACAGCAGTCTTGCTGAGTGGAGGAAAAATTTGGAGTTCAAAAATGCTAGGGCACTTGGGACTTTCAGAGCAAGGCACAGGAGAGAAAGGAGCCACACAGAAAGGACCCCAGAAACTGACAGAGACATTCACCTCAGATCCGTGGCCAAAACCTACAGTATGTATTTAATATATACAAGTGGGGACTCTATGAGGCCTAGTGGAAAAAAGCTTTTGGGTAGAGGGTGTTGATAATTAAAAAGAAATTTTAGAGGTCATATAGTTCCAACCCTGCTTAAGAGGGAAGGCCCTGGCATTAGCTGATATCCCTAGAAAGGCCAAGCTTTAAGAGTAGGTACCACATCTTAGGAGTAGGGCCTGAAACTAATGGGGGTAGGGGAGAAACCGGAAATATACCCATGTTAGCAGCTGCAAATGAATCCTTGACATGTTCAAAGTGGTCAGTCAGTAATTTAACTGTCTGGAAGAACAAAACTCCATTCTTCAGAGGAAGATAATATCATCCAGAAACTCTACAACATAACTTATACAGTGTTCAGCATACAATTCAAAATTACTATGTGAAACAGGAAAATACAGTTAATAAAAGCAGATATACAGATGATTCCGATGTTGGGATTAGCAGAAAAGGAATTTAAAATATGTTAAAGAATTTAGAGGTAAATGAAGACAGTGAATAAAGATAGGAAACATTAATAGAAAATGGAAACTTTAAAAAACAACTAAATAGAAGTTTTACAACTAAAATGTACTATATATCTGAAATGAACAATCCATCAGATGGATTTAACAGCAGACCAACACAGCCCAAGAAGGAATCCATGAATTTGAAGACAGGTCAATAGTAATTATCCAAACTGAAGCATAGAAAGAAGCAATAATTGAAAAGGAAATGTAGAAAAAAGGGGAAGGGAGAAAGAAACAAAGAACAGATGTCTGAGATCTTCAGGAGAGTGTCAAGTTCTCTAACATACAGGTTTTGGGAGGCCCTGAAAGATAGACATGGAGTAGGGCAGAAGAATATCTTAAAAGATAACAGCCAATAATTTATCGAAAGATAATTATAAAAGATATAAACCTACAGATCCAGGAAGCTCATCAAATCCCAAAGAGGATTAATACAAAGAAGACCACACGCAGGCACATCATAATCAGATTCGTGGAAACCAAAGAAAATCTTTAAAGCAGCTAGAAGATGAAAGAGATATTCATGGGAACCACAATAATAATGACAGTTGAATTCATTGATTACAGTGGAAGCCAGAAGAAAATAGAACAACTAGTGGGAAAAAATGTCAACCTAGTATTCTATATCCAACAAAAACATTCTTAAAAATGAATGCAAAATAAAGAAAATTTCAGGCAAAGATGAAAGAATTTGTCACCACCTGACCTTCTGTGCACAAGATATTAAAAGAAATTGTTCACATCTCAGAGGAACAGTTTTACGTGGAAGCCCATTATCTGCTGAAAGGGATGAGAAGCAATCCAAAGAACTCATTTTTTCAAATGTCTTTCTCCCGCTAATCTGAATTTGGAAAGGAAAGGATGAGAAATTTTTTACCTTCCTCTCTCAACTGAGTAGTACAGATAGAATTCCAGGAGAGCTGACTTTGGTAAGAATTTTTACCCTCCACTGGCTTCTGCCAGTTTTCCCAGGATCCTATCTACAGGCTCCACAGCAAATAGGATATCCCTGTGGGTTCCATCTGAGTCATCTAGAAACTGCAGGGAAAGAAAAATAATTTTCCCTCTACCCTTCTGTGTTCTTGGCTGAGACCCCTGTAATAAAAGACAGACTAAAAAGAGAAAAATTAACAGAAGTTTATTAACATATGCCTCCTGTAAACATAGGTGATACCCAGAGAAAAACGAGTTAACTCCCAAGGTAGTCTGAACCACTAGTTGAAATACCACCTTCAGCTAAAAACACCACAAAGAAAGGTGTTGAAAGTCAGTTATGTGGAGGTTACCAGGAAAAGCATGGTAAACAAGGACATTCATCATGCAGATCTATTTGTTATGCCTTGTTCGTAGATAACAGCATCTTCAGATTTAGTCATCCCTGTAGGTACAGAGAGGGAGAGAAACACCCTTTCAAAAGATTTCCTTTATAAACATAAGTTTCCCTTACAAAAGGGTAACTTCTACTCTGTTTTTGGAGTTTCTCCTGTGTCAACTGTTTCTCAAAATAATCCTAATGACAAAGAAACATACAAATATTTGGGGATGGCACATTCTGTTACCTTTCAATACTTTTGAATGCAATAGTTAAAAACTGTGAAACAGGCTTTTTTTTAATGACGAATACCAAATACTGTACTTTTTCCTAACTTCCAGTTAAATGTTTCCTAGGACACAGGCCCAGCTCCACGACTCCTACAGTTTCACTAGGTGTCAGGAAGTTCCTTTTGCCAAAAAGCAGAAACAACCAAATGCTCATTGAGTAGTGCATGGAAATGAAATGTGGTCTATCCATATAATGGAGTATGATTCAGCCAGGAAAACGATGAAGCACTGATTCATGACAAGGCATGGATGGACCTTGAAAACAACACGCTATGTGAAAGTGGCCAGACCGAAAGGCCACATGTTGTATGATTCTATATATATGATTCCAGAATTGATAGATCCATAGGGACAGAAAGCAGATTAGTGATTTGCCTTCGCAGGAGGGGGGAACGGGAAGATTGTGGGGTAAGACAGTGTTACTGGTGATGTTGGCAATGAAACCAACACCCTTTATTACCATCAAAGTTGGACCTTGGTTTTTGAGTTTGGCAAAGAAAGAATTCAGAGCCAGGAACTCAAATTATAAGAGAAAGTTTATTTAGAAAGTCACAAAGGTAGTAGAAGTGAGCTAACTGGACTGTGTAGGCTCAGGAAACAAGTTACAGAGGCAGAAAAAGGGTCCTTGGAGCTTCGGAGAAAGGCAAAGGGAACGCGCCCGAAGGGAAAGGCACAGGTGTGCTCCCGAGCAGGAGAGTGCAAAGGGTCCTTCATCTTGAGGGTTTTAAAGGCTGGGCGTTTAGGGGAGATCTTAGGGGAGGATTTCAATAGAATATTCATCAGCTTTACGCTGATGTGCCAAAATGAGATTTATTCCCCACTTCATTCTTCCTTGGGTGTGACTGGCACAAGTGGCAGTAATAGCACGTCTGCTATCTATCTCCCTGAGTAGAGTGATTTAAGCTATTTGCTCTCTGGTTGGGGAGGAGAAGTATAAAATTTACTCTTAGGTGTCCTTGGTTAGGGAAGATAGGATTTTGTGATTTACTGGAGGGATATAAGCTAGTTGGCCTTTGAACTATCTGTCTCAGTTTCCCTATTCTGCTGGTCTTAGCTTACTAGCCTGTCTCAACAGCTAATTGGTATGGAGTTTCTTTTTCGGGGTGATGAAAATATTCTGGAACTAGATAGCGGTGATGGTTGTACAACCTTGTGCCTACTAAAAACCACTGAATTATACACATTAATGGGGTGAATTTCATGGTATGTGAATTTTATGTTACATTTCAATTCTTTAGAAAAGATTAGTTTAAAAAAAGGAAAACATCGAAAATGATATTTTGGTTTTGATAGGGGAACTCAAGAGTTAAAGATTTTAGCTGTAGTTACTAGTTGATAGGCTTAAGTGATTAATGCAAGTAGAAGGCTGACCTGCTTGACTTCAGGATGACAACAAGCAATTCAACCTTTGTGCCCCAGGCGGTCTGCAAGTGTTGACAGTTGACTTGGTATCTGAGCCATTGTGTTCCAGGGAGGGAACATCAGTGACACAGATAAAGAATTGTTGATCAGCAGATAAAGAAATACCAGGAAAATTGCTGCAACTCTTACCTGATTAACTTTTTTTCCCCAAACCCCTTACCTACCCTTTTCTTCTCCTTATAAAAAGGTTGCTTGAGATATGTTAAGACGGCTTTTAGGGTACATGACCTGCCACCTTCTCAGGTCACTGGCATCTGAATAAAGCGCCCATAGATTCAATCCTTGTCTCCACTTATTGGTTCTGGTAGTCATAGGCAGCACAAACACCAACTTTTCCAGCTTCAATTTCACAATAAAACAAGAGATTCTTTTCCCTTAAAAAGAAAGAAAAAATAAGAAAGAAAAAGAAATCTCTGCAGACTTCTTCAGGGCCCCATTCACTTACCCAGACAATCTTTTGTCTGTTGCTACCTAATCAGATTTGCCTTTTAATTTGGACCTTGGCAGGTAAATTGGAAAGGAGCCCCCAAGTAAAAGGAGTCCTAGGTGGATCTGAGCCTCCCACACCCCATGACTCACTTTACCCAGTCACAGGCTTCCCTTCTGTTTACCATCTGGGAGAAAGAACAAAATGGCACTTGTTTTTTCTTTTTTTGCCAACAGTTTATATAAGCCAAACTTTGCAAACAATGGTTTCCTCAGCAACTGCTGACCCATTCTCTTCAAATACAAACTGCTCTCCAGGAAAGGGACTATCCTTTTCCAGTCCACAAAAGTTCATTTTGAAATCTCGCTTAAGAAAGAAAAGTTTAGGTTTTCATAAAGGTTAGTGATGGGTAAAGCACTTGCAGGAAATGTCGGTCTTCTGGGTTTTACTTTGAACCCTGTGACAGATGACCATGTTGTGTATCCATGCTCAGGGACCTCCTGTTCTAGAGAAAAGACGCTGCCTGGAGCCCTGCCGCCCCCACCCCCTCGTCACTGCCCATCACATTCAGCCAGCCTCTCAGCCTGGACTACAGCAAACCCTGCTCATTTCACTAGCCTTAGTCTGTCAACAGCTTAGAAAAGAAGTGAGTCCACTCCCCCGAAGGGTCGGGTGACCACATTTATCTGCATCGCAGACCAGCTGCCTGCCTCGGACTCTCCAGATCAGACTTCACGCACACACAAACTGTACGCTCAGGGCCCTGCATTCAGAAGAGCCCCCTCACTTGTCTGAATGCTCTGCTGTCACCATCATGAATATTAATTTTTGAATAATGGGCCCCGCAAATTATGTAGGTAGTTCTGCTTCAGAGCCATTTAACACAGGTTCTCAGGTTGTTACCAGAAATGGGACCTGACCCTGAGCTGGTCTGCCAAGGGCTGGCCGGTAGTGTGTGGGCTCTTGACTTCATGCAGGAGAGATTTCACAACACGAGTCCAGGTGATTTTTAGAGGACGTTTCTTAAAGCTGGGGACAGTGAATCAAGGAAGGGCCTAGGACAGAAGAAGCAACAGGAGAGGGAAGGTCTAGGTGGGGAAAGGAGCCTAGGTGGGACTGCTTCAGCTCACCAAAAGGTCAGAAAAAAGGGGAGCCTTGGGGACAGGGTCAGGGGTTACCCCAGGATGACCAACCACTGCCCATTGCTCCCTCGTTATAAGACTTGTGGGGTCCCTTAAAGTTTAAGAGATGTGTGCCTGAGGGGGGAGAAGGGGAGGGAGGAAAAGACATGGGCATGCTCCAGGGAGGGAGGGTGAGTGCTGGGGCCTTCCTTTTGAGGGTTTTTAAAAGGTTGGGGGTTTAAGAAAGGTCTCGGGGAGGATCTCAACAGAATATTCATAAGCTTTATGCTGATGTACCAAAATGAGAGCTTCATCTGTCTTTGGGTGTGGTTGGTACAAATGGCACTAATTTGATTTCTGCTCTCTACCATATTTTGCTGTGTATAATGCGCACTCACATTTTAGTGCTGATTCCCATGTATAATTCGCACTATACATGGGAATTAGTACAGCCCATGTATAATGCGCGCCCTTACTTTGCCCTAAAAAATTTGGGCAAAAAGTGTGTATTATACATGGCAAAATGTGGTCCCTCGGTACAGTGATTTGAGCTATTTACCCTCTTGTTGGGGAGAAGTGTAAACCACTTACTCCTAAGTGCATGTGGCTACAGAAGATAGGATTTTGCAATTTACTAGATGGCTGCGAATTGCTTCTTTAACTATCTGTCTCAATTTCCCTGTTCCACTTGTCCTGGCTGACTAGCCTGTCTCAAGGTGACTAGACAGGCCAATTTCCATAAAACAAGGGACTGGCCAGCCATGGAGCCCTTCCAAACAGGTTATTCTAGTCCCTAGGTCTTGAATAACCATCTCAGAGCCACTTCCTAATGGAGTTTTCAACAGCTTGGGTAACTGCCCCCACTATTTTAATAATTGGCAGCCCACCTCAGCCAGAGCAGGTCCACTTCCTATAACTGTGGAATTAATAGTAACAAGAGGGGCGAGTGCCAAAGGACTGGGACCTGTTGTAGGCATTTTGAGCTAAAAATTCCTGGGAGGCGCACGACCCAGTCTGTCCTCATAGTGTTACTATAAGTGGCCTGTCCAGAGCACAACAAGACCCAACAACCCTATTTGGCATCGCAGGAGTATCTCCTCGAGAAAAACAAAGGTGGCGTTTGCAGGATGGCTGGCAGCACTCAGCTGGCCATCCGTGCCTGGTGGCCCTGGTGGATGTAACCCACAGCCCAGCCCAGTCACGCTGGGCTCCGGTCAGCCAGACTAACTCAGGACAGCCATTCCCAGCTGTGCTCTGGGATCTGAAAGTCCCTTCCTTTCCTATGAAGCCTCTTCTGGGGTTTCAGGAAGGAAGTGGAGACAGAGGAAACCACAAACATTTAAAACTCTAATAGCACTGTCACCTCTTGGTCCAAGCCCCCTCCTGGAGGTGGTGGGGGGAGGGGCTCTAAGTGCTGTCTTTCATCCTGAAGCCACCCTGGGGAGGAAGTGTGCTGTTCTCCCATCCGTGACACCAAGGCAGCTCTGCTCTGAGAGATGAGGCACAGTGACTGAGACCGCAGCAAAGCTGGAACAGGGACACAAGGGGTCTCTTTGGTCTAGAAGCCTTAGGTCAGGCATTTGTTTCTACAGCACCTGGACCAGAGGAACCAGCAGTGTCAGCCAAGGCTGAGTTCCCTCTGCTGACAGGTGTCCCTGTCAGCATTAAGGACGCTGGCGGGGCCATGGCCCAGGCAGGGATCTGTCCATGGGACTGTTCTCTTACAGAGAACCCCAATGAGGAAGAGAAAGGAGGAGCAGGATCTCCAATGTTTGCTTTTCTAAAAATAACTTCGTAAAAGGATGAAAGGACCCAAGCACTGTGCTTATTATAATCAAAGAGTTAAAGTCCTCAGCTCAGTAAGTTAAACTTTGGCTGTATCCTTTTTCTGAGTCCCAAACTCTGCCTTCAGAGCTTTAGTTCTGAAAGCCAAATTTAAAGCCGGAATGAAACCCCTCTCTGCTATGCCTATCACCTACGCCTTTGCCCTGGCCAGGAAGGCTGGCGACAGACCCAGTCCCTGCTGCCCCAGACTGGGCAGGCAACACCTGAAGGACTTGCACATGTAGGCAGAAGCTCTTTGCCTCTTTCGTTACCACCCTGGGAGCTGATTGCACCCCCTTAAACCCTCTGGGAACACTTAAGGCCCAGGCCCTGCAAAACGGATTAAGGCAACTGAGAAGAGGCATGTTTTTCCAATTAGTTATAAACCACCCATGTTGGAACTTTTGCAAAACTGGCTGCTTGCTCTCACATTACCCATGATTCCTCATTCTTTCTCCATTAATAAGTTCACAAGGTTTTCAAGCAAGTTGGGTACCAGAGGCCCATAACCATGAAATAAACAGGATGCTTATGGCGAAATGCCTCCCCCAGAACACTAATGCCAAGGGTCTCATCTTCCATGAGTTGTGCAATGAGTGGGTGGAAATTAACTTTGACCTACCAAACACTCCCTACCGTTGGGCTCATTCACACACACTAACGAGTGCAATTATGTTTATGTTGCAATTGGATATACATTTTACTACATGCATACATTTTTTCTCACTGACATTTCTTTCCCATGCCAAACCTGGTCCAGCCTGCCAAATTGGGGAGACCAAGATCCCAGTGCAGTGAGTTTGTGCTCCTTAAAGAGCCTTGACATGAGCCAAAAAGGTGCAGAATGTGGGGAAAACTGGGAAAATACTATTATCACTCCCACAAGGACAAAGCTGGGCAGCTCTGGGCACTGTGAAATGCGAAGAGCATCAATCTGTCAGATACTGTCCACACGATGAGCTTAACAGAGTCATCCTTATTCCCATTTTGCAGAGGAGGAAACAGAGGGTCAAGAAGGCTATGTGCTCCAGGCCACACACATCCTAAGTGGTGGTGGAGCTGGGATTTGAAACCATGCTGGCTGTCTCTAGAACCTGCTTTACTCCTCACACTGTTAGGTCTGCCAGGTCCTTATGGAGGACAGCGCTAAGCTGCCCCCACCAGGATTCCCACCTCGGTGTATATGCACTTTCTCAATCCAGTACTAATGTATGTGTTGCTGTGAAAGGGATTTGGAGATGTAAAGTCCCAAGTCAGCTGACCTTAAAGTGGATGGGCCTGACCTTATCATATGAGTCTTTTAAATTGGGGCCTGGAGGACAGGCAAGGGAATGAGAGATTGGAAGCACAAGAATTTGACTCTGTTGTTGCTTGAAGTTGGAGGGGCATCCATGATAAGGAATGAAGGTAGCCTCTGGGAGTTAAAAGCAGCCCCCACCTTACAGCCAGTGAGGAAATGGGGACCTCAGCCCTGCAATTGCAAGAAACCAAATTCTGCCAACAATCTGAGGGGGATTGGAAATGAACTCTTCCCACGGCCTCCTAAAAAGAGCTTAGCTAGTCAACACCTTGATTTTGGCCCAGTGAGGCCTTGAGCAGAGAACCCAAACACACCGTGTCGGACAAATTGCTAGGTTTGTGCCTATTTGTTACTCGGCACTATGGTCCCTGACTGATGGCCTCAAGTACCACTCCCAGCTATCACACCCACCAAAGACTCTGCATCCTCAACACCTCTCCAGACGACCAGAAGGCCCAACACTCCCATGTGGGTCTCCTACAGGCCCCTTAGAGCACTGTTCCTTCTCTGCAGGAACCAGGTTAAGTGGAATTAAAAGATTCTGAGCAAGTCTAGAACCTCTCAGGGCCTCAGGTGTCTCGTCTGCTTTCTTAACTGCAGACCTGGGGGCAAGCCAGACAGCTCGGGACCTGTGTCACCCAGTACTAGCCACATGTGGATATTTAAATTCAAATTCAGTAAAATATAGGATGCCCAGCTAAATCTGAATTTCAGATAGATAATTTTTTAGTAGAACTAAATCCCAAATATTGCATGGGACATACTTATACAAAAAAATTATTAGTTTATCTGAAATTCAAATTTAACTGGACAGCCTGCATTTTTAAAAATAAAATTCATTTTTCAGAACAATTTTAGATCTATGGAAAAACTGCGGCAAGAGCACAGAGTTCCCATATACCTGACGCTCGGTTCCCCCATTGTTAACATCTTACATTAGTGTGATACATTTGTTACAACTGGTGGACTAGTGTTAATACATTGTTTTATTATTATTATTATTATTATTATTATTAACTAAAGGACATACTCTATTTCAGACTTCCTAGTTTTTCCTAGTGCTTTTTCTACTCCAGGGTCCCACATCACATCGAGCCATCAAGTCTCCTTAGGCGCCACCTAATTTGTATAGTCACGTGGGGCTAGTGGCTGTGGTGTCGGTCAGCATAGACCCAGGGCAATCCAGTTTGCCCTGATGTGATGATTTCTCAGACTTTCCTTGTTTTGATTACCTTGACAATTTTGAGGAATACTAGAGTCAGGTATTTTGTAGAATTTTTCTCAAATAGGATTTGTCTGATGTTTTTCTCACAAGTAGACTGGGGTTAATGGGTCTGGTAGAAGCCGATCACAGAGGTAAAGTGCCATTCTCATCACATCACGCAGAGCACATACTATCAATGTGACCTATCACTGTTGATGTCGACCTGGATCACCTGACTGAGGTATGTTTGTCGGTTATCTCTGTTGTAAAGTTACTGTGTATGTTACGCCTTTCCAGTGTCCTCTTTGGCCGGAAGTCGCCACGCACAGCCCATACTTAAGGATCAGGAGGTATCCTGTATTTTTATTTACTAAATTTGGCAACCCTAGCAGTGGGTCAAGTGCTCAACAGCTACACAAGGCAGGTGGTTGCCATTTTGGACAGTGCAACCATATTTTGGAACAGTGATTTTCACCTAGGGTGCTACAAGCATTTTTAAAACGTGCAATACATAACTGTTTAGTCAGGGTGCTGACCTCTTTTCCTTTACATTGTCAAATTAAAAAAATGACAACAGTCAACACAATAGTTGCTGGTGTGAATGCCCTGCCTGAAACCATAAATATATAGATTATACATATAATAAAGTTGCATCTTATTGGTCACATCGTATAATAAGGTTGCAACTGATTGGTTAATTCTCGGTAATTTCTTGGTACGGAAATCCTTATATACAAGTATAGGCGCTTGATTTTTTAAAAAAACACTTTGGAGCAAAAAGTGTAGGTAATTAATATTATTATTTTCTATAAATTAATCAAAATTATACCTATCTTTTGTCAGATCAGCAGGGAATATATATTTTGGTGTGCCACAGACTTTTAGTAGTGAGTTTATGTGTACCCTGAGATGAAAAAGGTTGAAAGTTGCTGTTCTAGAACACCTAGTAAAAGCAAACAGTCTACCCAAACATAGGGCATTCACGTACCACCCATACTGGTTTTCACTTAATATTTTCATTTAGGCAGACTCATTTTAAAATAAGGAAACCTGATATCTCTACCTCGTATTGCCCTCAGCAGCAGCCCAGCACCAAGGAAGACCGAGGCCGGCCCAGAACGGCCAGTGGGTGGTCTGGCCCGGTTCCTTTGTGTGAGCTTTTCCCATCCTGTTTCTCTTCCTGCTCAGGGAAGCTGAGGGACAAGTGGCTCCTTGGTCCTGGTCCTAAGGGCTACTGAGTTGTTCATTTGTCCTTCCTCTGGCTAAGGCCCAGCTCCCCAGGACTCCAGGGTCCCCATCAGAGGAGGCAAAGGGCTTAGCAGTCAACCAGTGGGGACGGTGGGGTGGGGGTGACAGCTCTGACTCCTGGCCAGTTCCTTCAGGCCAGGAAATTGTACATATATAGCTGCTACCTGGTTGCTTATAAGATTCACCGGAGAGCTTTCTAAACACTTAGATTTTCCGGAGCCCACCCACACAGATTTTAATTAAAGACTGGGTGAGACAAGGGTGAAGGCATACCAGGTGGGGCTGGTAATGAGCCACGCCCCCTTCAGTCCCAAGGCCAGGCTGTGGTATTCTGGGAAAATCTCTGCACCCAGAGGCAGTACAGTTGTGCACGTGAAGACCTGAGTCTTATTTACTTCTCAAAAGAGACACTAAATATTTAATGAAAACTCTGGCTCTGCTCTTTCCTCATCTCAGTGAATGGACTAGGTGCTAACAGGCTGGTCTGAGAAACTCCTTTCCTTTTCTGGTTTGCTCAGCAGGAAGGGAAACTTAATAGTTTGGTATTTCCAGGCACTAAAGCCTCGTTACTTCATCTTTCTTGCTCATGTCGTGTCTCTGGTCCCTTGGATCAGGGACAGAACTAGACTGCACCCCCTCTAGGTTGCTACCATTATATTTTGCTGACAGATTAACTTATTTCTTGAGTTCCACAGGTTCACAGATGGAGTATATCTAGAGGCCCCCTGCCACCAGATATATATGATTTAGATAATGAGATTTTGGGCTTAGAGTTGATGATGTAAGTAGGATGGGAACTTTGGGGATCCATGGGACAGGAGGAATGTATTTGGCATCTGGGATGGTCCTGTATCTTTAGAGACCAGAAGGCAGGCAGGGTAGGTAGAATGCCTCCCCCAAAAGATGTCCATGTCCTAACCCCTGGAACCTATGAATATGTTACCTTATGTGGCAAAAGGGACTTTAGAGATGTGGTTAGATAAAGGCCCTTGAGCTGGGGAGATTATCCTGGTGAGCCCAATCCAAACATGAGTCCTCAAAGCAGAGCTGAGGCCGTAAGCAGGAGAGATGAGGCAGAGTGGCAGGTCAGAGAGATGTGAAGGGTAAGACACCATGTTTCACCGGGTGCAGCCATGCATCTTTTGTTCACTGTGTGTCCCCAGAGTCTGGAACCCAGCAGGTTCTGAGGAAGTGCTTGGTGTCAGAAAGACCAATGAAGTGGACATTTTTTGAGCACCTAATATTAGGGTGGTCGGTGCCATGGGCTGTGAAAGAATTCACAGAGAGAAGAAAGTGTAGAGAGTAAAGATTTTATCCACTCTCCAAGAAAGGAGACGGGTGTGGTGTAGAAAGATACACCAGCACTGAGGGGCGGGGGCTTTGAGCTTTTACAGGGTTAAGAAAGGGTAGGGGGTGCTGCTGGGTCCCTACTTATCTTCTGCCTGTGGCTATTGGGGGTGGTTAATCACGTCCTATTCTTGCTTTCTTGTCCTGGGGAAATAAGCCCGGAAGAGTAAAATGGCAGTCGTGTTTAACAAGGTCATAGACCTGCTAGGCAAATGGTGCCACAGAGCAAATGGCGCTAACTTTACCCTTTCACCTAAAAGTACCTGGATTCCAGTTAACAGCCACGTGGACAAGCCACTTCACCTCTCTGACTCCAAATCGCACCTTCACTACAGATGACAGAAATAAGGCTCTGAGAGGGGGAATGACTCTCCTAAGGTCACCGTGTAGATAAACAGTAGGGCTGGGGCTCAAAGCAGGGCCAGGAACCCATCTGGTTGCCAAATCCAACACCATGCCCCACCCCCTACCCCCAAGATGGGTTGGCCACAATAGGCAACACCCCTAGGGTGGGCAGCTGTGAAGCTTTTTATTCCTTTGCTTCTTTCTGTGGTCCTTGGCTGCCATCCCATTTCGGATGGCACAGACCAGCAGGGGGTGCTAGCACCTAAAGACCATGGAGGTCTCACTGAAGGACTAAGAAGGCTGTCTGAGGAAGCAAGACTGCTGACACAATCCTTCTAGAAAAAACATTGGAGACAGCAGCCCCCTCGTGGGAGAATGTCACAGGGCTGACTGTACTACCCAACATTCAAAAAAAAAAAAAAAAACCCCATAAAAAAACCATGAGCTTCCAGAGCGGGTCTGAGGAGTTTGTCTGTAAGACCCATCTCAGAATGAAAAGCCCTGGCTGCCTCCCCTACAATATGGGACACCAAGCAGCCTGAGGCCTGTCTCTGTCACAGCCTGCTGGCCAGATGCACTTGGGCAAAAGACTTCCATCCCCTTGGCTGCAGTTTCCATAGCCATAGAGGCAGTGACACAGTAAAATGAAGTAACACAGGCGAAAGCTTCTAGCAGTCCCTGGCACATAACTCTTGGTTGAATTTGCATTCTTTATACAAAGATGGTTAATGATTCCTGTAGGACTAGAATTCTTTTTTCTCCCCCCCACCCCGGCCCCCGCTCAGCTGTCTCTCTCCTTTTCCTCCAGACTTTTCTGTCTTTACCAAGTCATCCTTATCTGTACTTCAGAACACTGGAAAACATTCTAGCAAGCCCCCTCAGCCTGGCTACAAAATACCCTCGGATGCTTGACTTAAAAGGCACACTTAGGCAAGGACTGCAAGGGCTCCTTTAATTTGAAAGCTGTGTGTGCCAAGGATAAATTCAAGAACGTTCTGCCTTTGCTTATATATTTCCTCTGTCTTCCTACCTAAAAACAAACCATTCACTGAACATTTACTTACTGCCCATATAAACATTACACAAGGCCTGATGCTGGGTGGAAAGAGACATAAATAAGATACAATCACATCACTGGAGGCCCCAAGGTAGACAGAGAATGTGCCTCTCTACATACAGAGATCTGCTCTGTGAAGGGGATTCTAATCCGGTTTCCACGAACCTAGCAGGTACCATCCTGTGGACAAATTATCTCCCTTTCACAGGCTGACGTCCAAGCCCAAGCACAGACAGCAAAGGGCCAGCACTGAGGCCTGGTTGCGGCTAAGTCTCCCCTTTTTCCTAAGCAGGTGAGGGGGTGGGGCCCTAAAAGGTGTCCTTTTGCACAGGCTACAAGATGTCTGCTAAATGTAGGTCACTATGGCTGAAAATGCATTTTTTTGCCCTTATTCTTGCAGACAAGCAGCTTTTCTGTGAGTTTTGATTGTGGCCTGAGGTTTAGCAACACCAGCCTAGGCAACATGGGCCACTTGGTAACCTGACAGATCTCAGGACCACACTGTCACGGCCAATACACCTGGGATTTGAAGAAAACTACACACAGTGTGTCTTCCAAGTCCTTCTTCTCTGTGACCATTAAATCATACACAAACAGACCAGGCAGCGAAAGACAACCAGTTCACGCGGTCATTCTTTCCCCTTCCGTCTTTACCTGATACATAAGATTTTCGTGGTAAAACATATGCTTTACAAGAATACACAAAAGAAAGAACTAGGGAACTCAGATCCAAAACCATCTAAATGAGGGTGTTTTTTTTTTTCTTCTAATGTAAAGCAGTTCCAAGAAAAGTGAAGTCACAGCCTAGGGTGCTTATTTTCAGTTCTTAGAAAAGAGCCAATTGCAAAAGGGAAGCTGCACAGCCCAAGCACACAGCCTGCCCTTGTCTGGCGAGGGGTGCTTGGTGATAAACCGACTTTGATTTGGCACCAGAACACTAAAACCCCTGCCCGAGACGCGTTTCCATTTGGTGATGTCAGTGAGGAAACGCTAGCTGAAACAGTGAGAGTTATTAATATTCAGGGCGACCACAAGGGCTCAGCTAACATGCTGAGGCGGCACACTTCCAAAGAAGCCACTGGGAGCCACTGGCAATCTGCGGGGACTGTCGGCCAAACACAGGGCGCCGTCCTTCTCCCACCTGCCACACTCCTGAGTTCATTCACTGCTCAGGAAGCAATACCAGCTCAATTAGAATTTCAACCGGGCATTATTTATCAGAAGTTCGGTGGGGACGAATGGGTAGAATATGGTGCAGGAGGTTCTCGGCAGCCTGGCTCAGTTTTCTAGCACAAAAGGTTTCAGATAAGGGGAACCTCAGTGAAAGGTCTTAAGAGGCCTACTATATACCCAGCTCAAGGGCTACTATTGGGAACTCCGCAATAATTGTGGAATAAAGCTTTAACCTAAGAATCTCATAACAGGCATCCTATGGACTACAAAAAGTCCGTGTAATCACAGCAGCTGATCACCTGCCCCAGCCAGGCGGAGCCTATGGAGACATGAGGAGTGAATGTAAAGGGATATCCTGGGTGGGATTCTGGAACAGGAAAAGAAAATTAGGGAAAACAACTAAGGAAATCTAAATTTAAAGTATAGACTATGGTTAATAATAACATCTTAATATTGGTTCATTAATTTTAACAAATGTGCCACAGTAATGTATGATGTTAATAACAAAGGAAACTGGATGTGGTATATGCAAACTCTTTGTACTGTCTTTGCAATTTTTCTGTAGAAATAAAACTGTTCTAAATATATATATATATATATTTTGAAGGCAACTAATGGATGTAAGAACTTACTACTCCTTCCAGCAACAATCATTTGGTGGCCACCATGTGCCAGGCACATATGAAAGTGATTTAAATGCATCTTCATTTATTCCTCACATCAGTGCTATGAGCTGGGTATAACCTGTACCTTATAGATAAAGAAATTAAAGCACAGAGAGGATAGGTAACTCACTTACAGTCTCACAGCAAGTTTAACAACAGAAGAAGAGCTCGTATTCAGGTCTATAAGGCTGCAAAGTTCCAGAAATAGCTCATCAACACTGTCTGTAAATCCCCAAACTTTGAACATAAACCTGCTCAAAACAAGCTTCAAGAGGTCAACAAACCCAGATCAGTAATAAAAACAATGCATTATTTCCAATTTGCCCATCTTTAAAAGAAAATGCTAGTTTAAAAACAAAACAAATCCAAAACACTAAAAATACCAAATGCTGGTGAGGGTATAGAACAGAAACTCATATGCGGTGGATGGGAAAGCAAAATTGTACTTTAGAAGACAGTGCTATAGTCTAAATATGTGTACTCCCAAAATTCCCATGTTGAAATGTGGAGTCTTTGGGAGGTAATTAGATCATGAGGGCAGAGCCCTCATGAATGGGATTAGTGCCCTTACAAGACACCCCATAGAGCTCCCTTCTCTCCCTGCTATGTGAGGACCCGGAGAGTCCATCCATGAACCAGGAAGCAGGACCGTGAATCCACCAGCACACTGATCTTGGACTTCCCAGCCTCCCAAACTGTGAAAAACAAGTATCAATTGGTTTTAAGGCCCCCAGTCTATGGCGTCTGTCATAGCACCCCAAATGAACCAAGACAGATAGTCTGGCGGTTTCCTATGAGGCTAAGACTAGGCTTGTCACACGATCACCAGGTGTGCTCCCAGGCATCTCTCCGAATAAACTCTAAACATGTCCGTAGCCCTGACTGGGAGGTCCAGTTGGTTGGGTGTTATCCCACAAAGTGAAAGGGTGCCAGTTCCATTCCTGGTCAGGGCACACACCTGGGTTACACGTTTGGTCCCCAGTCAGGGTGCGTGCAAGAGGTAGCCAATCGATGTTTCTTTCTCTCTCTTTCTCCATCCATTCCCCTCTCTCTAGAAATTTCTATTAATAATTGCCCAAAACTGGAATCATATCGATGTCCTTCAGAAGTAAATGGATAAATAAAGCATAGTACATCCATACAATGGAGTATTACTCAGCAATAAAAAGAAATTGGTATCAAATTGCCAAAAGACATGGAGAACTGTTAAATGCAATATCTCTAAGTGAAAGAAGACAGTCTGAGAAAAAACTACATCCTGTATGATTCCAACTATATGAGTTCTGGAAAAGGCAAAACTATGGAGAGTAGAAAAAAAACAGTGGTTGCGAGGCATAAAAGGGGAGGAAGAGATGAATAGTGGAGCACATAGGATTTTTAGGGCAGTGAAACTATGTGATATACTGTAATGGTAGATTATGTAAAACTCATAGAACTGTTTACCACAAAGAGTGACCCCTAACTTTAGTTAATAATGTATCAATGTTGACTCATCAATTATAACAAGTATAACACCAACACAAGATGTTAATAATAGGAGAAACTGAGGAAGGGATATATAGGAACTATATATTTTTTGCTCTTTTTCCCTATAAATCTAAAGACGCTCTTTAAAAAGTCTATTTAAAAAAACATACAGCATATAAAACCATTTATTACTGGTAGATGATCAATAATCCAGCAAAACTCTACAGTAATGTTAGAACAAAACCTGGCTCCTTTGACATTTCACAATCTAAGGAGAAAAGAGGGGTTAGGTTAGAAGCAGAGAGCAGAAACCCAATGTTGAATACAATCAAAACTAAAGGTCATTCCATACCAAAAATGTAAGAACTCTATACCAGGAGGATGCTCCCTTGCAGTGTCTCATCAAAAGTTAAGAGGCAAAAGCTGGCAGTTGCCTGAGAGTTGTTCTCCATCAATCTTTAGTTTCAACAAGAAATCTTGAAAGCATTTCAGCATCTCCTATCGTCACCCACATCTAGAGGAAATGGACAATAAGGGTTGAGTGGTGTTCGAAAGACTGCTATGTCTTTGAGAGGCTGCGGAACCGTTTGCCTTGCAAACTGGGTATGGAAGTTGTTGATGGAGAAGACTTGGGGCCACGGCGTCGTTCTTCGTTCACGCAGTCTATTTTCCTGCCCGTGACCACACCTGGCTGAGAGTCACTTTAATCACCACAGGCAATGACTGAGACTCAAGTCTGGATCATAAAACAGGGTCGCAGCAATAGCAGAAAAAGTATCATCACTAGTGAAACTTGAAAAATGCAACATGAGATTTCTGTGTGCTTCAGAGAGAATTAACACGCGTGAAGCGAAACAGAGAGAATGAACACATCTGCTTTTCATCAGCAAACAGTCATCAAAGTACAGGGGCAGCATGGGCTGAGGGAACTGGAGTATGTGTCCCAGCTTTCAGAAATCCTACATCTGGACTCCTTGGTGAGCCGAAGCACAGCTCTCTGAGAAATTTTTGAGGAAGTACACACTGAACAATGTCCGTGAAATCCACATGGTATAAGAGCCTAAGTCCTTTCAGAATTTCAGTTGTTCTTAATGATGCCTGCAACATCATTTAAGGAATATTCCTGTGTAAATCTTCTACTTCCAGTGCCCACATGCTTTCATGGACAGGATTATCAGAAAGATCTGTCATCTTCACAGCCTGTAGGCATGGCTCTGGGATGCAGGCATGAATCACTCCCATTA
This sequence comes from Mormoops blainvillei, assembly GCA_004026545.1. NCBI lineage: Eukaryota > Metazoa > Chordata > Mammalia > Chiroptera > Mormoopidae > Mormoops > Mormoops blainvillei. Next base: position 128,438 of record PVJD01001904.1, on the reverse strand, counting down.
CCATTACATATTTTCCTAGAAGAAAAAAAGGCCACGGTAATGTTCACATTCATAGAAAAAACAAAAACAAAACAGACCCAGTCCTTCAGAGGGCTTAACTTTATCAGAGAGGCAAATTAGAGACATTAAAGAAAAAAAAATGCAGTGAGTGGAGATCAAATTGCCAAGGCAGTCAGTGATCAGTATGTATATATATTGATTCTAAGTTCAATAATTAGCCTGGAACATGACATCTGTATCTTCTTTGGTATATAATTTTCAAATGTTAAAATTGCAGCAAGTTGCCATCATGTACAAAACAATCATGCTCAAGGAATGGAAGAGACTCACATCACAGCATAAAGTTACAATTGAACAGACTGCTCTCAGGAAGGGGCAGAAAACCCAAGCTTTTGTCTTGTCCTTATTCCTTGTTCAATGCCAGAGTATGTGACTGGCCTTTGTGCACGGGACCAGCCCTCTTTCTGCAAAGACAGCCCCCCTAACAGCCCCAGAGCAAATCCAATTTTCTCTCCATACTGCCAGAAGAGCTGGGCAGGCTACGGCACCCTCCTTGCCGCCCAGCCACCTCCTGCTTTACCCAGGCTACCAGCTGGGTACACACAAGCAAATCAACAAGAGGGCAGGCTGCCATCAGGGTGATCTAATGACATATTAACTGCGACTCTCTTCCCATTCCCATGGGGAAGTGGCTCTCCTTGAAAGCAAAACTTGGCAGGTCTTAACCACACAAAACTCAATTGTGTAAAAAAACCCCAAACACAGCAGGAAGGGCAGGCGTGCTGCCAGCTCCCGCGGCATGCCCCTTCGAGGCCACTTTAATCACAATGCTTCCAACAGCAGGGCTCAGTCTGAACATGGGCCCCAGGGCTCTGACTGAAGGAAGCCAGGCAAGCTGACACCTGACCTTCTGGTTTGGAACTCCTGGAAGGATGTATTCAGGTTTATTTGAACTCATCTCCAGATTCTACTGAGCAAGTAACATAGGGTTCCTCAGTGACAGAGGCTAGTTCTAAAAATACACTTGCTGTACCTCTGAAGGGCTCTCAAGTGCTGATAGAGATCAAGCCCTCAAAAACAGAATGACTAAAGACCCAGGAAAGAAAGAACGGGCCCAAGGAGATCCCAACCAGGAGAGGTTAACAGGAGACCCCCTATGAAGGCGCCCACAGAGGGGTGAGCTCGAAGGCATGTGTGCTTTCCTCCCCAAGATCGGACAACCTGGCTACTAGTCTTGTTCATTCTACCCATACCTTCTCCCTCCAGTATCTCTCCACTGTCTCCCTTTCCCCTTCCCTCCCTTTGGTCAGGCCTTCATCCTCTGGCCACTTTGGTGGCTTCCAGCCAGTCTGCTTCTAGCTGCTTCCCCTTCACAAACATCACTATTGTGCTGCTACAGTGACCTTTCTTAAATGCAGCTCTGGCCTCCAGAACCCTCAGATCACAATACAGTCTAGGTCACTGGTTGTTTCTCCCCTCTTGCCCTGAAGACTGGGAGCAACTTGAGGGCAGGGAAAGTTCTGAGACAATTGTGAACATGCAGCACCTGACATTTATGGAAACAAACTGCTGGCTGTTCTAGAGAGGAAAGCAGCGGAGGTACAGCACCAACGTGACGAACATAGCTAACGGCTACCTTGAAACAGGAAGGTCCTGACACAAACAGCTCAACAGGATGGGAGCCCTCCCACCTTTCACTGCTGCTCCACATTTTGTCTCAGGCTCCCCAAAGGCATGGGGCTCTCACCTCCAAGCCTTTGCACATGCTGTTCCATAGACCTGGATGATCTCCTGCCTCAGACAGACATAGGGGGTCCGATTGTTCTGGTTTTAAAACGGAAAGTCCCAACCTGGCCAGTGTGGCTCAGTTGGTTGGAGCATCATCCTGTAGACAGAAAAGTCGCAGGTTCGATTCCCAGTTAAGGCACATACGCAGGTTGGGGCATATATGAGAAGGCAACCAATTGATGTTTCTCCACCCCCCCCCCCAAAGCAATAAGAAAAAGTGTCTTCGGGTGAGGATAAATATATAAACTCTAAGTCCCACAGCCCAGGATCCCCTGTCCTAGGCAACCTGGGAGGGAAAGTTGGTCTTTACAGTTAACTCCAACACATCCTTCAGGACCACCTCTTCCAGCAAGCCTTCCCTGACCCTACAAGTCTGGGCCAGTTGTCCCTCCTCTGCTCCTCTGGCAACCTGTGCTCAAGCCTAGATATTGCTCTGTTTTAGTGGCCTGTTTACCTTCCTGGCTCCCTGCCTGAAGGCAGTTAACTAGGCTTAGTCAATCAGGACTTGGTACTAATTAACAAGAGGAAATGGTATGGCCCCTGCCTGCAGGCATTTAGGCAGCAGGTTAAGTCAGGTATGTTCAGGTACCTACTGGTGCCAACCTCATGCCAGGGCTGGGACCAGACATGGCCAACACCAAGAACTTGCGTTTTATATGCTAGGTCAAAGGTCAGCAAACTTTTTCTGTAAATGGTCAGGTAGTAAAATATTTCAGGCTTTGCAGGCCATAGAGTGTCTGTTGCTACTCGTCTGTAGTTGTAATGTGAAAACAGCCCTAGATATTACGTAAATGAATGTGTTGTGATAAAATATTACTTACAGACACTGATACTTGAATTTCATATACCTTTCACGTTATGAAATATTCTTCTTTTAATTTTTTTCAACCACTTGAAAATGTAAAACCATTTTTAGTTTGGCAGCCATGTGAAAAGATGGGGCAGCCTGTAGTTCACTGATCCTGTGTCAGACTAACACTGGTGCAAATGGCAGAGGAAGGGAGGCTGAGGAAAGGGGCTGGGGCTAGGGCAAGAAGAGAACAGGAGTATTTCGTAGTAAGGCACAATGGTCACACTTTTTTGAACCCTCACTAAGAGCCAGAAGCTGTGTGAAGGCGTTTTACGTATTGAATCCACATAACAGGCAGAAATTATTAGCCCCTTTTGACAGATAGGACAGAACCAGAAAAGTTAAGGTAAGTGCTCCAGGCAGGTCAGCTGGAAAGAGGCAGAGCTAGGAATTCAACCTAATACTGAAGATACAGTTGTCAAAAAAGCACGGGCCCGATCTCTCCCTTAGCTTTCTGGCCCAGTGGTTCTCAAGGTGTGACAACCAGACCAGCAACAGCACAACAGCTCTGCAACAGCTCAGCTCCCAGCTGGGTAAGAAATGCAAATCTCATCCTCACCTAAGCCGAGAGACACCGAGGCAGGAGAGTGGAGCCCAGCCAGGAGTTTTCACCAGCCTGGGGGTGAGTCTGATGCCCTCTCTAGTTTGAGCATCATTGGTTTCAAAGATGTAAACTTTAGTGACCTTCAGACTAAGGCAGTTCCATGAGGGACAGATGCAGGTGGGGATCCCCATTCCCAGGGGTCTGGCAGGGCTTCTGAGACATAAAAGATAAACAGACGTTTCCTAGTAAAGTATTTTCCAAAACTTGCTGGAGGTAAACAATCACGTATCAGAAGATTTGTTACAAATACAAATGCTGGGGTGGGGTGTCTCCTCCCTGGAGATTACGACTAGGACTGGGGGAAGGTTGTCCTAGAAACCTACACTTTTGAAAATCCGGCTGTAAGTGATGCTTATTGTCAGATCACCCTAGATGACGCTTGACTGGGGTTGGGACAGGAAAGAACGGTCTTGAGGAGGGAAACCGGCACCGGCAAAGGCCCGGAGGAGGGACGACCAGGCCCGACCCTCTGGCTGCACAAAACAAAGGTCGGTCCCGAGTTAGGCTCCGGCCATTACCTGGGGTGAGGCAGGGCCGCCCGCGCGGCACCCGCTCCAGGCCGCAAACCGAGAAGGCCCCGCTCGGGTCCCGCAGCCGCGCCTCGCCGCCACCCGCTGCCAACACCGTGCCCTGCATCCACACGGCCGTCAGCTCCAGCGGCCCGCGGCCCACCGCCGCGCGCGACAGCCGCCACGCACCCGGGCCGCCCTCCGCGTTGCACCGCAACTGCTCCGCCAGCACCTTGACCGGCGGTGACGACGGTAGCCTCACCGCTGCTGGGCCACCGCCAGAAAACGAGTCAGCCACAGCTGCCGCCATTAGGCTAAGCGGTGGGTTTCCCGCTAACTTGGAGAGACAGAGAGAGCCGGCCCACGGGCACCAATCATGGGCGAGCTGGTGTAGCCGGCCAATGGCCAGCCAGAAGGCGGGACGTCCCGGCTGAGAAGTCCCCAACGACTAGCCGTCTGGAGTGCGCATGCGCACATAAAGTAAACAAACGCCCCCAAGCTAGGAAAGAATGGGTGAAATGAATTAAAAGAGAATAAATACATGGAAGGAGGTAAAGAACTCCGTCTAACGCACATCAAAATTTGGCGTGTATGCAGATCACCTGGAGAACGTGAGTATTCATCTTTACATCATCGCTTTGCATTGGAGGATACTCTGAGGTTAATAAATGTTAGTAGCATGAGCCCATGTTTACTGGGAGTGATCAAGAATTGGGTCAAGAGAGAAGGATGGGAAGAGGGGCAGGGCCAGCTAGTAAAAGTGACCTTCCTTAATAAATTATAAAATAATTTAAAAGTTAATACAAAATATTACTATATTTTTTCCAAAAGAAATGCACATTTATTGTAGAAAATTTAGAAAAGGAAATATAAACTAGGAAAAAATTGTAAAAACCACTCAGATATATCCACTGTTAATATTTGGTTGTATTAGCATTCATGTTTAAAAAATATATATATATGGATATATAATTATGATATACAAATATTGTTTTGTATATTGTTTTCACTTAATAATAAACATCTTTCCATGCTTCCTCTGGAATGACTGCATAATATTCTACTTGTCTCATCGTCCATTTAACCAATATGTTAGAGTTGGACATTAGGGCTATTTCCAGTTTTTCACTTTATACAGCTGTTACTGTGTACCTATGAAGAGCTAAATCTTTGTGCAGATTTCAGATAAATTCCTTGAAATGGAACTGCTCCCTAAAAATTGCATGTTCCCAATCAGTAAAATCCACAAATCCTAAACCAATCCTTAAAGTCATAAAACCAGTCCTTAGGAGACTATTCTCAGGACTTCCTGCAACACCGGGGATACAGAGGGTGTTCAGCATCAGCTTGGTTTTTATAAAGCAGATAAGACATATTGAGCCAGACCCTGTCCTAAGAGCTTTGCAGGCAGTATCTCATGGATCCCTACACCCTGTAAAGACTGTTCTACACAGATGAGGAAACAGGCTTGGGGAAGCTGGGTGACTTGCCATGGCCTCTCTGACAATAACCTCTATGGGGTCATGACCTGTACACCTCAACCCAGAGCTGTAGAGTAGCCAGGCTCCTGGTTTGAGAAGGGAGCAGGGACACTAACCAAGAGAGAATCCCACCCCTTCATGTCTGGCATGCCCCCACTGGCCTTCCCCAAGGCACCTGAAGGCCAGAGAAGTGATGGGAAAGGGAGCTGGGGTAAAGACAGAAGCTCCCAGGCCTCTTGTCTGAGCCTGGGAATATCCCATGATTCTCTTGGTCTTCAAGTTTACACACATACACACCGACCTCATGGCCCATGCGGTGTTGCTGGCAGAGTAATCTTCCCAAAACACAAGTCTGAACATATGAGGGCCTGGTTTATAACCTCCTGATGGTGTCATCCATATGCCTGGAATGCGAGCATTTCAGGCAGAGGGAACTGCACATGGAGGGTCCAGAGAGGAGAGAGAGAGAATGGAAATATTGGCCAAACTGCCAGTATTTCAGAATAGCTAGGATGCGGAATGCCAAGGGAGGGGGTGGATACACAAGGCTCTACCCACATAACCTCATTACTTATGCCCATTTTTCAAGTGACAAAACTGAGGTTTGGGCCAATGACAAGCTGGAGGCCACAGGGCTAGTGAGGTGTACAGCCAGGACTTAAAGCCAGGTCCATCTGACCCCAAACTTCATGCTCCTTGAACCACACATGCCACATTACTACCCATGCCCGCTCACCTCCTGCATCAAAGATTCCCCCATACCTTTGCTCATGCTTAGAGGCCAACAGTGGCCAGGCAGGTAACCCCGATGTAGCAGTGAGAAACTGGCATTCACATGCCACAATAAAGAGGCCAATCACACTCAGCCAATCATTGCCACACTCAGCCAATGGGCCCAGTATTGCCAGATTTGATCATTCGAGACATCTTAATGTATCATCTCCACATTTAAAAAAAAAATTTTGGTGCCCTGGCAGGTGTGGCTCGGTTGAAGCATCGTCCAGTAAACTGAAAGTTTGTGGGTTCAATTCCTCATAAGGGCGCATGCCTAGGTTGTGGGTTCAAACCCTGTAAGGGGCACATGGGAGGCAACCAATTGATGTTGCTCTCATATCAATCTTTCTCTCTCTCTTTCCTTCCCCCCCCACCCTTCTTTCTAAAAGGCAATGGAAAAATGTCCTCGGGTGTGGATAAAAAATAAATAAATAAGTAATTAAAAATTGTCAGCAACCTATACCAGTCTAACAAAGGCTGTGTGCCCCTGAAAGTCATTTGTGGGTGACTCTGGCCCATGGGCAGGCAGTCTGCAAACTTAGTCCCTATAATGTGAGAGCTCTTCTGCTGCTGCCTGGGCAGCTTGTGTGTTAACTAACATGCAGCTCCTTGGAACCTCCTGGAAAATATCCAAGGGGCTGTTGTGTTTCACCAGCTCCAGGAGTTGCAAAATTGTAGTCTTAAATTCTTGTTGTGAACAGACAACCAGGATCTGTTGACACATGCTGGGGAGATTCACCTCCACAGAAGATTACTTCCCTCCCTACCCACCACCCTCACTCTGCACCTGAAACATCCCTTGGGCCCCGGCTTCCAAGTGAGATCGAAGCTGCCTAGAAAGGGATTTCCTGGCCCCTGAGGGAAAAAGGTAAGGCAAGGGGACTTATGGGCCTTGGCCTCACACTTAACCTACCCATTTACCAGTTTCCAGGCAGGTCAAAAATGCTTCTGGTTGCCTGGAACAAAGACCAAATCCTACCACCCTAAGAATACGGGTTTGTTCTGGAAGGATATACATTCAATGGCATCTTCAAAATAGCAGTAGTTAGCTGAGCAATTACTATGCACTAAGTACCATGCCAGGTGTTCCATGTGCAGTCGCAAGACAACCCTAAGAAGAAACCGCTTTCCTTAATCCCATTTTATAGATGAAGAAATTGAAGCTTGGAGAGGTGGTGCAGCCTGCCCAACACCACACATGTGGTAAGAGGTGGAGACTGGGATTCTGATCCCCACCTGAAACAATGGGTCCCTCTCAGATGTCTTGCAATAATCAAGTCCCCAGGTGAAGGAGACTGTTACCCACTATATTGGGTCATCACCAGGGAAAAATTCCCTGGGGATTTAAAAAACAAAAAATACCAGTTCTGTCAAAAAAAAAAAAAAAAAAAACAAACAAACCACAAATCCAACTCATACAACTTGAAATTTAGTGAGGTGCATGCCAAAGTATACAGGGGGGCCAGGGAGTACATAAATGTCTGCAACATCCTCTGAAGCACAACAAAAAGTAAGGTGGATGGGAATGGGTAGATAGAGAAGAAGACAGGTAGACAGAGAGGCTATAAGGTGAGTAAACCACTCATTGGAGAACCTAAATTCGGCACTCATGGGTGTTCACTGTACATGGGCTTCTTTCAGTAATAATACAATGTCAGGGTGTGTCAGATCCTAAAGTGATTCTGAGGCCCAGCCTACCTACCTACTTGTCGCTAATGCCGTCCCTCACCCAGTGACAAGCAAGCTTCCTATGCCCTCATTCACATATCACCAGAAGGTCACTGAACAGACTGACACTTCTTGGCCACTGGCACCCCTTTTTCTTGACTCCAAGCCAGAGCATGGGGTCCTCCTTTCCTCCTTTCCACAGGCCCCAGCCATGGAAACTGCAGGCCCAGGCCAGAGTGGGGAGAGGTGGAAATACACATGTCAATGACCAGCAGTCCTGGGCCCCCTGCACCCATGGTGATGCCTGCTTCTCCATGCACACTCAAGATGACCAGCCCTACCTCTAGCTCTCTGGAGGAACCTCTAAGCAAAATCCACTTTTTGGCAGTAAGAACCATCCTTCTAGGCTAATAATAACAGCAACAACTGCTTCTGCCACTACTCCTACAGGCCGTGCATGGTGCCAGCTGCTGTCACTATGTCTGCTCATTTCATCCACAGACCCCTGCCAGGGACCTTTACAGAGGAGGAAATGGAGGCTCAAAAGGTACTAAGCCTAAAGCAATCAAATTCATGTGGTAATGCAGGATTCTGATACGGGAAGGCTGTGGTGCAGGCCGGCAACTTATAATCACCACCAACATTGTATTACTGAAAGAGTTGTGCAGAACCCACCATGTAGATTCCACAATGAACAATTTACGCACCTTACTGCATCTCTATCCACCTGTCCTCCTCTCTATCCACCCATCCACCTTACTTTTTGATGTATTTCAGAGAAATAAACTCATATATCTATGGCCAGTTGCTTTTTGATAAGGGTGACAAGATCATTCAATGGGAAAAGAATAGTCTATTCAAATAGTGCTGGGACATCATGCGAAAGAAGGAAGTTGGATCTCTACCTCGTGCCATATACAAAATGGATCAAAGACCTATACGTAAAAGCTAAAACTATAAAACTCTTAGAAGACGCCCTGGCTGGATTGAGTACCAGACTGCGAACCAAAGGGTTGCTGGTTTGATTCCCAGTCAGGGTACATGCCTGGTTTGCGGGCCAGGTCCCTGGTCAGGGGCACACGAGAGGCAACCACACATTGATGTTTCTCTCCCTTTCTCCCTCCCTTCCCCACTCTCTGAAAATAAACAAACAAACAAACAAACAAGTCTTAAAACTCTTAGAAGAAAATGTGAGGATAGAGCTTCATGATTTTGGATATGGCAATAGATTCTTAGAAATGACATTAAAAGCACAAGTAGCAAAAGGAAAAATAAACTGGACTTCATTGAAATTAAAAACATTTGCACATCAAAGGACATTATAAAGAAAGTGAAAAAACAATCTATAGAATGAGAGAAATATATGCAAATCATACATCTGATGAAAGTCCAATATCCAGAATATATAAAGAACACTTGCAACTCAACAACAAAAAGATAAACAACCTAATTTTAAAATGTGCAAAGGATATGAATAGAATTATTCCCCAAAAGGATATACAAATGGCCACTAAGCACATGAAAATATACTCAACATCATTCATTAGGCATTAGGGAAATGCAAAAAGAGCACGAGGCTGGAATTTGAGCCTGGATCTGTCTCACTCCCGAGACCTCAGCTTCCTGAGTCTGTGCCCTTACTCCTCCAACACTAGTCCACATCCTCTAAGGGCCAGTCCTGGGAACTGAAGCAGAGTCAGATCGCTGGGGGTGGCATGGCAGTGGTGGGGCTGGGAGATGAGTCAGTCTCAGTGAAATCTGAAAATCTGGTGGCTCATATCCCTCTAACAAGCAGTCCTGTCTGTTTGGGGTCACTGATGGACCTCAGCACAATGCCTGGGACACAGTAGTTGTTCAGTATATATCTGCTGAAGGAATGAATGAATGAATGAATGAATGAATGAATGAATGAATGGAAAGGTTATGGCTTGGCAGGTTCCCTGGGAAGCTGGCAGACTGGCAACTAGGTATACTGGGGGTAGCACTTGCCAGGTAGTGAGGGAAGCAGAAGCGGAAGGAGAGGCTGAAATGTGATGCTGTTCCACCAGAAGTTCTGGAGCTGGGACAGCCCTGCAGAAGTGTCCCACCTGGGGAAAGGGGGCTGGGCCTTTGTACTCTAGGTTGACCACTCATAGGAGATGGGGGTATGACTTGGGGGCCATTCCCAAATGGGGGCCCATCTGGGAGTCATCAACTACCAACTCTCCCAGCAGCTGAGGTGTGAGTGCCTGAGTCCAGGTGGTGTATCCCATCCACACACTGACCATAGTGGCCCTAGAGCAGGTAGTTTGTCTTCTCTCTCCAGGCTGCTCAGTTTATCTCAGCTGCATGTAGTTCCCACCAACATGCCTTCTGTCATTCAACAAGCATGTAACAGGCACCCATTCTATGGCAGAGACTGTGCTGACCCTGGGATCATAGAGACTTACAAGGCAGACCCAGCCCTTGCCCAAAAGGAGCAACAATCAAGTGATGGGACAGACATAGAAAGTCACCATAAGGTCACCTCTCTGCCTTCATCTCCCCCTCTTCTCTCCTTCTCTCCCTCCATTTCAACCCCATGTGTCTCCCTGCTGTGCCTCAAATGCACCAGTACCCTCCGGCCTCAGGACCTAGCACAAATCAAGTCTTTGAAATCCACTGTGTATTTGACACTGACAGCCCATCTCAACTCACACTAGCCACAGCTCAAGTGCTCAGCTGCCTCATGTGGCTAGCGGCTACTGTGTTAGTGCAGCTCTGAGTAGTGGAAGGCAGGGCCCTCTCAGCTGCTGGCTGCATGGCCCTGGACACAAATTATCCACATTTTCCTTGACTTTTCAATAAACCACAAACTACTGAGAAGAAGAGCTATTCTTTGCCCAATCTGTCTCTAACACATCCATGAATGCTCTAATAACTCCAAACTGGAGGCAATGCAAATGTTCAACAGGTGAATGGAGAAGCAAACTGTGATACACCTGCCCCATGAAATACTACTCAGCAAGAAAAAGGAATGGGCAACTGATGGACACAGCCACTTGGATGAATCTCAAGTACATTATGTTGGGCAAAAGAAGCCAGACTCAAAAGTTAACATACTGTGGCCATCAACTAAATGAAAAAGGAACCCACTGTATGGGAGAATATATTTGCCAATAATACATCTGATAAGGGGTTAATTTCCAAAATACATAAAGTACTTATAAAACTCAACACCAGGAAGACAAATAATCCAATTTAAAAATAGGCAAAGGACCTGAATAGACACTTCTTCAAAGAGGACATACAGATGGCCAGTACACACATGAAAAAATCTTCAATGTCACTAATCATCAGAGAAATGCAAATTAAAACCACAATGAGATATCACCTCACACTGGGCAGAATGGCCATCATTAATAAATCAACAAACAACGAGTGCTGACGAGGATGTGGAGAAAAGGGAACTTTGCGCACTGTTGGTGGGAATGCAGACTGGTGCAGCCACTGTGGAAAACAGTATGGAGTTTCCTCAGAAAATTAAAAACAGAACTACCTAATGACCCAGCAACTCCACTTTTGGGAATATATCCTAAGAACCCTGCAATACTAATCAGAAAGAATATATGCACCCCTATGTTCATAGCAGCATTATTTACAATAGCCAAGATTTGGAAACAGCCTAAGTGCCCATCGGTAGATGAGTGACTAAAAAATCTGTGGTACATTCACACAATGGAATACCACATGGCTATAAAAAAGGAACTCTTACCCTTTGCAACAGCATGGATAGACTTGAAGAGTATTATGGTAAGTGAAATAAGCCAGTCAGAGAAAGACAAATACCATTTTATTTCACTTATATGTAGAATCTAATAAACAAAATAAACTATGAATAAAGTAGAACCAGGGGCATGGATGCATGGAACAGGGTGACAGATCTTGGGGCGAGGGGCAAAGGGGCTGGATAAAAGAAAAGGAAGGGATTAGCCAAAGAACATATATGCATAACCCATGGGCACACACAACAGTGTGGTGAAGGCCAGGGGCAGGGTGGGGGCTGGGTAGAGGTGGGCAAAGAGGGGAAAATGGGGGACACTTGTTACAGTGTCAACAAAAGAAGTTAACATAATGTAGGGGTCCAGTTATATGGAGTTCTGCAATGACTAAAATTATATGGACACAAAACAGAGTAGTGGCTGGGGCTGGGGGGAGGTTGAGGGGACTGACTACAAGGGGGCAGTAGGAAGAAACTTTCGAGGTGATGGAATTACTTTGTGTTCTGGTTGCGGTGGTAGTCACATGAACCTCCACCTGTGTTAAAATTCATAGCACTGTACACACACTTTCTCTCACACACATACAGAGCAGAATCCCAGCCCCAGTCTAGTTGACTCCATGTAAATGGTAGCAGGCTTTCTATTGTCACCAGCTGTGACCCAGCTGCAAAACATCATTTCCTCTTCAGGGGACTCGGCCTAAAGACCCAAGAAAGTACAATATGTATAAGTTAATGATTAAAGTGTACTGAGAGGTGAGGAGTGAGGTGTGGCTGCTTAATGGGCACAGTGTCTCCTGTTGGGCTGATGAAGATGCTTTGCAACTAGATATAGTGCATAATACTGTAAATGTACTAAATGCCACTAACCTGTACACTTTAAAATGGTTAATATGTGAATTTCATCTTTATTTTTTAAATGTTCAAACCAGAAAAAAAAAAGTGTCCTAAATTTACACCCAAGGAACCCAGACCTCAGAGAGGTTAAGTAACTTGCCCAAGATCACACAGCCAAGAAGAGGCAGACCCTGCCTGAGTCAGCTGCCTCCAGAGCTTGAGTTCTTTCCGCTGGATGTAGGTGAGAAATTGGGTTAAATACCACCCTCAAAAGTGAAGGGTTATTACCTGGAAGCTCTGACCAACTGTTCCTTCATTGCCACAGATGGCTTCAGATCCATGTGTGTGTGGCTTCTAAGAACACCTTTTCCAAACCAAAACTGGAGTCCAGTCCCAGATCCCTTTCCACCTGAACAATGTAACCTGATTTATCTTCCAGAGGTGTAAACAAGAAGACGGGGCCAGTGTTTTGTACCTGTAATAGATCCTTTTCCTGAAATGATGACAGTTCTGAGAAAGTATAACTGTTCTAGAAAATTGAGACTGAGTGAGCATCATTGTGCATGTTTGCATAGAAAACAGACAAAAAAAAAAAACAACTTTGAACAAGGCAGTGAATAGGAATGCCTTATTTCATGGGACAGGAAGGAAAGTGGGGCATACAGGGCATTGAAATGGCCCCCAAAGGCAGCAGGTACATTCTTTTGGTGGGTTTCAGGCAGGCTTAGGCTGAGAGGAAAAGGGATGGGCACGATGACCACCCGTCAAAGTCTAAAGCTGTTTCTCCAAACCAGAACACCCTAACTGCCAGAAAGAGGTAGTTTCTTAACTGGGCCTGAGCTCTTCTGGGGGTGAGAGGGGGCATGACTCTCATGGCAGGCTCACTGAAGCATACAGCACAGTCACCTGAAGGACTCAAAAACCTCAGCCTTGCAAAACAGAGACACTCTTGAGTGAACCCAGCTGGGGACAAAGGAAGTGTGACTCGACCCTAAGAGGTTCTGAACAAAAGGCTGCATTAGGGTATCCCAGGGGGCTGAGATGGAAGGCCAAGTTTGCATGAGCTTGGAGCTCAGCTCTGGGTGCCAACCCCCCAGCTGTTCTTGGGGACCTGTCGGGTAGGCAGAGGCTGGCTATAGAGGGCTAAGCAGTATTAGCTGGGGAGCTCGCAGTAGGACCCTTGTGCCCAGACATGAGGACAGGGGGACTGAGGAAGCTGGAAAGAACCAGACTCCAGGAGGAGTGGCCAGGGGAGCCCTTGGATGAGGGGTGAAGAATACCAGCTGTGTGCAAGTGTTAACTCTGAGCCACACCATCATCCTGCCAGGGAGGTTTGACGGGGCCCCATTTTACAGAGAGGGAGACAGAGTCTGATCTTTTATTCGTTTCTTCATTCAACAAGTATTAATATATACTGGATGCCTGTTGTGTGCCAGACACTGGGGTGCAGTAGTATATAAAGCAGACAAGGCTCCTGATTTTATGAAGTGTATAGTTTGGAGAGGAACAAGGAGAGAGACAGAGGCTGTTTTGGGTGATGTGTATGCATGTAAAAGAAATAAACCAGGAGGGGTAGAGATTGGGTCTCTATCTGGAAAGACTCCATCAGCTGGCCATGCTAGTCTGCGACCTGATGAGAAGGAGCCAGTGGTCCAGGGAGGGGCACTCCAGACAGAGGGAACAGCAAATGCAAAGGCCCCAGGGTGGGAATGGCCCTGTGTGTTTGAGGAGCAGAGAGCCTACTGTGGGTGGGCGTAGTGCGTGATGAGGTGCAGGGGTACGACAGGCAGAGACTCATGCTTTGTTCTAAATGCAACGGGGATGAGAGGGGTGGAGAAAGAGAAAGAGGGAGAGAGAGAGAGACTGACTCTGATTTCCATTTTGAGTAGATGCTGTGTAGAAAGTGAACTGTGGGGACAGAAAAACGGAGACTAGCCGAGACGCGGTAACTGCAGTAACTGGAGATGGCTGGGGCTTGAAGCAGGTGGTATTGGGCAGATGAAGACAAGTGGCTGGTTTCAGCCCACCCCCCAGTTGCCTGATAAAGGGTGTCAAAGAGGAGTCAAGGATGACGCCCTGCATCTGGGGTCTGAGCAACCAGGTGGATGCTCTCTTGACTGAGACCAGGATGATTTGAGCAAGTCACCCAGCCATGAATTGACTCTCCCTCCTTCTCCCTGGAACTCCCAGCACCCCAAAGGAAAGCCCAGGGTGCTTACACCAGCATTCTGGGACCTCTGCACTCCTATTTCCTCTTGCCTTTCCCCCTGACCTCACGCTGCTCTCCAAGGCACAGAGCTCTTCCCACTCTCTCCCCTGATAAGTCATGCTTGGGCCTACCGCCACACATGGGCTCACCCTGGTCCTCCTGCCTGTAGGCTGAGTAGAAGCCTCATCCCCTCCAAAGACCCCTCTGAAGGGCTGTGCAGGGCAGAGGCTCTAAAGCCAGTACCTGCTTGATTCGTATTCCAACTTGACCACTTTAGCATGTGATCTTGTGCAAGTTCCTTAACAAGACTCGATTTCATCTACAAAAGGAGATTGAAGATCTAAGTGCTGACCACAGTTGGGCTAGCTGCAGGGTTAAAGAAGGAGTTCTCACTCATTTAGCATCTGAGACATAAGAAACGTCCAACGACTGTCAGCCAGGTTATTTTCAAGTGGAATGAAAACATGGAGAAGCAACCTCTCTCTGACATTTCCGTGTGCTAGCTCAGGGAAGCACACACGGGTGTATGAAAAGGCTGTCCCATTCATGATGGGCTCATGAATGACTGCCTGTATTACCTGGACTTGTGTCATGAAGTCTTTCCTACATAAGTCAAGAACCCACACACTACAACTGGCCCTAGGCAAACCCGCTCGGGGCCGGGCCCCTGTCCAGTAACACCTGGTGCACTTCATCCCTGCTCACTGCTCCCTGCACAGAGGACATTCCACCTGATTTTACAGGAGGAGAAACGGAGGCCCAGGACCACACGCTTGGAGATGCTGTGGGTAGATTCCTTCATGAGTTTTGCTCTCCAGTCATTTGGGCCCTGGTGATCCCTGAGACAGGCCCCCAAGATGCACCCACATTTCCTGAGGCAGTTCTGTCCTCAGCAGCCCCAGTAGTGCATGACTTTCCTCAGGCTTCTGCGGTTGGCTTCATGTCGCAGATGTCCCAGCCTCTGTAGCTGGCAATGGGGCCAGATGTCCTGTCTTCATTTACATCCCCTCCATACCCCGCAGCCTGAGTAGCAAGAAGGGGAAGCCACAGGCCAGACCAAACCTGGGTTACAGTGCCCACCGCCACTGCTGTGCTGTGTCTGCTGGGAACTAGACCATGAGATTTACAGGAATCAGGGCCTCTGTGCAGCACTGAATGTGAAAGCAAAACTCAAGCACATACACACACAATTAGGTATCCAGAGGTACACATTTGTGTATGCACACACATGTGTAAGGCGCATGCACAGATGCCCACACATACACACACAAGGCACACACACTCCTCTCCCTGCAATCCCCTCCTCCCAAATGGCCAACTCTCACTACCCCCACCCAGCAGGAAGCAACCCCCCCAGAATCACAGCTGATGAGAAGTGAGGGAGAGAGACCTGGGCTGGGGTCCTGTCTCTGTCTCTGCTGGCTTAGTGCCTTCTATAAAGGATTTAACCTCTCTGAACCTCAGTCTTCATCATTGCTAAAGTGGAGATAATCATAATACTAACAACCCACTTCCTTGAGAGGGGTAGCATGGCCAGCCAAGCACTTAGTAAGTGCTCAGTAAAAGCTCATTAAAGGAATGAAAATGAATTCACAACAGACTGAAGGCCTGCCATGTTTATAAACAGAACCCGGGCAATGCGCACAGCAGCCCCAGGAGGCAAGAGGGCTCTCATCTTACAGAAGGGGAAACTGAGGCCCTGAGGGTAATGATGTCTTATCTGAGTCACTAAGGTCTTCAGTGGAGCCCTCATCTCCTGACCCCAGCCCGTCCAGCGTGTCTGTATGGGGAGGCAGGTCCAGGCATGAACGGGGCCTGCCTGGTGCTGTCCCATGGGAGGCTCCCTGGCCCACGATGCTCCCCACAGGTCCTGGAAAGGTCTCTGGCCAACTGGCATTAGGGTGGAGAGCAGGGAACACAGGGGCTGAATGGTGGGGGCTGAGCTAAGGACACAGATGCCCAGAGAGGGGAGGGGAGTTGCCCAGGATTACCCAGCATATCAGTTTCCTAGGACTGCAGTAACAAATTACCACACACTGGGCTTAAAACAATAGAAATTGCTTCTCTCACTGTTCTGGAAGCCAGAAGTTTGAAATCAAGGTGTCAGCAGGACCACACTCCCTCTGGGGGGTCGAGGGGAGACTCCTTCCTTGACTCTTCCAGTTTCTGGTGGCTCTAGACCGTCTTTGCCTTGGAGCTGCATGATTCCAATCTCCGCCTCCATATTCACATGGCCGCCACCCCCATGTCTGTGTGTCTAAAAATCTCCTTCTGACTTTCTGTGATAGGGAAATCTGTTACTGGGTTTAGGGATCACCCTAAATCCAGATGTTCTCATCTAGAGATCCTTAACTTAATTATATCTGCAAAGACCTGCTTTTCCTAAATAAGGCCACATTCACAGGTTCTGGGGGTTAGGGTGTGGGCCTATCTTTGGGGGGACCACTATTTAACCAACAGTGCCAGTGAGCCAGGGGTAGCACCAGGCAGGGCCCTGTCCACATCTGGAATAGCCTTAGCAAGACCAGGGCTAGGACAAGAGACAGATCGTGGAGCTTCCCAGCCAGGCTTGGTATCTTTCTTTTTTTTTTTTTAATTTTTTATTTATTGATTTGAGAGAGAGAAAGAGAAAGGGGGAAAGAGAGGAAAAGAGAAAGAGAGAAACACTGATTTTCTTCTTTTGTCCCACTTATTTATGCATTCACTGGTTGACTCCTATACGTGCCCTGACCGAGGACTGAACCCACAACCTTAACACATCAAGACAATGCTCTCATCGGCCGGGGTTGGCTTGGTCTCTTGATCTTACCTCTTGTTTGCTGTAAAACCTCAGGTAAGTAACCCAGCCTCTCTGTGCCTTGGTTTCTTCACCCGTAAAATGAGGATAAGACAGTCCTTACCTAATAATGGAAATTAAATGAGTTGAAAGATGTAAAGCCTCAGAACAGTGCTTGCCTGAAACCTAGAAAGCTCTCAATAAATATTTGATAAATAAATACATAAAATCATGTCTGGCACACTATGAATGCTCAGTAAATGCTAACTATGGTCTAAAGGCTCCTGGTATAAAAGATTCTTCACCAAGTAACAGCTGGGTTCTCCTTCTCACTCTCCTGTCCCCATATAGAAAGGCAGAGAAGGTCACAATTGTCTCACTTGTCAGGTGGGAACACTGGGGTCCAGTGCAGGGGGTGGGGGATAACCCAAAACTTGGTGTCCTGGCCCCAGTTGAGGGCCCCATGTGCTGGCTTGCAGAGTAGGTCTGACCCCCAACCATTTCTTCTGAGCACAGAGAGAAAAGCAGGGCAAGTCAGTAGGTGTTCCATTAGCTAAAGCAAACGCAAAGCCTGGGAACAGTGTGACAAAGAACAGTGGTTCTCAGAGGGTGGACCCTCGGCCAGCAGCATCAACGTCACCTAGGGGCTTATTAGGAATGCATATTCTCAGGCTGCCCTAGAGTTACAGGAGCCCTGGGCAGCAATTTAGGTACCACTGTGCATGCTGAAGTTTGAGGACCACTAGCTAGGGAGCGTCCCCCCGTACTAGAATCCTGGACTTGCCACCTAACAGCTGTGTGGCCTTGGATACAATGCTTCATGTCCCCCGGGCAGCCACTTTCCAGATAGAAATAGAGGTAAGGCTCGTGAGGCTGCACCAAAGCCTTAATGAGCTCATAGCTGGCACTGTGCAAGTGCTGATCACCGAAATTCTTCCACTCTAGTGATAGCTTTCATGTGACAGTGTGAACTTCTGTGCATGTGGGCACGCACATGCACATGTGTATGCACATGTGCACACTAAATATCCTTTTTAGGAAGGGATGAAAATGTAGAAATCAGTTGATTTCTTCAAAATTCCATACTTTAAAATATTTTTAATATTGGTAGTTAATTCCACCAATCAAGTCTGCTGATACTTGAAATCCTAAAATCACGTAACCAGTGCTTTAGGGTCAAAAGTCACTGAAGCTCTTTCATAGGTGGGTAAACTGAGGCTCCCTGACTGCTTCCTGGGAACTCAGCTGGCAGCAGGAGCTTGTTCTGGGACCTGCTGGGTGTGCCAACCCCGCAGGAAGTAACACTGTCTTCCATGGAAATTTCACTGAGCTGCCCCTGCCAAGAGTACAGGAACGGGCCATCCCTCGGTTCCTGTGGGTCCTCAGAACCTCACATGGGCAGAGGGTGCCCACGGGGGGCCAGGACATGGCTGGTATTAGGTCTGGGAAGGCACTGCAGGGAGAATGACAATGATAGCTGCAAACACACCAGGTGTCATCCATGGTGCTTGCTCTGCAGAGAGGGAACATTCCCATTGTACGGCTGAGGAAACTAAGCCCAAGGTCACACAGCTTCTACGTGGCAGAGCAAGGATTCATCCCCGAGGTGTCAAACCTGAAAGCCCGAGATATTTCCAGGTTTGGGGTCCTCTGGGAACTCCAGGTTGCCACTCCCAAACTCCTCAGCCTCACCTGACCAGAGCCAAGGTGGGGGTAGGTTATGGCTCCTGACACCCACCCTTCATCTCCCTCCAACTGCCAAGGTTTCAGTGCTGACAGAGGAAGTAGAACAGAGAGGCAGAGCACAGCAGATTCATCCTGTCACAGGGGGGATTGTGGGGTTCATTCACCCCACTTGATTCCCAGGCAGGCCACCCTGACACAGCAGTCTTGAATATAGGACCATGTGCCAGACGGCTGACCCAGAGACTGATGGACAGGCGTGCTGGCTTGTTTCAGTGACAGATACCCTCAGACCTCAGCTTCTGCATCTGAAAAATGCTGGCCTCTGCAGACCAGCAAGAAGCTGGGACCTGTAAGAAGGGGACACAGGGTCTAGTTTAGCTCCCCAGAACTGCCTATGGCCCTGATGGCCCTTTGAGGAGGGACAGGGCATAATCAAACATCAGGGGAGTGAATGACCATGGGACACCAGCTGGGCGGTTACTCAGCACTTACTACTGTGGAGAATTCTAAGGGCTCTACTTGTATTTGCGTATTTCAGCTTCACAGACAACCCCATGAAGCTGTTTTTTATGGGCAAGGAAACCAAGGCACAGTGAAGTTAGGTAGCCACCCACAGACACACAGTAAATCAGTGTGGAGCCCATTCTGACCTCACACACAGGTTCCAGAGCCAGAGCCCACACTCTGTACTACACAGCTCCTTGGCCCCGGGGGACCAGGGCCTCAGTGAGGAAATAAAGAAATAGAGCGAGGCAGCGGGGCGGGTAAGGGAGGGGGCCAGGCAGGATGCAGAAAAGGCTGCCAGAAGGCCGGGGAGGGCGGAGTGGGCCAGAGGGCGGAGGCCACTCACACAGGGGCCCACGAGTCACCAACAGTAAGGGCGGAAGGGAAAGCAGGAGGGTGGGGCTTGCTGCAGAATCAGTGGGTTCCTAGGCCACGTGAGCAAAGAAAGGAGTGTCAGGGGCCCTTCCAGAAAGCAGCGCAGCAATTATCAGCGGCCTGAAACTGTGCACTCCCTTTGAAGCAGTAATCCCGCTTCTTGGAAACTCTCCTAAGGAAATTCTTCCCTTCCCTTTCCTGGGGGCCAAACAATAATGCGGATGGCTTTGTCTCCCGGGCCCAGGGACCACACGTATTTCCTGAGAAAGGCAGGCTGGCTGGGGTGTGCTGCTCTCCCATTACTCCCAGCACCTGGTGGGAAGGGTGTGTGTTGGGGGGATGCTGAAAAGATAGGGTGGGGGAGAGGGAGGCTGAGGGGCAGCGTGGGTGGCCAGGTCCAGGGGATGGTTCATTAACCATTCTGGGTTCCTCTTGAGACCATTCTGGATTTCGTTCTCAACGTTATTGAATGTTGTCTAATTCCTTGCCCACGTTGCATCCAAAATCATCTGGGTGTGCATGTGTGTGTGATCTTTTTCATCAAGATATAACCCACATGCAGGAAAGTGCACTCATTTGAAGCATACGGCTTGAGGAATTTTTACACGTATGCACACGCACATAAGCAAGAACCTGGCCAAGGCCCTGGTTGCTCAAAGCATGGTCCTCAGGCCAGCAGCACCCATCCCTCTCTCCGGGGAGCTCGTTGGACATGCGGAACTGCAGGCCCACCGGCACCTCACGGGTTTCACAAGACCCGAGAGGGTTTGTGTGCTGAGGCCTGGAAGCAGGCCATCATCCAGGCCTGGTGCTTGGAGGCGCAGCATTTCACACTCCCCAGAGAGCCTTTCCACTTTAGGAGAGGGGAAGGGAGTCACATAGCAGGTGACTAATTGGTCTAGGCACTGGATGCCCCAACCAGGCCTCTCGCACTAGGCTTTGCCACTTTGTGCCTCAACTTACCCATCAGCAAACAGGCATAAAGATCTCTGACCAACCTGTCTCCCAAAGCAGTGGGAACCCTTGTATACTGGAGTCTTGTGATGTTCCTGGCACTTTCTTAAGCCTGTCTGCGCATTGCTTCATTGAAGCCATACAACAAGCTTATTAGGCAGGGACTATTATTATTTAATATCAATATCAATACCAACGCCATATCAATATGAATATGAATATCAATAATGTGTCCTTTTATAGGAGAGAAGACTGTGGTTCAGATAGTTGGGCAATTGGCCCAAGATAGCTACAAAGTGATGCGGCTCAGATTTGAACCCAGACTATATCTGAGTCTAAAGCCCAAATTGATTTTAACCTAAATCTCTCAGAAAGTGAGCAAGGTAGGATGTTCCTCCTAGTTTAGGAAAGAAAGCTTCTTTCTTTTCTTTCTTCCTTTTTAAAAAAATAACAATGCATGCACATGATTTAAACGAAAACTCAAAGTATCAAAAGGCTTGGGAGGAAATAAATCAGCTTCCCTCCCACCCTATCCCCAGCCTCCCATTGTCCTCCCTGAAGGCAACTGCTGTGATCAGTTTCTTGTGGGCCTTTTCAAAAAAGATGCTCTGTATGTACCAGCACATGGAAACCATATTGGTTTTTCTCACACAAATTAGTCTACACCCAGACCTTCCCTGACTTTTATCACCCTGCACTTTGTCTCCCTATCAGCACATAAAACCTGGATTATTGGGTGGACAAGCTATTACCACAGCTTGCCTTTTCACTTTCAGACTGCTGGGCACACAGGTTGTTTTCAATCTTTTACAGCCACAGCACTGCTGTGCCAAGTCACCTCGCTCTTGGGTTCTTTTCGCTTCTGGGAGCATTTCCTGCAAAACGCCTCCCAGAGGTGGAACTGCCCAGCCCTGGTGTGTGTGATTGACCCTGGAAGATACAAGGGGCATTTCTTATCTGCCAGCTTTGAACAGGACTCAATACTTCTGGTGCCTCTTGTGCCCGGATTCCGGGTAGGGGCGGAAAGGAAGCGCCCAAGTAGGGAAAGTTAGGCTTTCCAAAAAACTAAAAGTGGAACCAGAGAAAGGTGTCAGCTGGGCTATAGGCACCTTGAGAGTGAGGGACCTGGCTGTGTAGCTACTTCTCTAGAAATGAGGGTTGGGCACCTCCCTTTCTTTGAACACCTCAGGGTGACAGTCCTGCCCACCCCCACCACGCTCACACACCTCTAGGCCTCGGAGACTTGAGTTTGCCTTAGACTCGGGCCTGGAAGGCAGCAGAGGCCTTTCCGTGTATTCACTTAACCAGGTTATATGGCAGCAATGCGTCAGGCCATGTTGGTGCCAAACTCCCGTAGGCCAGGCAGCACTTTATCTGTCATTTCACATCTATTTTACTGAGTGCTAGCCAGGTATCAAGAACTGTTTCAGGCACAGTACAGGCATTAGTTCACTTAATGCTTGAAAACATACTATGAGGGGCTGTGGTTATTACGCCCATATTACAGATGAGGACCTGAGGCCAGATAGCTTAAGAACCACGGCCAGCAGCCACAGCTAGTAACGGGCAAAGCCCCTTCGTATAGACATTAAGCTATGGGCAGTGGCTCCAGCATCCCCTGGGGAACTTGCTGAAGCACACTGTGCAGGGCATACCCCCAGAGCTCCTGACCCTGTAGGTGTGAAGTGGGACCCCAGGTGCTGCATTTCTAACAAGGTCTAGGTGATGCTATGCTACAGGTTAGGGACACTACAAACCACTGCTATAAGTCGTCTAGAACATTCTCAAAACAGGCCAGTCAGTGGTGGCTCTCTACATGCCATAGGATCCTTTACTGGATGAGAGCTGGTTATCGAGGCCTCAGACCATGATTCTCCATGAAAGGTGTTGTCATGCTGCACACCTACCAGAGGCACATGACGAAACAGACAAGAGCAGGTATGGTGAGCATGGAGCACCACTGGGCCTCCTGTGAGCAGCTGCTGGGAGTGTGAGTTAGAACGTTGCAGAAACCTGTTTGGCAGGGTTTACTGAGACTGGACCTGTACACAACCTATGATTCCACAGTCTCCCTTCTGAGTATATGCCCAAGAGAAATTTGGTTGCATGGTTGTGAAAAGACAGGTACAAGAATGCTCAGATCAGCACTATTCTTAACAATCCAACATGGGAACATGGAATTCACCAATAATAGAAGAGATAAATAAGTTGTGGTCCAGTCATAAAACAATATTATACAGTGATGAGAATGAATGAATATGAGAGCACATGTAAACAGAATGAGCACACACACAGTGTTCAAACACAGAAGCCAGCCACAACAGAGAACATGCTACATGACTGCATTTATGACATTTGAGAACGGGTAGAATTCTGGTGACAGAATCTGACCAACAAGGACCTATTGGGAAGAGGTGTTGACGGGACAGGGCCTGCAGCAGCCGCTAGGAGCTGCCTTTTTTTTTCAGTCTGGGTGGTGACAACACAAATGTGTCCCCATGTAAAATTCCATCAGAGATCTGGACTCTACTACTTATATGCTATAACACAATAATTTATGTTTCAATTTTTAATTGTAGTAAAATACATGTAACAAAATTTATCATCTTAACCATTTTTCTCCCTTTATTCTCCTCCACCCTGTACCCTCCTTCCCACCATCATCCCCTACCCCCTTAGTTCATGTCCATGGGTTGTGCATGTAAGTTCTTTGGCTTCTCCATTTCCTATACTGCTCTTAACCTCCCCCTGTCTATTTTGTGCCTACCAATTATGCTTCTTATTCCCTGTACCTTTTCCCCCATTCTCCCTCCGCCCCCTCCCCACTGATAACCCTCCATGTGATCTCCATTTCTGTGATTCTGTTCCTGTTATAGTTGTTTGCTTAGCTTGTTTTTGTTTTTAGGTTTAGTTGTTGATAGTTGTGAGTTTGCTGTCATTTTACTGTTCAGAGTTTTGATCTCCTTCTTTTTCTTAGATAAGTCCCTTTAATATTTCATATAATAAGGGCTTGGTGATGGTGAACTCCTTTAACTTTACCGTATCTGGGAAGCACTTTATCTGACCTTCCATTTCAAATGATAGTTTTGCTGGGTAGAGTAATGTTGGATGTAGGTCCTTGCCTTTCATGACTTTGAATACTTCTTTCCAGCCCCTTCTTGCCTGTAAGGTTTCTTTGGAGAAATCAGCTGATAGTCTGATGGGAACTCCTTTGTAGGTAACTGTCTCCTTTTCTCCTGCTGCTCTTACAATTCTCTCCTTATCTTTCACCCTGGGTAATGATATGATGATGTGCCTTGATGTGTGCTTCCTTGGGTCCAACTTGTTTGGGGCTCTCTGAGCTTCCTAGACTTCCTGGAAGTCTATTTCCTTCACCAGACTGGGGAAGTTCTCCTTCATTATTTTTTCAAATAAGTTTTCAATGTCTTGCTCTTCCTCTTCTCCTCCTGGCACCCCTATGATTCAGATGTTGGAGCATTTAAAGTTGTCCCAGAGGTTCCTAACCCTCTCCTCATTTTTTTGACTTTTTGTTTCTTCATTCTGTTCTGGTCGAATGTTTATTTCTTCCTTCTGCTCCAAATCATTGATTTGAGTCCTGGTTTCCTTCTCCTCACTGTATATTTTTCTTTATTTCACTCTGCATAGTCTTCACTTTTTCCTCTATTTTGCAACCATACTTAACCATTTCTGTGAGCATCCAGATTACCATTTTTTGAACTCTGGATATGATAGGTTGTCTGTCTCTTTGTTGCTTAGTTCTGTTTTTGGAGCTTTGATATGTTCTTTCATTTGAGCCATATTTTTTTGTCTCTTCTTAACCATCTTTAAGTGTATAGTTTGGTAATGTTAAAAGTACATTGATGTTGTTGTAAATCAAATCCCCAGAGCTCTTTCCATCTTGCAAAACTGAAACTCTGTCCCCATTAAACAATAACTCCTCATTCCCCTGGCACCATTCTACTTCCTGTCTCTGTGAATTTGGCTATTCTAAGTACCTCATAGGGAGTGGAATCATATTTGTCCTTTTGTGACTATCTTATTTCATTTAGCATAATGTCCTCAAGGTTCATCCACGTTGTAGTGTGTGTCAGAATTTCCTTCCTTTTTAAAGCTGAATAATAGTCCACTGTATGGGTATACAGTAGTCCCCACCTTGTATCCCTAGGGGATACTTCCAAGATCCCCCAGTAGAGAGGTGAAGCCATGGATAGAGCCAAGCCCTACATATACTGTTTTTTTCTATACATACATACCTATGTTAAAATTTAATTTATAAATTAGGTACAGTAAAAGATTAACAAAATAACTAATAATAAAATAAATAATTATAACAATATACTGTAATAAAAGTCATATGAATATTTTTCTCTCTCTCAAAGTATCTGTTTTTTTAAGATTTTATTTATTTATTTTCAGAGAGGGGGGAAGGGAAGGAGAAAGAGAGGGAGAGAAATAGCTATGTGTGAGAGAAACATTGATTGGTTACCTCTCACATGCCCCCAACCATGGACCTGGCCTGCAACCCAGGCATGTGACCTGACCAGAATCGAACCTGCAACCCTTTGCTTTGTGAGACAATGCCCAACTGACTGAGCCATGCTGGTCAGGGCTCTCAAAATATCTCACTGTACTGTACTCATCCTTCTTCTTGTGATGATGCGTTAACTTCAGGTAACTGAAACCATGGAAAGCAAAACCTCAGATTAAGTGGGGGCTACTGTACTACATTTCGTTTATCTATTCATCTGTTACTACACTTGATCTTAGCCAAAAGGCCAAGAAAGCAATATCCATTCATCTGTTGATAGACACTGGGCTATTTACCTTTTGGTTACTATGAACAATGTTGCTATGAACATGAGTCTGCAAATGCACAATTCTGTTTTATTTACACACACACACACACACACACACACACACACACACACACACACACACACAGGAGGAGGGGGCAGGACAGAGGTTCCAAAGCTGAGTTCTGGAGTCAGACTGCGCTGGAGATCAGCTAGGCACTCACCTGCTGTGTGACCTTGGGCCAGGCACTTTCCCTCTCTGTACCTCATGTCCTTGTCTGTAGACTGTGAATTATGGGGAGCCCTTAGCCTGGACCAGGCACAGAGAAGACATTCAATCAATATTAGCTATTGTTATCATTCTCATCATCGTCACTCCCCATACAGCCTCTGCACTCAGTTCCTTGGACCCCAGAGGGAATTTTGGCCTCCAGACTACAGTCATTCCACAGAGTAGGGCAGTCACCACGAAGATCTCAAGGAATCCCAAAGTGACCCACAATGCAAACCAGAGGGGACCTGCTTTCCTAAAGGCGCGTGGCTTTCCATTCCAGGATCTGTGTTCAGTAGGGTCAAGGGCCTCTGACAAGGAACTGTGTTAATGAGGGTTCTTTACAGGGAGACAGTTTTAACTTGTTTATTCCCTCCGATTTTTCATTATCACCAAGTTGATTTCACATGGGTTACCTCCCATTACAAGTGGCTCGCCATCTGTGTCCCATGTCCCCAGGGCCCAGGGGTTCTCGACCCCCTGAAATTGTGGCAGAATGCAGTATGCATATTCTAGGCAGAGGGTCCATGGCATGAGCAGCTTGTCCAAAGGCATCTGTGTCCCTCAGACACACACTGCTGTCTTAAACCAGGGCGTTCCGTCCTTTCAATTCTGAGATTTGTTAAAATCCACATTCCCAGCCCCCATTCTCTGCAGCATGGGATTCATTGGAAGGGCCCAGGACCTGCATTTTAATAAAACTGTGGGAGAGACCACAGTCCACATTTTGAACTGCCCTGTGCCCACCTTGCCCCAGCTTCTTCAGCTGCTAGAGGTCTATGGGGGGCTGGGTCCTCCTTGCTCATCGCCCAGCTCTGTGGTTCCTAGCAGAGGTGAGAAGTTTTTTAATAACAGCTCTATTGATATACAACCAATATCCCATGCATTTCACTCATTTAAAGTGGTTTTAGTATATTCACAGAATTGTGCAACCATTACCACAATCAATTTGAGGACGTTTTCATCACCCCAAAGATACCCTGTACCCATTTACAGTCACTCCCTGTTCTCCCCACCCCAGCCCTAGGCAACCACTAATCTACTTTCTGTCTCTATGGATTTGCCCGTTTAAACATTTCATATGAACAGAATCCTACACTACATGGTCTTTTGTGTCTGGCTTCTTTCATGTAGCATGTTTGCAAGGTCCATCTGTGTTGTAGCAGCTATCATCAGTACTTCATTCCTTTTTATTAAGAAATAATATTCTGTAATATGCCAGGGAGGCTTTTCAAACATACTGATGCTGGTGCCCCAACCCAGACATGCTGATCCAATTGGTCAGAGGGGTAGGGGTGGAGCAACAAAATCTGAGGGTTCCCCAGGCACTTCCTGTTGCCTGGGCTTATCATCCCTGCTGTTGCTCCTTCAGGCTTCCAGGTAGGGTCTTACTGCACCATTTCACAGACCAGGAACTCTGGGCTCAGAGAGAGGACCTCACCAGCCCAGGGTTTCACAAAGCAGCTGAAGTGATCGGACTTTCTCCTTCCATTTGGCCACCATTAATGAGGCACCAACTGTATGCCTGGCACCATGAGATCCAGGTTCAACACATTCCCTCATGGTGTTAGTGTCCTTGACTGACACAGAAAGCCTGGCTTCTGTTTAATAACAAGTAGGATGAGTTGAAAATGGGAAGGAACAGTGACTGCGAGGGTAGGTTGATGGTTTAATCGGTGCTTTTAATAAGTGACGGTTTTCAGTCCTTGGGGACTGCTGATCCCGTTGAGAATCTGATGAACACACTGGGACCCTGTCCTCAGGAAGAAGCTGAATGGGGACCATGTTTTGCCTACATTTACAAGGAATTGATTCTCCATCCTTGAAGCGCACTGGTTCACAAGAAGTGAAAGCCCTTGTCTTAAAGAGAGAGAACAATGTAATCATACATTGGCCAGATTATTTCCTGAGCACCTATGATTTGCCAGGCGCTGGGGCTGCAGCTGGGTGCAAGGTGATATCCTTGCTCTCAAGGGCAGCAAACAAATAATGATGCAGGGCAAAGCACTAAAGATCCATCTAGATGCATCCTGGTGTGGGACAGGCAAAGAATGTTAGCGTGTGCTGTGCTTGGGAGGGCAGGGCAGGCCTGTGACATTTTGCTGAGATATGGGCATTTCAGGCAGAGGGGACAGCCTGGCAAAAAACCCTGAGGCAGAAACATGATTTCGGTTCCAGGAATCCAGGAGGGTGGCAGCAAGAGTGAGGAAGGTGGGTAGGGGCAGGGTGAGAGGGCTCAACTACTCAATTGACAAATATGTGTCTGGATGGTAATGAATGGGCTAGGCTGGGGAGCATTCTCTTGGAGCTGGGGGTGGACAGAGAGTGAGCACTTTTACAAAATACATTGCAACAGCCCAGAGGCAGAGGCGTCCAGCCAAGGTAGGCAGGAATAAAGACCCGAGACCGGGGAAACAAAGGGCTGCTTGTAGGTAAAGTGTCACATGAGGGGCTTGCACCAACCTGTTGTAGCTAAACTGCTAGCATTTGCTGAAACTTCTAAATGAGGCAAGGCTGGAGCATCTGAACATTTTCTCTGACTGAACATTTATCTATGTAAATACATGTATATATTTTTGAGCACCCACTATGTGCCTGGCGTTGGGACTTACGCTAAGATGTTCCTATTGTTATATCCCTACTGTCATTTTTCAGACAGCTTCCGCTGATTTCTTCCAGCATTCATCTGTATCTCGCGTGTAGTGGTTGAATAGTGCTCTTAAAAAGATATGTTCATCCTAACCCCCGAAACCTGTGAAGGTGACCTTAATTGGAAATAGGGCCTTTGTAGATGTAACTAAGTTAAGGACCTCAAAGTGAGATCACCTTGTATTGTCTAGGTGAGCCCTAACTCATGACAAGTGTCTTTATAAGAGAAGACCATGTGAAGATGGAGGCAGAACTGGAACGAGGTGTCTGCAAGGATTGCTGGCAGCACCCAGAAGCCAGGAGAGAGGTAGGGAATGGATCCTCCCTGAGGGCCTCCAGGAGGAATCAGCCCTGCTGCCACCTTGGTTTCAGACTTCTAGCTTCCAGAAGGGTGAGAGAATAAATTTCAGTCGCTTTAAGCCACCTAGTTTGTGGAAATCTGTTACAGCTGTCCTAGGAAACTAATAACAACATATGTAATTTATTAACAAGGTTGTATACACGAGGATTCTTGCTGGTGTTTTACACTATATGAGGAAAAAGATAAAAAACTTTTCGGTACCCCTTGCTTAACCTGCCTGGTTTTGAATCTACCACTTACTGTGTGACCTTGGACGAGTTCTGTGGTCTCTCCAGCTTCAGTTTGCTCATCTGTCTGAGACGACCAATGGATTCGATAACGCCGAATGTGAGGGTAAAGACGCCATGCAGGCACACAGCAGGCCTCCATCAGAGCAGCCGCTGGGGCTTCTGCTGTCGTGGCTACAGTCTCAGGGTCTCGGGGCTTCGGCAAGCTCTGTGGGACCCTGTAATTCTCCTTCCTGCAGGAGAGGGATGGAGGCTGAGGAACAAGAGGGCTTGGTCAGCTCGAGCAAGGAGTTTCACAATCCAGACCAGCAAGGGAACAGAGGTCCAGTCTGGACGGCACTGCTGGCCAAGCCCATGCTTCCTGCTCTCCTGTCACCCAGCAGCATTCTGGGAGGCCACTGCTCCTGGAGCAGCAAGCCAAGCGTTCCCTGTCCAGGTGCTGCTCTCAGGCTTCAAGGGTTAGATGATATTTAATCCTCCCAACAACCCAATGAGGATCTTTATTCCCATTTGGCAAATAATGAAACTGAGGCTGAGAGAGCCCCTGGACAATGCCTGGCACACCACAGATGCTCAGTAAACACCTGCTGGGTATGAACTGAATGGATAAAAGGGAATTTAAGTCTTGTGCCTAAGCTCACAGGACTGGTAAGGGTAGAGCTGGGATTTGAACCCAGGCAGCCTTGCTCCAGATCCCTGGTCGTAACCTCCACCCTTTACTGCCTTTTGACACATATGCCAGGCCTTCCTCTGGGATTGTATTTAATCTTTACACAGAACCTGTAAGGTCTAGCTTACCAGGCCTTTTTCCAGAGGAGGAAACGGAGGCTCAAAGGGCTGAATACACCTGTCCAGTTTCCACCTGACTCGGTAGGTGGCTTCCTTTTCCTACCTCTGCAGAGTCCTTTTGTCTAAAAGTGGCATTTGAGGTTGAGAGGCCGGGGAAGGGTGAACCAACAGCACATGTCCAGGAAGCCCGGGGTATTGGTATTTACCTAGTGCCCTGGTAACCCGTTTACCTGAGGGTTAGCTGACCCTTGCCAATTCCCCAGCAGGAAAACAAAGAATGAGCTCCCACAGTCCTGACCGCCGAAGGGCCGCCATCTGAGTTTCAGGCCAGGACCCCCCAGGCTGCGGGTCTAGAGAAGTCAGGCTTCAGATCAAGGCAGAAGGGTCCAGGAGGGCAAGACCATGAATTCCCTTGTACCAGGTTCCCCCAGGGCAATGAAAAGACCCTCAGACCCAAGGTCCCCCAGCCGGCCCTCCCCTTAGGTAAGTCAGTTCATCTCCCTAAGCCTCAGCTGATATATCTGTAACATGGGGGCTTCCAAGAAGGGCTCTGGGGATAAGCAAGCCAGCTCTGGTCCTCCCTGACTGAGGGCAGCTGGGCCAGTCTCACAGCGGGGCTGGCCTTAGTTTTCTCGTCTTCAAATGGGCTAGCGATGCTGATCCTGAGGGCTTCTCCGAGAGCGCAGACGTGCGGGGCGGTGTCAGCACAGCCAGCCCCATCGGAAGATGAATTTGGCGTTTCCTAGATATGTAGACTGCTACATCATAAGAGATGTACCAGGAGGCTCTTACCACAGGCCTGGGGGCTACAAATAGTTCTCAAAGCACTCTTTCTCTTGTTTTATTAACTTTTTCTTTTTAAAGCCACAAAACCACCACCCCTGCGTGCTGAAATATGTCACCTGGGACAAACGTAGGTGTGCTCAAGTGCTAATTTTCTCTCTTTCTATAATCCAACCTTATAGGGAAAACCACGGTAACAATTTGGTGTGATACAAATTTCACATTTTCCTCAGACAAATTTGGACATAGTTTGGATTTCGTTCTGTTATTTTCTTATTTTAATTTAAAAATAGGGGCTCATAACCATTCATGTTTCCTGCATTCTTTTTTGACAGCCCCAACATCAAAACACAAAGCACAAACACACGCTGTAAACAAG
This sequence comes from Mormoops blainvillei, assembly GCA_004026545.1. NCBI lineage: Eukaryota > Metazoa > Chordata > Mammalia > Chiroptera > Mormoopidae > Mormoops > Mormoops blainvillei. The sequence goes on along the minus strand of PVJD01001904.1, from coordinate 97,432 downwards.
CTTTGATTCCCTTTGGTGGATGGGGAAAGTGAGGCCCCAGGCTGGCGTGAGCTCAAGCCGAGGGGTTGCCCCTGAGGAGGAGGTCTCAGGGACGAGGCCTACCGTGTGGCACTCCCGGTCCCCGCATGCAGCCTTCCTGGGGAGGGCATATGCAAGGAGCTGCCTGTGGCTGTATCCTCACTTGCAGCCTCCTCTGCCCAGTGCGTGGCCACTGCACCACCCAGCTGCAGACCAGGCAGGAAAGTGAAAACAAATCCTGGCTGGCAGCTGAGTTTCTCTTTCCCAGAAAACAGGTGCCTTATTGCACCCGGGTACTGGATGCGTGTGTTATCGGGCAGGCTGTGTATGTTACTGGGGGGGCCGCCAGGGCTGTTTTTTATTTCCTTGAGGAGTAACATTTTCATAATAAAGTATACAAACTGTATCAACCTTATAAGGTCCACCTGGATGCTTTTTTAAAATAGATATGTATCCACCACCTGAATAATGATCAAAGGCACTATCAGCCTCCCAAAGGTTCCTTTGTGCCCCTTCCCACCCACCCCCAACTGAGGTAACCACTGCTCTGCCTTCTGTAAATATCAAAAATTTGCCTGTTCTTAGACTGCATACAAAGCAACCACTGCCCGGTGTGACCCTTCCTCGTCTAGTTTCTTTCACACACTGTGACATGTGTGAGGGTCATGTACAATGTTGCATGTAGCGACAGTTTGCTCTGTTTTATTGCGACACCAGGCTCTATTGTGTGGATGTACCTCTATCTGTTTATCCAGTCTTCTGTGGATGTTTCCAGCTTGGAGCTATTAGGGGCAAAGTTGCTGTGGGCATTCGTGTCAACGTTTCTGTGTGGAAATACGCTTTCTTTTCCCTGGGGTAAATACCTAGAAGCGGGACCACTAAGTCACAGGGTAGGTGTATGTTAATAAGAATCTGCCAAAAGTTTTCCTCCCTGGCTGCACAGAGCTGTTTTAAGACCTTAGAGGCTCCACTCCACATCACAGCAGACCTACAAAACAATCTGTGAGCCACATGAAACATCTTTTTTTTTTTAGTGTAAAAATACTTTTTCAGATGCTTTTCTAATCCTGCTTTTTGAAGTTTGGTCCCAGAGCACTTGCTCTGGGGGTCTGCTGGAGTTCTGGGCAATCAGATTTGGGCCGTCTGACAAAGAAGAAAACAGAACCCCCAAACTTGTTTTCATTTGGAGTAAGATTTTTATGAATAACACACTTAGCACCTAAACGAATGTTCTTTCCTTCCTCACTGGCTTTGTGAACTTCTATTAACCCCTAAAAACCCCATGCAAAGGTCCACACCTCCACAAAGCCCGGTAGTTACAGGGAAGTGCAGCTTCCCTCCTGACCCCTCATCAAGTCCAGAGCCTGTGTGTAGCCCAGAGTTAACACCGTCTTAGGAGAACAGTTAGTGCATTTGAGGAGCCTATGTCTGGAGCACAGGGCCCGCCTCAAGCCTTCCTGGATGCCTAGCCTATACTGGACACTTGGCACATGTTTGTTGACCAGATTTTTCCAGAATTATTTGTATAGCAGCTGTCCTCACCCAGAACTGCAGGGCTGGGTGTCAGAGAAGCTGAGACCACCTTGAATATGTATGCAAAATACTGAGTGCTGGGGGCGAGGGCCATGGTTTTCTCCCAATTCTTAGACAGGTTGTCTATGAGCCCCCAAAGAATTGAGAAGGAGAATCTTTGATGGCCCTGGAAGGAGTGGTTCCTGGGAGAGGCAATTACTTTAACCATGAAGAGCAAGAGAGGGGACACAGAACAGCCACCCAATGAGCATCAGAATGCACCTTTGCTCCCCGCACTGGGCTCTGGGGATGTGGCAGGGAACAAGACAGAGAAGGTCTAGGGGCAGTTAACACATGAAGATGGCTTCAGATCCTGAGCGGGGCTAGGATGAATGAAAACAGGGGAATGTGATAAACATTAGGAGGAGGAGGAATGTCAGACAGGGAGGCCAGGGAGGACCTCTCTGAGAAGCAGACAGCTAGGCAAGGCTACGGGGCCAGAGCATTCTAGGCAGAGGCCCGGAACTCCTGGTCGCGTTGGAAGACTAGCCAGGAGGCCGTCAGGATCTCAGGCTTCTATAGCGCGCAGGGTGAAGCGGGTAAAGACGGCTGTGTGCGAGGGAAGAGGGGCGGGGCTTCCCTGGTCCTCTGACTCCCCGAACTCTCTCTCAGCACATTTTCCCCCATGCTCCTCTCCACCAACTCCTACCTGCCGTGTGGGGTCTCAGCAAAATGTCATGCTATCAGAGATGTCTCTCAGACTGTACCCCCCAATTTAAACTAGGTACGTCCACTTGCCTCCTCCTTACAACTTGACTATATGAGTGAAAGACCTGGATTCTGGGTCCAGCCCCCTCAAAGTCTCTTCTCCCCACCCCAGCCTCCTCCACACAGGGGGTCCACACAGGGGACCCCAAGTCCCCTTCCCTATCCTATCCTAGGACCCCAAGATGTAAAAGCCCAGCCCAGCCTTGATCCCAGTAATTACAGTGGCCACAATGGGAGCCCGTCCAGCCCAGGGCCTGCAGGGTTGGCAAAGCTCACGCCCCCCCTAGTCAGCCATGGAAACCCTGGCTGGAGAGGAGAGAGACCCTCCAAGTGGAGCCAAGACTCTAGCCCTTCAGCACTGCCCCTCCCTCACTCTCACTGAACATATCTGCCCTTATGGGGTTTCCCGGAGGTTTGCTTATTATATTAATTTTAAACGGAATCCACTAAATGCAATGTGGAATTCTAGTTTGGATCACGGAATACAAAAAGGACATTAGTAGAAAAACTTGAAATCTGAATAAAGTCTGTAGGGGTGGGCAAAAGTAGGCTTACAATTGTGAGTCATGAAACAGAGTTAATAAAGCTATCGTAGTCATTATAATCTGCGTGTCTTTTTCCATATGAACAACCGTAAACCTACTTTGCCCACTCCTGTGGTAATGTACCAATGTTGTCTGTTTAGTTTTCAAACTAAAATGCAGAAATGGGGCGGGGTGGTGGTGGGATAAGAGAACTAAATAGTAATGGAAAAATGCAATAAAGCCTAAATAAAAACAAACAAATAAATAAATAAATGGGGAAACTGGGTCAGGAATAGATGAGAACTCTCTGTACTAAACTTGCAATTTTTCTGTAAATCTAAAATTACTGCAACACAAATTTAGTTTAAAAAATAAATTAAAGAATAAAAAGAGGAATGTAAGCCACCCAACGGATCAGTTAAAAAGTTAAAAACTGACACACAGAGCGAAGACGATGTGAAGACACACAGGGAGAACCCCACATGACCATGAGGCAGAGACTGGAGCGACGCGTCTACAAGCCAAGAGCACCCAGGATGGCCAGCAACACCAGAAGCTAAGAAGAAGGCACGGAACAAGTCCTCCCTGAGAAATGTTGCTAATATGTGGTTAAGTGAACAAAAGTAAGTTGACGAAATGTGGTGGGATCTACAATTTCTTCTTTTTAAAGACAAACAACTTCTTGTGTGTGTATGTGTGTATGCACCAGCAAAGGTCTGGAATGAGGCACCAAACCATTCAACTGGGTCTCCAGCAGGAGGGGCTGGTAGAAGGGCGACTATTGCTGCTTACTCCACCTCCTTCTTAGTGGTATCAATCCTTTTTGATAACAATGCCCTTATTTACTGAGTAACAAAAAGTCGCCCGAAAAGATACATATGATTAAAAGCATGGCTGAGCTCCCAGTTTCAGGCAATGGTTCTCTAAGTGGAGGTCCAGGTGGCTCTGAAGCAGGACCTAGGTGTTAGCTTACACCTCCGTCCTGTGGATGGAGTGATGGCTGGGGTTGGAACCATGGGCAGAGGCTGGATTCAGTCTGAGTTTGAATCCTGACTCTGTGAGACCCTGGCCAACTCCCTAAACCTCTGACCCTCATTCTCCTTTCATAACATGAGACTAACCCTTCCTGACTGCACAGAGCTATAATCAACCAATGAGCCAGAAAGGTAGGTAGAAGCCTGGCAGCGGGCATAACAGACGTGATTTCTGTCCTTCACTGGGAAAGTGGAAGCCCTCAGTGGGGAACTTCTGCCATGCCAGCCCACATTTGTCTGCCCTGTAGCACCCGCTCCCACATCCCCTCCCTTCCTGCCAGGTACTTGGATGATCACCTCACTCTTCTCTAAAGCCAGTCCCAACACTTGTGTCCAGCTGCATCTGTCCCCTCTCGCCTGCTCCAGGAAAGGGTTAGCTCAGTCTCTTCACTTTTTGTTCTCGAAAAATAAGCATGATTGTTCCCAGAGCAAGAAATAATCATGCTCTGTTTTCCCATTTCAAACCCAAACTCAGCCACATCTCCTCGCTACCCCACTTCCTCTGCCTGCTGCATTCCTGTTTTCCTGTTTCCCTTTGCGGTGGAAGTCCCTGCGAAGCCTGTCACTCTGGCTCTCTCCAGTTCCTCTCCTTTCCTTCTCCCTAAAACCTACTCCCATTAGTACTCTTTGCTCCACGATTTCACACAGACTGTTCTGAAGGTTATCAGTGTCCACCATGTTGCTGACTCATGGATGAATTCTTAGTAGGATTACCTCTGGCAGCCACAGTTTCCTGCCTGGGTTCCCCATCTCTACCCCTGCCCCATGTCCTTCTTGACAGCTGCAGAGAGTGTCACTCCTGTGGTCCCCATCTCATTCAGAATAAAAGCCGATTAGTTACTGACAAAGCTGTCAGTCCCTCCAAGCCATAACTTGGTGCCCCCACCTCCATGACCTCACCTCCGACCCCTCACCTCTCTTTACCCTAGCCACACTGGCCTCCTCACTATTCCTTGAACACAGTAGATACATCTCTACCCTCAGGGCCTTTGCAATGGCCGTTCCCTCTGCCTGTGACACTCTTCCCAGATATCCACATGACCGACAACCTCATTGCCTTCAGGATTTATTCAAATATCACCTTATCAGTAAGGCCTGCCCCGATCACCTGAACAGCCACTTGTCCCAACTATCTCCAGCATGCCCAGCAATCTTCATCCTGCTCTTCTTTTTCTGTTTTCCTTTCAATGTACTATACAATTTACTTATTTACCATGCTTATTGCTCAATTTCCTGCTCTAGAATATAAACTACATGAGGGCAGGGAGCTTTGTTTTGTTTACTGTGCTTAAAACAGTGCCCAGCAACAAGAGCATTCAATAAATATTAATTGGATAAATTCATGAATGGAACGGTATGGGGTAAAGGTCAACAATTCTATGACCACTACATGTACACTCAACTGGAATAACTAGGTAAAGGATGATGAACGGCAGAAGCCAGGGGTCCCACTACTGGGTGAGGAAGTTACAGCTAAGCAAGGAAGAAGGCCAGAATGACTCATGTGATGGTGGAGTAGAGCTGGAGACATCAGCATGAACTGTTGTTTATTTTAGTAGTAATAGATAGTTGTGTACAGAATACACACACACACACACACACACATACACTCAGGTTATTATATACACATATATTTCCTTGCTCTGTCATCCCAGAAGGCCTAGAAACTATATCACCCCATAACAACAACACCATTCTCCAGCGAAAGGACCCAGGGCTCCTTGGAGAAATAGCCGATTCTAGGTCTAGGACAGGAAGTATACAAGGTGAGCCTGGAACATCTCATAGGGCCTGGAAGCAAGGAAGTGCTCAAAAACTCACATTATTGGGAGGAGGGCTGGGGTCAAAGGGACACAGGAGTCAACTGTAAGAGCTCCCAATGGCCAAAACCGGAACAACTTGAGCAATAAAATAGTATCGGATTGTAACCTAAAGTATGAAATTTCCATGAGCCTATGTTGATATAAATATATGATTAAATAAGTAAATGAGGGAGAAGAGACAAATATCCAGTGCAGAAAAATTTCAAATACTTTATGTACACACTTGGCCCTCAAGGAGGTAGGACATAACTTCCCATACCTTAAGGGTGGGCTGTGCCGAGTGACCTCCTCCCAAAGACGATTGTATAAAAAGGAGTAATTCTACAGTAGAGAAACCTGATAAACACACCTCAGCCAGGCAATCAAGGTCAATATCAATCATGATAAGTCGTCTTGAGAGCTCATGCCCTTGAGAGAAGGTGAGAACCGCCCTTCCCCTCTGTCATCTTCCTCCCAAAACACACAACCCCTAGTTAAGAGCAATGGGCCAGCATTGGTTTCTCAGTTGTGACATATGTGCCATGGCAATGTAAAATATTAACAGTGGGGCACATGGGTGAGAGCTATGGGAACGCTCTGTAATCAATTTTGCAACTGTTCCCAAAAGAAAAATTTTATTAAAGAAAAAGAATTATAACGTCACAACTAAATGGGATCATGAGACCCAGCAAATATTTATATAATACAGTAATGGGTATTATTATTTTTCACTATTTTTTTCTGGTCATGGAAATAACATTCAGCAATGCCTTGGCTCTTAGGTTAAAATTTTCAAACAATACCAAAATGAATAAAACAGAATGTGAAACCTTCTGTTATTCCACTCTCCACTGTTAAGTCAATGTCCTATATTCTGGGCTCTTCCCTAGGCAAATGTGAACATTTATTTAAAATCCTTTTTGCAGATATAGGATGATGCCCTACATTTTAGTAACTTGCTTAGTGTTGATATATGGTGGACCTCCTTCCGTATCAGTGCACCTCCCTCTACAGTGTTCTTCTCAACAGGCTGAGCTGTTCTGTAACATGGATATAATAAGTGACTGACCACTTCCTGAAGATGAACACTTTTATTGCCAATCTTCTTCCCACAAGCAATGTTCCAGTGAAAACCCCCCTACATGGACTTTTATGAACACGTATGAGAAAATTTTTGCAAGGCAGATTCCTGGAACTGAGCATGCGATGGCACATTTAAAACATTGTCGTCTTACTGCTGAATTGTCCACTCATTGTCCTGAGAATTAACTGCCTGGCTCCAAACCCTGCCTTCATCTCTTTGGTGACAAGAGGTAAACAAGAGGGGCCACTGCGACACCACAGAAGTGGGGGGTGGGACAATACATACTGTCTGATTGATCAAGCAGTACCTCAGGGGACAGTAACAACCATCCTTCCAAGTCTCAGCAAGTGGCTGAGATGACAGGAGTCTTGGTGATTAATGCCGTTCCTCGGCTTGGGGTTGCACCCGACAGAGGCAGGGCAGAAGGCAGGAAGAGGGTGTGCAGCATTTCAAAAATCAAATACAATGCCATAATTGAATATTTGGGAAATGAAAACAAAAGAATTTTCTCATACAACACATCCATTTATCATTCAGTTCTTCAACAAATATTTGGATTTGTATACTGATTACTCTCAGTACAAGGATTGCCACAGTGAACAAATTAAGTTCCTGATCTCATAGAACTTATATTCTACTTGGAGACAAATAATAAACACAGCGAGTATCAGTTAATGACAAGTGCTACATTATTTAGGGTAACAGCCAGTTTCTAGAACAAATAAACCCCAACATTTCAGAAGGCCATCAAAGTCCTCCCGACTTCAGACTAGACCAAATACCCCACCTCCTAGACCCCAAGGGCCTCCTCTTCCAAGACATATAACCTATTTGGGCGATGATTTGACTAATGCCCGTCCCCCCCCCACTAAACTGTAGGGCCATCATTCAGTTCTGAGCTTTCTCCTGTCCCCCTGCTGAGTCTTCACACCAACAAACCACTCCCATCAGCCAAGTCTCAGCTGGTAGGTCTCCTCCACAGAATGGCCTTCTCAGACCTCCCTGTGGTATGAGTGTCCTGCCAGACACGCCTCTCACTACCAACTCTTGTGTCTCTTCAGCTCTGTGGCAGAGGGAGAAATGTACAACAGAGAGTCTTACTCCCCTTTGCACGACATGACATTTCTGGGAAGCAGCAGTCCACAGGCTTGACCTCCAGGCCTTCCTTGTTTCCCACAGGATGATATGACTGGCTCATCAATGATATGGGAACAGAAATGAAGTGTGTCACTTCTGGACCAAGGCAGTCGAGAAACAGAGGAGGCTTCCCTACTCTCTCTCCCGCAGTCCAGTGGCTGGACGTGAACACCCAAGACACACTGGGAGCTGTATGCCCAGAAAGGCAAAGCCGTGGTCAGCCTGAGTCCCTGGATGGCTGCGTGGGGCAGAGCCACTGGCTCTCTCTCTGACAGGGAAGCCACATTGAACAGAAGTCGGCACAGCTGGCTCCTTCGCATCACTCAGCTCTCAGCGCAAATGTCAGAAAGGCCTCTTCCAACACCCGCCAGGCATTCTCTGGCACATCAACCCATTCTACGCATATCTGTGATAAACTTCAGTCTTTGGTTCACTTATTTGTTCACTTGAATACTGTGCATCCCAATTAGCATGTAAGCTTCTTGAGGGACAAGAACTCTCATGTCTTTTGCTCATGCTGTATTCCCACTGCCTAGAATAGTGTCTGGCAGGTAAGAGATGCTAAATAAAAACCTGAATGAATGAGTGATCCAGCCCATATGTTTCAAATACCTCATCTGTAAAACAGGGTAAATACCAAACTCCACCTTTTCTTGGGGCTCCTCCAGGACCATGTAGATTCTCTCTAAAAAGTATTAAGTGTTACAGGATTGGGAGTGATAATTTATAGTTGATCTAGATATAAATAAGTTTTTAAAATGTATTGTTAAAACCAACACTGTGCCAGGAACAGCCCTCTTAGTAACTCAGTGGACTTTAGCTTCAAATTCGCGGTTCTCCTACGTTGTTGTGAGGTTGGGGGTAGGGTTCTGGAAGTTTCTGGCTGTAATCTCACTGACAAGGGGTACTAACTGTCTAACATCCATTGGCCCCTTCTCCTTCCTGAAAGCTTCGGCTTTACCCTGAGGGGCAGTCATTACTCTTTACAGGGAAATGACTCCTTTCACCTGCCTCACCTTCTTCTCCCTCCTGTGTGGAGAGTAAATATGGATGACTTTCCATTAGGGCCCAGGCTAGCCCTTAGTGTGCCTTTCTTCGAATTAGAAAAAGACTTCCACTGTAAGCAGTCAAATTAGAAAAAAAGCCAGCTCCTCTGGGCAGAGGCACATCCGTGGGGCCTGGGCCTGCATTTCCGTCCCCATCCAAGGCCTAGGCTGAGAGCTCTGGGCAGTACACCGTCTGCAAAACCATCCGAGGCAGCCCTGATTTTGGACTATGAGGCAAGCTTGCGGATGGAAAGTGCTTGCTGAGGGCAGAGCCGAAAGATTAAAGAAGCCCTGGGCCCTGGATAAGAGCAGAGCCCCTACACCAGCCCTGGAAGGTCTTCCTCCTGACTTCTTTTCCTTCAGTTAAAAAAAAAAAAAGTTTAATGATTTATTTTGAAATAACTTCCAAGTGACAGAAAGGTTGCAAGAACTATACAAAGAACTCCTCTTCACCCTGACTGGTCAATTGTTAACATTCTACTCTGTTTATCCCACTACCCTCTCCTCACCACCCTCCTCCTCTGTGTAGATATGAACCCACTGCTCCTCTTCCTCTTCTGAATCACCAGAGAGCACTTAGCAAACACGATGCCTATCATTCCTAAATACTCTGGTGTGGGTACCCCCAAAACAAGGATGCTCTAACGACCATCCAAGTCTCCTCTGACTTCTGAAGTAAAACATAAAACTTCTATCCAAGTCATTTATTTTGGTTTGCTGTTAAAAGTAACCAAATGGGCAATGTCACTCCAACAGAGTCAATAAAAAGAAACAGAAAAAAATATAAATAAATAAATAAATAAATAAAAATAAAAGTAACCACATCTAATAAAAACTGCTACCCTCTGTTCCTAGAATTCCTGGGGGACATGGGAAAGATGACAGGAAGCTCAGAGCTGTCCGGCCTCATCGTGCCCACCTCTCTGCTCCAGAGGGCGTCCCTTTGATTCCTTACACCGGCCAAGCACCCTTCAGCCTCAGAACTTTTCAATTCAGCTAAAATTCACACAAAATCAACCATTTTAAAGTGAACAATTTAGTACGCTGTGGCATTCAGTACACTCACAATGTTGTGTAACCACCACCTCTATCTAGTTCCGAAACATTTTCATCATCTCAAAAGGAAACCGTACGCACTCAGCAGGCACTCCCCGCCCCCCGACTCCAACAATCACAAACGGCCCTCTGAGTCTATGGGTCTCCCTCTTTTGGGCACTTCAGATAATGGGAGCACACGTCCATGCTGCCTCAGAACTCTGCAGCTGTTCCCTTTTCCCAGGTGCTTTTGCCTCCTCCAACTCCAGTTCATTCTTTAGAATTCACTTCACCAGCATTTCCTTAAGGGGTTTTCCTAGGGCTTCCCAGGAGGTCAAGTACCCCCAACATATAAACCCTCATAAAAATCTGAAGTTTCTCTTGTCAGCACTTTTCACAAGTACAATTATTCTGTGCGGTTATTTCATTAGTGTTTCCTGTAATTAGAAAGTTTATTAGACAGGAACACGTCTTCCTTATTTATCACGCATGCTGGAACCTGGTGCAGAATCTGGCACCTAGTAGGTGCACAGTAATATTTTGTTAATTGACTGAATGAATGAGTGATTATCCTTACAGAGAAGTCATCTTGTGGCAGGTGACACGGGCAGCCCCACCTGCCCTCACCTAGGGCCTCCCACATGCCCATATATGGACATGATGCAGGACAGCTTTGGTTGTGGTCTGAGGTGCGGGGCTGCGACCTCACAATGCCCAGGGTCCTGCTGTGTCTATAAGAGGCCCAGGAGCCACCCCTTGGCTCACAGCCCACAAAGTTCCACCTGCTCACAGGTTGGCTGGCTCAGTCAAGGTGGTACCCCTGCTCTGAGCATCCAGGCCTATTCCATCCAGCACCATGGCCAGATATAGATGCTGCCGCAGCCCAAGCCGCAGCAGATGCCGCCGTCGCAGACGAAGATGTCGCAGACGAAGGAGGCGCTGTTGTCAGAGGCGGAGGAGAGGTAAAGGGGGTTCCCATGTGGGTGGAGAAGCAGGGGAACTGGGTGAAGCTGGGGACTCAAGCCCACACTGAAACTTCCTCTCTCCCCTTCTTGCTCGCCAGTGTGCTGCCGCCGCTACACTGTGAGGTGTAGAAGACGATAGGATGCTAAAAGGCACAAGCCGTCAAGTCCACCACACTCCTGCCTGAATTTTACCGGCCTACAAGACCCTCTTGCCACATCTTGAACATGCCACCATGCCCATGAAATGAACAGGAGCCTGCTAACGAACAACGCCGCCTGTCAATAAACGTTGAAAAAAATAAACTCTGCTTTTGTCTCTTTGCCTTGAGAAGGGGGCTCGGGGGAGAGGAGGGTTTGGGGGTGCCAGGAAGAGGGGACATGAGTGACAGTTGTCACAATGAATCTTGTTCGAACTCTTGACTACCCAAACAAAATCTGCCTCCCCAACTACCCCCCACCCCACGGTGGGGACAGGAGCCAGGTCACACTAGTTTGAGTGCATCTCTCCCCAAGTCCACACTCCATGACTTTGTGTCGGCAACTTGAAACGGACCAGAGAAATTTGTGTGAATGCTACAAATTCACACAAAGGGCCTGTTCTCCCTTGTCCCCACCCCAGAGAGCCAGGTAAACATTTCCAGCTCAAGTTCATCACTGTATCCCACCAGTCTCTTAAGTACCCACAGGTTTATTTCTTGACAGCTCCCGTCGGCTTGAGTACAGTACAGTGATGGTCACTTACCCAGGTATCGTTATCTTTCACATTTAACTCTCAGCTAACCTTGCACATTTAACCTATGAATGGGGAAACATGGTAACATGACCATCTTGTCTGCCCATTCAACTTATGTGATACACTGACGGGTTGAAAAACCAGTGGAGATGGCTCACAAGATACTTTGGACATCGGTCTACTTAGCCAAGTAAGACATTTCTCGATCTCATGGTGACAGAACTAAGCCCAGGGCTGAGACTTTACTCCCCAAAATGACAGGGCCACCCAGAACCTAGAAACATGGCCGTGACCTCCATGTTTTGGGCACCGCAGTGCACAGGTATTCTGCATTTATCACTTCCAGGTCTCACATCGCCCTTGCAAGATAGGTATGGATGACCCTGTCTTTTCAGGTGAGGGCATTAAAGCGGATCTGAAACCGCTTCCATTACCCCAGTCACTAGAAGGCTTCCTATACCTGGTCAGACGATAACGGCAGATGGCTAGACGCAGACTCCCTCCATGCCCACCTCAATAGTGCATATGAACACCAACGTAAAGTTAAGCCTCTGCATTAGTTTCCTATGGCCACTGTCACAAATTACCACAAACTCTATACCTTACAACTCAAATTTATTATCTTATAGGATTCCAAAACAGGTCTTACGTGGGGCTAAAATCAAGATGTGGGAGGAGAAGGAACACAGGTTCCTTCTCCATCTTCAAAGCCAGTGGCATAGGATCTTCAAATCTCTTTTCCTGTGACCCTTCCGCCTCCCTCTTCCATGTTTTAAGGACGAATGTAACAACTTTTGAACCCACCTAGGATAATCCAGGATGAGTGCTCCATTTCCAGATCCTTAACTCACATCCAGAGATTCCATTTTGCCAGGTAATATTCACAGGCTCAGGGAATAGGGCATGGATAACTGAAAGTATGAAAGGGAAACCAGTTGCTGCGATCTGGATTCTGCTTTAATGGGATCATCAATGTACAGCAAGAGGGCTGGAGCGCCAAGGGCATGGACGCTGAGGCCCAGCCTTGTCCCTTATTTACACAGTGACCTTGAACAAGTCATTTAACCTCTTCGTCTCAGTTTTCTCCATGGAAAGGGGCTTATAACAGTGAGGAGTAAATGAGTAAATGTATGGAAAGTAAATGACGTAAATGCCTGGCATGTAGTAACCACTAGATAGCTGTTGGACAGATAAGCAATAATGAAGTCCCACCCAGACCATGGCACAGCCTCTAAGGTGGTAAGGAAGCTTCAGAAATGGCTGTGTGTGGATTCCTACCAGCTGGGTGAGAGAAAGGGAATGGTTTGCCCTTCCAGGCCCTGCTGGCTATATGGACGGACCCCTGCACTGTTTTCTTCACAAAGGAGGCTGGCCAGGGTGAGAACAATGGTGGGGTGGGGCTGCCAAGTCATAGTGGGGGGCCCCTTTTATATACAAGGGCCCAGAGAGCTGCCAGCAGACAGACCAACAGCAGCAAGAGCAGGTGGGCGAGACTCAGCCCTCCTCCCTGCCCACCAAGCCAGCTTCAGCCTCAGCCTACGCGCCTGGCCTGGGATCGCAATGGCCAGGCACCACGCGAGGAGTGTGAGCAAGCCTCCAGAGCAGGGGGGCGAGGGGCAAGAGCAGGAGCCGAATGCAGAGGAGGTCCAGGTCGACAGAAGGACGCTCAGAGGCTGTTACCACTATAGGCACAGGCACTGCTCCCGAAGGCGGCGCCGCTCCTGCCGAAGGCGCCGAAGACCCGCCTGCAGGCACAGGAGGCGCCACAGAGGTTCGGCCAGTCCCAGTCGCTCTCACTCTAGGCACCCTGATGCCTCCAGGCCCTGGCACAGGAGGGCAGTGGGAGGCTCATGGTGCCCTGGGACCCCAGCCCCCAGCCGCACCCAGGTCCCCTAGACTGGCCTATGACCAGAACTTTCTTTTCCAAAAGGAAGCAGAAGAATCAGGAGGAAGAGATACAGAAGGTGTCGTTAACCCTTCCTAGGCCCATCACACCCCTGGCTGGAAATGAAGGAAAAGTCACCTGCCAAAGAACACCTCACGAGACCAGAGCAATCCTGCCATGCTGGATGCCCAAGCCCTGAGCCCCAAAGTTCTTGAGTAAAATGAGCAAAAGTCATCTGCCAAATAAAGCTTGAGATAAGAACTGTGCTGGCCTGTCAGGGTCTGATTTATGCAAATGGTACAAACAAGGGGAGAAAAGGGGGTGGGGGCCAGGGCAGAGGGCTCAGCCCTGAGTGCTCCTAGGAGCCAGACACAGAGTGTTACCTGTGACACCCTCTGTCACCAGAGCCAGGGTTTGCCTTTTATGATGCCAAGGGCCACACTAGTTCCCCCTTGTCCTTCCCATTTCCTTGTCAACCACATCTCCTGGGGTCTTTAAGGCCAGGTTCTCAATCTGAAGAATCTTAGGGGGATGTGTTGGGTAGCTCAGGGAAGAATGCTGAGATCGGAAGCAGGTCTGGCATGGAGGAAAAATGAAAAGAGCAGATTTGTGTAAGCCCTGTGGGCTTCTTGAATTCTGAGACAGGACCCTGTGTACCAGCGGCAGCAGGGCCATGTTCCCACTTCCACGGAAGGGTCCATTCTGGCCTCTTCCTAGTTTCTGGTGGTTCCCTGTCATCCTTGCTGTTCCTTGGCTGTAACCGCATCATTCCGGTCCCTGCTTCTGCAGTCACGTGGCCTCCTCTGTAAAACGTCTGCTCCCCTCTAACAGGGATGCTTGTGGTTGCTTTTAGGGCCCACCTGGCTAATCCAGGATAATCTCCCCATCTTAAGATCCTCAGAGGGTCATTCAGCCTACCACAGCCACTGAGGATTTGGGGCACAAAACTGGCAAGATCTGATTTACGTGTTGGAAAATGAATACCAAGGGGACTTAATTCCCCCCTCCCACGCTGAAATTGTGTCATGTGGCATGTGGAGCAAAAAGGACCTGTGACACCAAAAGCTTAGGAGCACTGCCTTTAATGATTTTTGGAGGATAGGAAAGATTTAGAAGGGTTTTCTTTAGTTTTATAGAAGTGTAGTTTATACAGAGGATACCAACTTTAAGTACACCTGTGTATGCAGCACTCAGGTCAAGAAAGTGAACATTTTCAGCCCTTCCCACCAGAAGGCTCCTTTGTGTCTGTGACGATTCTGATCTGTCATCACATATGGTCAGCAGCTCTCTTAGGCTGGGTATTTCTGGGATATGGGGAGCAGTTTGTGCACTCTCTTGCTTCTGGAAATTCTACCCCCAACTGCCATCCCAGCTAAAAAGGGGACTTTTATTTTTAAAAGATTTTATTTATTTTTAGAGAGAGGGGAAGGGAGAGAGGAAGAAAGGGAGAAAGACATCGATGTGAGAGAGAAACAGCGATCGGCTGTCTCTCCCAGGGGCCTCGGCTGGGGACCGACCCACCACCTAGATATGTGCCCTGGCTGGGAACCAAACTAGCGATCTTTCACTCTGAGAAACGGTGCCCAACCAACCGAGTCACTCTGGTCAGGGCTAAAAAGGGGACTTTTATCAGGACAAATGGGGCTGGATGGAGGAGGCAACCTGGCAAGGGGAGGTAGCATTGGCACTGGCCTGGTATTCTGTCTCTATCCTGCTCTGTAGGTGGCAAGAGCCCATTGGGGCTGCTTGTGACTCAGGTATCCGAGGGTGCGGAGCTCCAGGGTCCCCTTTGTGATGTCAGTGCCCTGCACACAATCCTCATGGCCGCTCCACTCTGCACCCTCCTCCAGCGGCCTTCCCTCCCAATCCAGAGAGGCAACCGAAACAAGCAATGGGTTCCCACTGTGCCAAGCGAAGCGCAAGCCACGGCAGGGGCCATGAGTCCTCCATGAAGAAGCTTGTGGCCTGCATGAGTCAAGATAACTTCTCCTTGTCCTCAGAGGGTGAGGAAGAGGGGGAGGGAGAAGAGGAGGAAGAGGTGCTCCCGGTACAGGGCAAGTTGCTGCTCATGGAGCCTGAGAGGCAGGACGAGGGCGTTGAAGATGACCCTGTGGCCCAGCAGAGCCCCAAGCTCCAGCAGACACTCTCCTGATCCCAGATGGCAGCCCAGGAAGAGGAGCCTACTGCTGTTCCGATGAGAAGAACTTTCAGAAAAGAATCAATAAAGTCTCCAAAGTAATTTGTCTCCTCCTTTCTGGTCTCCCCAAGCCTGTGCCTGTGGTACCATGTGTGTTTGCATGTGTGTTTGCATGTGTGTGTGTGTGTTTAGGGAGGTTGAAGAGTCAGTGACCCCTGCTCCTGATGTCCAGCCAGAAGTTCTCACAAGGTTTACTCTGTGACTTCTCAGTCGCCCTCCCCTGTTTTGGGGGGTGAAAATGTGGTAGCCTAGGTTGGAAAGTCATCTCAACCAGTTTCATCTTGGGGTATATGTATGACAGGGGACAGGAGGTATAGATGAGTCAGGGGAGATTCTTCTCCAAGTCTGACCAGACACAGGCTGAGAGCACCTGATGGGACAGTGTACTCTCTCTTAACAAACCCCCAATTCTGCTACTATAGCCATGGATAGTTTTGTTAAGGAGTGCTGGCTTGGGAGTTCAGCACACCTGGGTTCAAATTTCTTTCTGCTAGCTGTGTGACCTGAGCAAGTCACCGTCTGTCTTTGAGCCTTGGCCTGCCCTCCCTGCTTAAGGGTGAGGTTAACAGCACCCCATTAGTCAGTGGGTCAGGAGAATGAACTGAAACGCTGGGTGGGCCCAGGCCTGGCACAGAGTGAATGCTTAAGACAGGTGTTGTTACTGGGGTGCCGTGGTTCCAACTGCCCCGCTGGCCCTGGTTTTCAGGTATGTGGAGGGGTCTGAGTGCCTCTCCACCAGTGACTCTTCTGCTGCCACCCTCACACTGAAGGTGACTGTGTCTTCAGAGGCTCATATGTGCCTCTATCAAGGGGTCTGGCTGTGAGGGCAGAACCCATGCCCTCATTAGAGCAATGGGCAAAGGAAGCCCAGAGAAGCTGCCACACACAGATACAGAACCCAGACCCTGTGTCCACTTACTCTCTCCACTTGGAGAAGCATCGGAATGTTTCTGTTGGCCATCCTGTCCCTAAAGAAATGACAAATGTGATCTCTACCCTCTGCCCTTAGGAGGCCCCCAAGAACCAGCCATTTGGCCAAGAAGAATCCTGATCAGGGCTGCTGGGGGGATGGAAGGGGCAATATTTCCAGGGAACTTCAGCTTCTTTGGGGGTTAGGGATATGTGTCAGGGGTAAGGAGAGGCCTTGGGTTACTAAGAGGGGAGGCTACTGCTGAGACCTGCAGACAGCAAAGGGCAAGTGATGTCCAAAGGAGGGGGCCCCTGCTGTCCCTGATTCCTACCCACACCCCTGACCAAGGAACTTGGTCGACCAGTTTTGTCCTTTTGTCCAAGTCCCAGAGATCCACCTGCCCATTCAGTCACCCAGCAAATATTTGTTGAGCCCCTTCTGTATGTGCCAGTCACTACAGGTTCTAAGATTAATAAAACACAGTCTCTGCCCCACTACACACTGGAGTATGTGGAAGTGGGGAATTAGCAGTGGGGGTATGGGGGGAGGATGGAGGACCCAGAAAGAGCTTTCACAGCATGGTCTCCAACCAGCCCAACTGAGCCCACACAAGGCAAGGTCATTAGAACAGGGCCACATGTGCCCTCCGTAATCCCCTTGGACCCCTCGGTAACCACAAGGTCAGAGAAGAGGGGGCTAGACCTGGATTTGGATCCTGGCTACGCCATTGACGAGCTGTGAGGTTTTGGGCTAGTTACCCAAGCTCTCTGGGTCTGCTTGTTCTTTGTAAAATGTAATAATCATATCTGGCACGGAGGGTTCATTAGTTTCTTGGGACTGCTGCAACAAATTATCACAAAGTTGGTTGCTCAAAATGACAGAAATGTAGCCCTGATCAGCGTGGCTCAGTTGAGTGTCATCCTACAAAGCGAAAGGTCACCAGTTTGACTCTCAGTCAGGGCACAAGCCTGGGTTGTGGGTTCAGTCCCCAGTCAGGACATGTATGAGAAGCAACTAATCAATGTTCCTCTCACACATCAATGTTTCTCTCCTTCTTTTTCTCCATTCCTTCCCCTCTCTCTAAATATAAATAAAATCTTAAAAATTAAAAAAAAATCCAACACAGAAATTTATTCTCTCACATTCTGGAGGCCAGAAATCTGAAATCGAGAAGTCAGCTGGGCCATTCTCTCCCCCGAGGTGCTAGGGGAGAGCCCTTCCTTGCCTTGTACAGCTCATGGTGGCTCCGGGCAATTCTTGGCTTGTGACTACATAACACTAATCTTTGCCTCTGCCTTCACATTGTCTATTCTCTTCTGCCTCTTGTAAGGATACTTGTGATTGGATTTAGGGCCCACCTGGATAATTATGATACTCTCCTTAATTTAATCACAGCTACAAAGCTGCTTTTTTCCAAATATGGTCATATTGACAGGTTCTGGGGTTAGGATCTGGACAAATCTTTTGGGGGGGCACCACTCAGCCTACACTACAAAGGTCCATTGTGAGGCTCAAGGACTAAGCCGCCTAGAAGAGAGGGGTTTGCCCGGAGCCCGGCTATATAGGAAGTGCTCAGTAAACGGGGGCAGTTTTCACCGTGAGTGATGTGACATGCTTGTTAAGAAATAAACTGTAATAAAAGTAGATGATAGCAAAGCCTCATAACAAGAGGCAAAGTGTGCATGAGCAATAGAGAAGGAGAAGCAGACGTGGCCTGGGGCCTGCCAGGGGAGGGGAGATGGAGGCTGAGAGAGTTTCATGGGGGAGAAGGAGGTAGCTGCAGGCTAGACTGGCCAAGGTGTAGGAAGGGTCGGGCTGCTGTTGCTCACAGGGCCTCCTGCGCAAACACAGGTTTGGGCTTTCTTCCACAGGTGCTGGGAGATCTGGGTGGGGGCTGGCGTGATTCCAGCTATACATGGGGCTTCATTAGCAGGGAGGGGAGTAGAGTCAGGAGGCAGGAATCTGAAGGAGGAAGGGAGTTTTCAAGGGCCTCCTGTGGCTTGACAGGCACCTCAGGTTTACAAGAACACCATGAAGGAATGCATGACATCCCTCTGTCAGATAAGAAAGCCAAGCCTCAAAACCAAAGTGACCTACCCAAGGTAGGACATCAGCACAAACTGGGATTGAACCTGGCTCTAAATCTTGCGGGGAAAATGGCTTGCCAGGCAGGCCCCAGGGCCACCAATCAGCCTATTCCTACTCTTATCATTCATCCATCCGATAAGCCATCCAATCCGTTCAACATAATCTACCTTACCAACCACCCGCCCTCCAGCCAACTATCACTGGGGTAAGGACTGTGCCCTTGGCCTCTAAGCTGTCTAGGTGGAATAAGAAAGAGCTAGGCTGCTTAGTCAATGTTTATTGAGTTCTTACTGTGGTCTGGCCCTAAACCAACTGCTGGACGCAGAGTCTCTCATTTAATCTGTCTGGTGTCCCTAGAAGGCAGGTATTCTTATTGTCCCCACTCTATGAAGATAGGGGAACTGGGTCTTAGAGAGGTGAGTGCCCAGGTGAATGACCCATAAAGAAAGGAAAAAGCAGGTCTGTGATGTGGACTCAGTTCAATCTGACCCAAGGGTACCTACTCTTAAGAGATGGGATTACCCCAGAGGGCCCCTGCAAGCTGCCCCACCCTGGGGGTTAGGGTAAGGAATAGGGGGCTTTGTCCCATTGGGCCACATCTGTTACACCGCCATCAAAACTGGGCTGAACTATATAACTAGAGGATGCCAAGGACTCTGTAAAGCTGGGTGTGCTGGAAGAGAGGAGGAGGAGGCAGCCTCTGCCCCTCCAAGTGTGGCCTTCCAGGGACACCAAGGCGTAGAAACCTCCCGTCACCCAAATCCAGCCCTATAGTAGCTCATGGCCCTGAAGCCACACCTGCAACCAGTGCAGCTGCAGCAACCACTGCCAGAGCTGCAGCCAGAACTGCAGCCAGAACTGCAGCCAGAGCCCCGTTGGCCACCACAGCCCACCGAGTCCAAGCCCCAGCCCACCACCAAGACATCACAAACACATCATGCATTCCCACCACTGCCCCATGTGACCCACCACCCATTTCTGCAGCTACACCAAGAAAAGAAAAAACTTGGAAGGAAAGTGAACAAAAGGAAGGTAGTCCGGAGGAGCCAGCAGGGGTACAAAACAAAGAGGCAGAGCTCAGGCCACAGAACTCCCCAGGGGGAGCTGCCCAGCCGGACACGGGAGGCAGTGAGGGAAGGCTGCAGCCTCCAGGCCAGAGCACAGAAGAACCACAGGCAAGGGTAAAGAGGGAGAAAAAAAACTCCGAAAGTTTTATATGTGGTGCATTTTGCTGGATTAGTTCTTCAAATAAGTTGGATGGGTTGATTGGGAAAGTGGATAGGTGGCAGGTTAGCTAGGTAGAAGGATGAATGGGTGGATGGGAAGCTGGGTGGATGAATATTTCATTAGAAGGGTGGTTAGGTAAAGAAATGTGAGAAAATCATTTCTTAAGTGGACTGGTGGATGCGTAGATGGATAGACGGAAGAATGCATCGGTTGAATGAGTGGAAAGTCTGGATGTGGTTGGTGAATGGACAGTGAATTGGTTAAATAACTGACTAGGTAGGTGGATGACTAGATCATTGTGGACAAACACATGGGCAGGTGAACTGATAGATGGTTAATTGGATGGATGAACTGGATGGACCAATGGATGGAAAAATAGATGTCTGGATGGAAACTAGATGGGAAGCCCAGATATAGTGGAAAGAATGAAATGAATGTTGGGTAAAAAGACTGGGATGACTCATGGATGGGTCATGAGTCATCCCAGTCTTTTTATCTTTTCGCCCAGTCTTTTTAAATAGCTGGAATGGATGGATTCATAGATCAAAAGGAACGTGATGAGAGTCTGTGCTCTATCCGTGTCCATATTTGATTACAAATAAGCAGTACAAGACCCAAAGGAGAGGGTTAGTAACTTCATGCAGTATGACTACTAAGGGTCCCTTTCCTATTCCTTTCACGTAGGGTGGAAACACAACTGAGATCACATACCATGGCTTGTTCCTGTGCCTGTTTATCCAAATGATAAACACCATCATGCATGAAATGCCAGAAGGAAGTCAAACTTTTTGCAGGAACATGTTACAAGTGATTTCTGTGCAACAATGATTAAAGCTTGTACACTGGATGACTTTCCTTGAGTCGGCATTTTGAATTCACTAAAGGTGTCGTGTTTGGGGGGCCTGGTTTGGTAGCACAAAGCAGAAAAGCTGGGACCTGTGCCTTGTGATGAGACCTCATGAAAGTGTAAGGAGCCATGCCAGCATGGGGGCAGGAATGAATGGAGGGTGGAGACGCCAAGAAGTTTTCAAAGTAGACGGGCAATACTCCACTTGTGCAGAGCCCTCCTCTGCCCTACATGCTCACACATTTGTGCATACAAGTGTGCACACATAGGATGCCCACAGGTCCACACACTGTTGATGTGATCCAAACACAGTAGTTAGCCCAGGCGTGTGGTGGGAAACCAGTGCAAAGAGTTAAGCAAAGTAACATAACACAGAGCAACTCTGATGGGGTTCCAGGCCAAGGAAACAGCATGTGCAAAAGCCCCAAGGAGGGAAAGAAGTTGGGGTGTTACAAAGGCTGGAGTAGCTGGTACAGGGTATACAGATGGCAGGAAAGGAGATGGGAGTGCCAGGAGAGGCCTGGCTATGCAGGGGTTTGCAGGCTGTGGAGAGTTTGGACATTATATTTGGGGCAAGTGACAAGGTCTAATGTGTGTTTAAAGATGGTGTTTGCTGCTGTGTAGAGACTGAACTGTAGAGGACAGAAGGGACAAGAGGAAGACTCACTGGTAGGTTGTGGCCAGGAGAAAGGGAGTGAAGCACCGGAGATCTTCGATATAGATGGGCTGAAGGAGTGAGTTCCTCCTCCAGCAAACATTTATGGGACATCTACTTATAAAGGCATTGGGCTAAGAGCTAGAAGGGAGAGAAAGGTGAAGAGAACCCTACCGGCACATAGGTTCCAAATGAATTAGGAGATAAGATGCTGTGTCATTAGACGATTAGATCGATTATCAAGAGAAAACTTTGGCCTTCTCACCTATAAAATGGGTCTCCTGTTAGGTGGCTGGAGGGTTCAATGAGATTGTATGTGAAGTTGTATCTAGACCCAGCACATAGTAGGTCCTCAATGATACTTTGCTATTATTAATTGGGCATATACAGTACTAGACAATTTTTTTTAGGAAATGCTAGTTGCCAAATAAAAGAATAATGAATGGTCAGGGTCCCATGTAAATTACCTTCTGACCTTCGAATCCACAAGCCTTGGTTTTAGGGTCAGACTCCAGTTTACATTGGCTCCCACACTCCTAGCTGGGGGCGTCAGACTAGTCACCTTCACTCTGAGACTTATTTGTCTCATCTGTCTAGCAGGGCAATAATCCCAACCTCAGGCAGATCAGCAGCCAGAGGTGTGTAAAAGCACCTAGCACAGGGTCGGCACATGGTTGCTCTTACTCCCTTTTGTGTTTCATTTGGCATTTGGGCTGAAGGAATGAGATAGAACACGTGGTGATGGAGGATGGAGCAAATGTGGAAATGATGGGGGTGCCGGCAGTGGAGGGAGAGGGACCAAAAGGGGGCCTTATATTGGTGATCATTTTGTAGGATACATATATCATTTCTTTCTTTTTTAAAAAAATTTTTAGTTGTATTTCTTCCGTTACCATTTAACTACATATATCATTTCATTGTGACTAATACAATATGCCAATTATAGCTCTATAAAAAAAGGAAGTCCAAGTTTTATAGAATAGGCAGTGGCATGCAGTGGAAGGTCCTCTTTCAGAGCTTAACTGTGTGGCCTTAGCAAGTCATTTCCTCTCTCTGTGCCCCAGTCTCCTCCTCTACAACATGGGAGGCTGAAGTGCCTCCCCTGAGGAGTCACTGCGGGTTTGCTGAGATGATGACCATGCAAGCACCTAGCAGAGGGTCTGGGACACAGTCTGCACTCACAGCAGGGAAACGTTCCAGGTTGATACCACGCACTCTCTTCGTGTAGGGAAGGATCCAAACAGGCTGAGAAAATGACCATTTATTGAGCACCTATTAGGTGCCAGATGCCTTGACAGAAAATATTTCCACTGAATCTACACACCCTCAGCAGGAGGCATTACTATTCCCACTTTACAGGCAGAGAAGCTGAGACTCGGAGGTAAAATGATTTGATCAAGGTCTCCCGAGGGCAGGTCTAAGATCAGAGATTCGTCCTTTGCCCCAAACCTCCTGATTCCTATTTAAAAATGTAAAACCACAGAACCCCATGATAGTCATTGAAGCCACAGTGCAAAAGAGTTTGGAAAGCACGTCTAGGGAGCACGTTTAAGGGAGGAGGTAGAAAAAGAGGGCTGAGCATAAGGTCAAGGACTTTGAGCTCCACTCATCAATGGACCTCTATACCCTCTGAACAGCATCCTTTTACAATATGATCACTGAAGGTGGGAGATCTATTATAGAGACACTGGATCTAGTATAGAGACACTGTCTCTATAATAGAGGACGTGAACTGGGAAGCGGACTGGGTCACATGTATGGTTTCCCGAGCCATCCTTAACCCCACATTTCCCTGAAACCAACATGCAGGAAAAAAAGTGGCACAAACACACACTGATACCCAGTAACATATACAAAAAAATCACTATTCAAACCCACTCAGATCCAGTGACCTAGGGTCACATGAAGATTCCCAAATACACACACACCTTTCCATACATACATGCAGGTTCTCACCCATCTTCCCTCTCACACCGAAACACTCAAGCAAGTACTTGCTGGCGCACACATCCACCCTCTCACAGACAGACACATGATGACAAGAGGAAAAACATCAAACCACAGATTCATTCTTTTACTTGTTTGGTTTGGGGTGGGGCAGCAGTAGTTTGGGGGCAGGCCTGATGGAAACCTGAATTCAGGAAACAGAAACAAACACCCAATTCAGCCACTGAGAGACTGTGCAGATCCTGAAGGCAATCTATCTTGCCTTTCTGGTTAATTTCGGTGGGCTACCGGAGTGAGGTGAGGTCTGGGAAACGGACACAGCCCGGACTGTGGTAGGACTGTGCTAAGTTGCCCGCAGGCCCTAGACGTCAGTAGGAGACCCAGAGGTCCTAGGGTGGGGAGGGGGAGCAGTCAAGGAAGGGGGTGCTGTACCCGGGTTGAGATGCCCATTTGAGATATAATTCAGGGTGAAAAATACATCAAACTCTATAGGTACACAGACCAGAGTCAACTCCGAGCTCTCCCATTCCCTCTCTGGGTGACACCAGGCCTGTGTCTTAACCTCTCTGAGCCTTATCTATGCCTCATGCTATGAGAAGAGGTCCAAGGGGCCATGCTGTTCTTGGCTGCTGCATCCCTAGTGCTTGTGCACATTGGGCGCTCAGTAAATATTTGCTGAATACATGAAAGAGCAGGCATTAAAGCAACAGCGAGATGCCAACTCTGTACCTGTTGAATGGGCAAAAATGGAAAAGGTTTGATAATAACTAGTACTGGTAAAGGCATCGGGAAGCGGATATGGTCAAATGCCACTGCTGAGAGGGTAAAGAAGAACAGGCATGTCACTGGGCAACTGACAATGCCCATTAACGTTTCAACTGTACAAAGTGTTTCTCACACATGTGTGTTAAGATGCTGTACAGGGAGATGCAGGGCCACATTGTTTGCAAGGGCAGAAAACTGGAAACAATCTATGTGTCCATCCACAGGGGATAGCTAGATGAACATTGAGGAGGCAGTTTTAAGAAAATATGTAGTTTTTTAAAGGAATGAAGTTGATCTATATGTTATCTATCCAGATTGCCACAATATGTTGTTCTGTGAAAAGGGCAATATAGAAAAAGATATAACAATTATAGAAGAAAAAATTCTATACAAAGCAACACTGTATTCTTATGGGGGAAAATGCAGGTGTGTAAGTGCACACAAAAAGATCTGGAAGGATATACATCTGGGGAGGGAAAATACTTTAGTTATTTTATACAAGGAAATAATAAAATAAATTAAAGAGGAGAAAAGAAATGAGCATTAGTGAAGCATCTAGTAGGACAACAGGTGCTCCACAAAGCTTTGTGGACAGTGAAAAGAGATAATACAAGGATGTTGACTATAAACTCTGTTACTGCAAAATACTATCTTCTCCCAAGCCAATGGCATCTGTCCTTTTCTGGGCTTGATAGTCTGGGCAAGGTGACTCAGAAGGCTCCCCCCAGAGGGACTTACTGCTCTAGGACAGGGAGAGGCTAAGGCCAGCCCATTGCCTTTCCCCAGCCAAGCCTTGCCTATAAACCACTGCGGTGGCACTGAGTGCCTTTCCTGCTTAGCTCAGGCTCAACTCCTACCATCTGCCACTCAGGTCCTCATTTTTTTTTGTCTCCAGGTCTGTGTCTGTGCTGTGCTCTGCCAGGAGTGCTCTCCTTTCTCTTCCTTGGGCTAAGTCCCACTTGTTCTTTAAAATTCAGGGCAAGGATCACCTCCTTCCCAAGCCTGCTCGGGGCCCTGCTGGCTTGGCCAGGTGCCTGCTCTTACACCAGTAGACACTGGGCTTTGCCATGTCGTAGGCCAAGGTCAACGCTGCTGCTGGTCGATGTGCCCCGAAACAAGGTGGCTCCTCAAACTGGGAGAACCACCAAGTTCAACCTGTCATGGCGCCTGCCATTCTCAACAGCTTTCTCACAGTGTGGGGCCAATGAGCTGAGGAGTCTTCCTGCCCCCTACTCTCTATGTCCCCAGCCTGCTATATGTCAGTTCTTGTGTCTAATCTGTGAGCTTTTGCAATTCTTTTTCCCCCTCTATGTCAACTGCAAAGGTATCTGCTCCTGCTTCTTGTTGTCAGCTGCTGAAACTTAATTTGCCACTTCAAAAACGGGGTAGGGAGGGAACCAGAGCAGCTTATTAGAGCAGCACTTAAAATTGGTTGTAAATAGGCTCAGGCGAGGTCCTGAAGGATTTGCTGATGAAAAGGCACCGGACCTGCTTTGTGAGACAGCTCTTACAGCCACTGGATTAAGTTAATGTGCCTGAGGCCACAGTGCTGATAGCGGTGGGGGTGGGGACCTGCAACGGGGACCAGATTTGTCCGGACTCCACAACCGGTGCTCTCAGAAATCCTCTTTCCAGCCTTTCCTATTTTGGAATCATTAACAGAATAATAGTGGTTACTTTCCGAAAGCTGGTTAGTACCAACTACTTCGCATCCTGACCAATCTCTCCTTTCTTCACCTGTCACACGGGGATAAATGGGCCTGCTGGAAGGTTCTCATCACGCCTCCCCAGGATTGCTGAGGAGCCAGCCTGTCATCACACTGGAGTCCAGCCATCGGCTCATGTCATCACTCCCTGGCCTTTCGGCCTCCTCTGTCCAAGAGGAGAAACTTCTTCTTGGACTCAAGTGTCCCCAGCTAGCTGCAAAGCGCCCCCCCCCAACTAAAACACATAATCTTTCCTGCTGTTGGGAGGGGCTAGGACTAGGGTCTACTGCACACCGTGAAGTAGGGCTCCCCAAAACACTTTCACCAAGTTCCACCAGCTCCCTAAATCATGCCTTCCTCACCTGGTAAATGGTGATACCTCCTTTGCAGAACCATGATAAAATAGGACAATATACCAAAAAGTTGTCATCAGCAAATGGTGATCTCCTTCCCAAGGTCTCCAGGGGAGTGACAGCTGACCCCGGAGCTCAGGCCTCCCTAAGCAGTGTTCTCTCCTGCAAAGCACGAATGTCCCGGTGCTTCCTTAGAGTTCTGACACCCATTTTAGGTGCTAGTGTAGTGACATTCTGGGTGGGGGAAGTGGGCTCAGGAACAGCTGTGAGGTATGTCCCAAGGTCCCTACTAGACATCATCTTGGCTAAAGCTGGAACTGTCTGGAAGGTCAGCAGCCAGAGGACTCTTTCTACGCTCAATCCTAGTGTCTCCTGGGCTTTAGTTTTGTTTCCTGCAGTCGAGGTGAAACCCAAGCCCCTCCTACTTCCCAGCAAGGCCCTGCCCCATCAACTGACCAACCCCTAGGCCTCACCCCTTGCTCTATACACATCTCCTTTCTGATCCTTCAGCATGTCACTTACTCCTACCTCAGGGCCTCAGCACTGGCTCTTCTTTCTACCTGGAGTCCTCATCACTTGCTTTTAGAATGACCTCAACTCCCACATTATCATTTCCAAGAGGCTTCCCTGACTACCTCACCTCACTCCTCCCCGACCCCATAAAAATCTTGTGACTCCCTGTCTCTCTGTTTATTTCCCACATAGCACTTACCACGATCTGAAAAGATCCTGTGAATTGACTGTCCGTCTCCCTTCCCTAGGTCCACTAGAAGACTCTTAAGTCCTCGGTGTCTGCCTAGCAGACAGCGGGCACTCAGCAAATACCTACTGAATAACACCAGAGAAGTGGGATAGGCATATTACCCTTCTGTTGCAGACAAGGAAACTGAGGCACAGAGAAAGTAAAACTTGCCCCAGGCCACATGCTTATTAAGTGACAGATTTAAACCCAGGCTAGCTGAGAGCAGAATCCATGCTCTACACCCCACAGTTTGGGGCTCCCCAGAGGCACAGATTCCCACGGGAACCTTGGCTGCCCCGTGTGTTAGAAGTGCTGAGGAGAACTGTGTAAAAGAGTAGTTTCAGGATGACACGTCCTGACCAGGGGCTGCTTTTCCCAGCAGGACTTTGCCAAAGTTGGGGGTAGGGGGAAAAAAACCCTACAAAATTGAGTTCCGAGGGCTGGGCCCCTTACTTCTGGTTTGCCAGGGCCTGCCAAGTAGGGGAGGAGAACCATCCCACATGTCTGGCTGTAGCTCAGGAAGCCATGAACACAGGGCTGACCC
The DNA here is from genome assembly GCA_004026545.1 of Mormoops blainvillei. Classification (NCBI taxonomy): domain Eukaryota; kingdom Metazoa; phylum Chordata; class Mammalia; order Chiroptera; family Mormoopidae; genus Mormoops; species Mormoops blainvillei. The sequence goes on along the minus strand of PVJD01001904.1, from coordinate 69,908 downwards.
TGTGACAAGAAGTCACTTGTGCTGACTTGGTACAAGTGACTTGTACGTCTTCTGTGCTTGGCGCCTTGCTTCAGGCTTTGCATGCATTGCTGCTCTATGAGGTGTAATACTTCTAGAACCCATTTTTCTTTTTCAGAACCCATTTTTGCAGATGTCAAATGAGGCCTAAAGAAGGCAGTTGCTTGCCCAAAGTCACACATCTGGGAAGCAGTAGGCCTGGAGCCCAAATGCAGCCCAGTCTTGCTGTAGATTCTGAGCTCCTCAGGGCTCCCATGCTGCCTAACTTCCTGTGAGCCTAGTGCCAGTCCTCCAGGGACAGCAGCCCAGGAGGCAGATGATTGGCAATCAGCATATTTCTTTTTCCCTTTTGGCATCTAGATTTGGTTTCGTTTTGAACTCAAGACTTCAGAAAATGAAAACAAAGCTATAGTAACAGTCAGTGTTGGCACTGAAGAGAATCCACATGGGTTAAGCAACTGGGGCCTGACTCACCACACTTTCACAACCAGGATCTGGCCCGGTTGGAGGGTGGGGCTAGGTCCCATCGTGCCGGCAAGGAAACTGAGACTCAGCAGGGCCCAAAGCCACGAAGGGCAAGACGGAGGCTTGGATGCCAAGACCTGGAGCTCCCCAAGTTTATAAATAAGAGAGAAGCTGGCAGACCTGCACCCACTCTTCCCCAAGCCATCTCAGGGTCTAAATAAATCCCTGATTTCCACGGCATCTACTGTTTTTCTAGAAGACAGACCAGGATTTGAGATCACCAGGTCAGGGGGAGTTTACAATACAGTGGGCAAGGACAAAAGCTCTGGGGTCCAATGTCCTGCATATGAATCTCAGTTCCGCCTTTTCTAAGCTGTTTACTCCTGGGCAAGTGACTCCCCTCAGCCTCAGTTTCTCTGTCTGTAAAATGGGCAGGTTGGAATGCTGTATGCCCTTCCAATGGTCTAAGGACTATAAAGTATTTATCAGTCAGTTTAGACCAATACATCATAGGTATCAGTAAATGAAATGAAGGACGGGGCTCCGCGGGGACGGGCGGGAGGACATCTGCAAGATGGGAGGAGCAAGAAAAGGAGGCCCCAGTCCCAACGGAAAAGGGGTGGCTCTCCCAAGTCGCCAAGGAGACTGTCCATGGAGGGTGAAGGCATATGGGCCACCAGCTATTTATAGATTTCCCTCTGCCCCGAGGCCTGCCAAGGAGACATGTTGGCAGGAAGACAAGTCATGCAGGAGCCAGACCAGCCTGGCCGCTTTCTCTGGGCCTGGACCACCTGCCCCAGCTCAAGCAAGAAGCAAAGGAGGTGCTACCTCTCTCCATGGCCAACTTCTAGAAGCCTGGCTTGCCCTGGTGAAACACTCCTCCTCCTGTGCCTCTTCTAAACTGTGCTCCCTGGGCTAGGGCTTCTAAGATGGGCATAAGGAATGAAGCCATGTGTCTGCGGGTTCCAACATGCTGCCATACCCACAGGCACCCTTGGGTGAACAACAGCAACAGCAAACACCTAATTAATGCTTTTTATATACCAGGGACTATTCTAAGAACTTGACCAACCCATGATCACTCATTTAATCCCCATCTCTATGAGGGAGGTACTATCATTATGTTTCACGGGTGAAAAAACCAAGGCAGGGGGGTTAATTACATGCTCAAGGGCCCAAGGCTAGAAAGTCAAAGAAGTAGAATTGGAACCCAGGTAGTTTGGATCCATAGTCCAGCTCTGGAATGACCATAGCACCTGACCACTGGCACATCCATGGCTCTGCATCTCCTCTGTCACCCTCTGCACACGAGTGCATGCACATGCATGCACACACAACCCAGGACCACCACATCAATGACCAACGCTAGCTGCTGTCACACACCACTCAGGGAGCCAATGGAGTCCTAAGCAAGGTTGGTTTTGAGCCACCTCCTCTGTTCAGGTGGAAATACAGGAGGGGGCTGGGTTCTGCCAGGCAAGGAAGCGGGCAGGAAAACCAGGCATCAGGGCTTCAAGGAGAGGAGCTGGCTAGGTAGCTTGAGGTAGCCTGTAGAGGGCAGTGTGTGCCAGCGTGAGGCCAGCCACCATGCCCTCAGCCTGTCCAGTGCTCTATGTAACCCCCTCCAGACTCTGAGACTACCCACCCACCAGCCCCAACCCTTATTTGCTCTTTTTCCTTAAAAAACACATGTTCCAGTCAGGTGCCTTCTCCAGGCCTTTCCACAAGACAGGATCACTGGATCTCACCTAAATATACAAATTATAGCCTATACCGCCATCCCCACCTCATCCCAAGCCCAAGGTGTGAGTGCCAGGTGGAGGCAGATGCTTGACTGAGATTGGGAAGGGAACCTACAACGAAGAAGTGGGGGAAGAGGAGGGCTGGCCGGGATAAAGCAGTAGGTTTTTAGAGTCATCATATGAACCATCTTTTCATTGGGCTCCAAAGTGCATTTGGAGGTGCCCAGCTGCTCTTGCCCCAAAATAAAAGTGAGGAGGGCAAGCCTCCTCCAGAGTTCCCCATCTGCCAGTCACTGCAAATCTGTGCCCCTCGCTGAGCCTCAATTTCTCTGCCAGAGAAGGGCCAGCCAAGCCCTCCAGGGACCTTGCCCAGGGCCCCGCCCGGTTTCTGAGGAACTCAACTCGCAGTCGAGGTGCCCCTCCTGTGCTACCAAAGTGTTCCTCCGAAGCCTTGTGGTCAGGTCACCACTTCCTGGGAAGCCCAAGCGGAGACCAGGGACAGCTGGGGGCCGGGCCGGGAGGACTGCAGGGGCGGGCCCCCACCCCCCAGGCTCATGGACTACCGGGGAAGGGCAACTACCGTAGTGCTGAAGGGTCAGAGGCTGGGATCTTCAGGCCAGACCCCAGGTTGGGAGGGGTCTGGCTCGAGCAGAGTAGAAGACAGAGATCTGCCGAGTCGGGGGCTGAGACACCTGGCGGGGAGAGGGGCGTGCCAGGACTAGTCCAGAGTATCCTAAAGGACTAGGCTGCAGAAATCTGCGACCCCAAAGGCACGGGGTAGGAGGGAGTGGCAAAACAGGGGCACCAAGTCCAAAGAGGTGGTCCGAGAAGTGGCTAGAGGGTTCAGGGGCGGGGCCAGAGACCTTGATGGAGCGTTCCTAGGACAGGTGCGAGGCTAAGCCTGGGCAGGGGGCCTCCCAAGGGAGAGTCTCCGGTGTATGCAAAAGGTCGAGCTGGTGTGGCTTCCAACGCTGAAAAAGAAACCGAAAGTGGCGCGGAAGTACTGGGCCTGCAGGGGGTGGAGCCTTCAAGGGGCGGGGCCTCCTGTAGATGGGCCCCGCCCCCCAAGCCGATTTAAAAGACTGGTGCAGGGGCGGGCTCCGAGCAGAGCGAGCTGCGGCCGTGGCAGCTGCACGGCTCCCGGCCCCGGAGCATGCGTGAGAGCCGCCCCGGAGCCCCCTGCCGCCCCTCCCGCGGCGCCCCTCGCCCTGCCGCCAGGTGAGCCGGGCACTGGGCAAGGAAGCGGGAGGGAGAGGGGGTAAACTGAAAGGAAAGGACAGCCGGGTGCCACACTGGCCTCGGGACCGCCACGCCCCTGGCCCCCCGCCGGCCCCACCCTGGCAGCCCCCCGCGCGTGGGGTTCCCGCAGCACAGCTTTTCTCCTGCCTTTGCCCAGATCGCTCTGACGAGGTGCAAATCCCCGGCCTGGCCAGCAGGCGGCGAGCCGAGGGCCAACCCCGTAGTCGGGTCAGGCTTCTCCCTGGCAGCTCTCTCCACGCCCCCCTCGGATTATCCAAACTCTGAGCCTGCTGGAGGTGGGACCCTGCCCCCACTGAGTCCCCACCGGCTGGAAGTGCTCCGCGCACCAGGAAGTGTATTTTCTAGCCCACTGATGCTCAAAGGGGCCGCACGTACTTGGTCCTGTGCCCTCGGCCCTTTAGGGTTGGCGGCTCAGCCTTAAGCTCCACACGCCCCCAGCTGCCTCACAGCCCATCACCTGTACAGCCGACCCAGACTCTCCGCTCACTGCCTGTCTCCCTTATCAGCGCACCCCCGGACGCTATGGCCCACCCCTCCGGCTGGCCCCTCGTGTAGGATGGTGGCACACAACCAGGTGGCAGCTGACAATGCAATCTCCACGGCAGCAGAGCCCCGACGGCGGCCAGAACCTTCCTCTTCCTCCTCCTCGCCTGTGGCCCCTGTGCGCCCGCGACCCTGCCCAGCAGTTCCAGCTCCCGCCCCGGGCGACACGCACTTCCGCACGTTCCGCTCGCACGCCGAGTACCGGCGCATCACCCGCGCCAGCGCGCTCCTCGACGCCTGCGGCTTCTATTGGGGACCCCTGAGTGTGCACGGGGCGCACGAACGGCTTCGTGCTGAGCCAGTGGGCACCTTCTTGGTGCGCGACAGCCGCCAGCGGAACTGCTTCTTCGCCCTCAGCGTGAAGATGGCCTCGGGCCCCACAAGCATACGCGTGCACTTCCAGGCTGGCCGCTTCCATCTGGACGGCAGCCGCGAGAGCTTCGATTGCCTCTTCGAGCTGCTAGAGCACTACGTGGCGGCGCCGCGCCGCATGCTGGGGGCCCCTCTTCGCCAGCGCCGTGTACGGCCGCTGCAGGAGCTGTGTCGCCAACGCATCGTGGCCACCGTCGGCCGCGAGAACCTGGCCCGCATCCCCCTCAATCCCGTCCTCCGCGACTACTTGAGCTCCTTCCCCTATCAGATCTGACCGGCCGCACAGGCAGCATTAACTGGGGCTCCTTGTTATTATTTTTAATTATTATTACCCTGGAACCACGTGGGCGCCCTCCCCGCCTGGGTTGAAGGGAGCTGGGGGTGGGGGTGGGGGCTAGGCCCCTCCCCCTCTCGGCTGGAGACATGGCCGCTGACCCCTCCCCATCTCTTGGGGGCGTGCCCCCTCCTGGTGCTCCCTCTGGGTCCCCCTGGTTGTAGTAGCAGCTTAACTGTCTGGGGCCAGGACCTGAACTTGTACCTCCTACCTCTTCATGTTTACATATACCCAGTATCTTTGCACAAACCAGGGGTTGGGGAGGGTCTCTGGCTTTATTTTTCTGCTGTGCAGAATCCTATTTTATATTTTTTACAACCAGTTTAGGTAATAAACTTTATTATAAAAGTTTTTTTTTTTGTTTTTTTTTTGGGGTTTGTTTTTTTTTAAGAAAAAAGTTTCTACAACGTGTGCTTTGATCAAAGGTTTTCCTTGGTTTTGAATGGGTCCAGGGTAAAGAGATCCTAAGACTGACCTTTTTGACTGGAGGTGGTGTGTGGTCCATTTTCTGTGGCTAAGAACCCTGCTTGGTTGTCCACCACCCCCACCCCAGTTGGGTAGAGGAACCATTGGTCTAGTTTTGGTATTGTGTGTCTGGTTAAAATGGCAGCTCATGTTTGAGCACTTAAGGTGTACCAGGCCCTATTCGGACCTTTACCTGCTTTCATTTACCTAATTCTATTGAGACAATTCTCTGAAGCAAGGCTCTTAACCCATTCTACAGAAAACAAGTACAGGGACAGATTTGCCTTTGGTCATTCCCGTGTCAAAGAAGACACTTGGGCCTTTTTTGGCTGTCCACATAGAGTCTGTCTGAACTGGATGACAGAGAAATTTCCATTCTGTGACCACAATAACTTCCAGGAAGGGAGGGGGAGTGGGGATTTGATGAGTTTTTAGAAGGAGGTGTGGCACACTCTGAACTCAGCATCAAGGGGAATATATTTTAGATGGGATGGGGGATATGGGGTTGGGCCTGACTTCCCTCCTCCCGCCTTGTTCTGTCTTGTGTACTTTTTGGTGAACACACAACTTGGAGTCACAAAGAGGCTTTGTGGTCTGTGGTGAAGGGAGGGCCCTGCTGGTGGCTTTGGGCAATTCCCTTTGCCTCTTGGGGCCTCAGCATGGATCTCAGAAATGGGCTTGCTAGAGCAGGTGGAGCTCTCAGCAGCAGGTGTCTAGGCATTACAGAAAAAGTGGTATTTCAGGAGCCAGGTGGGGAATGGCTGCTCCAGGATGCTTGTGGGGCTGGGCTGCATCACCAGAAAGTCCCCATGACATGGGTTTTATGTCTACTCCTGTGTATGTGACCAGCCTGACAGATAAGCCATGCTGGCAACTCTGCTGTGTTGCTATACCCGGTGAATTGAGTCATTTTCAGGTTTAAGGTTAAGCAGACGTTGCACTTTGTTTTTAGAATGGCCCTCTGCAGACTTGGACATGCTTATATTGGAGTGTCCTAATATTTAATAATACCTTTCAGACTTGAAAGTGCAGCAGAAAATTAACTTGAGACTTGGAGCTGCCCAGACTTGTTTTGGGTATTAAATAGTTTCCAGGCCTCAAAGTTAAGGATGGCCAGGAGAGATTTAGGATCTCAGAGAGCTTTGGCAATTTCATCCTTTAATAAGATGGGATGGGAGGGAATGAGGTGACATCTTATCTGGCTCCAAGGAGTCACTGTTTTTTCTTTTAACCATCTTCCTGCCCTTTGTTCTCTTTGTGGATCAAGTTCTGTCCTTGTTCTGACTTTCCCTGTCTCCTACCTCTTTCGGACAGTGCCTGAAGAAACAGAGAAATCCTAGCAGGCAGTGGTTGGGCATACTGCAGACACTTAGTGAGTACTTACTGTGTGCAGTGCCCTGTGCTACCTTGTTTAATCCTGACAACTATCCTGTAGGTTAGAAACCTGCCCCCCATTTTACAGGTGGGAAAACTGAGGCTTAAAGAGGCAAAGTGGGGCACACAGCAAGTGGCAGAGCCAGATGTTCAAACTTAAATTACACTGCCTCAGAGGCTGGGTACCACTAGGTAACAGAGCCTCCCACGAGGACCTAACGGTCGCAGTAATAATAACAGCAGCAGCTGCCAATATTTACATATAGCGTTACTGTACCGGCACCATTCCAAGCCCCTAGTTACCTATGTTAAAACATTCGACCTTCACCCTAGCCTTGACTTACTATTAACGTCCGTTTTACAGACGAGGAAACAGGTCTTCATCTAAAGAATGATGCATTAGAAGGTAGCTTACAATATTTTCAGTGTTTTCCCTCCTTTTAAAAAAGTTTAAAAACTGCGTCTTCATTACACAAACCCATTCCCCCAATAAAACCAGGAGCAAAACAGCTAAGAATGAAGACCCCTTTGATCACACTTCCCAGAGCTGGCCCCTTCTCTTTGTAAGTCATTTTTTTAAAAAATCTCTACTAACATGTACAGTGGCTTAACAGGACCCAAAAGTCTCCGGAAGCTGCACTCCAGGCCCTGTGTGACCGAGATCCTGTGCAGACGCCAGTGCAGAGGAAAAGGGCTAGGGGGTGGTGCAGTGTGTGCCATGTGGCTTCCCCAGCGGTGCAGGTTTTCTCTTAAACCTCAGCTTCATGATTCAGCAGCACTGACGTCAATTTACAAGAATGAAAAATGAGAGGAGGATTTGTGTGGAGAGCGATGGGTTAGGGGCCCCGGTTGCCAGTGAGGAGGTAACCTCCCCAGTGAGAGCTGGTGATCTGGGCAGCACAGGGCATACAGAATGGGTAAACGGCAGCTCTTCAGCATGATGGGGACTGCATGCAGGTGCAAGAACACTTCACCCCTCATCAAAGCCACCCCTGAGCCAGCCACTCTGATCCCCATTTTAGAAATGAGGAAATAGAGCTGCGGAGAAGTACAGTCACTCAGGGACACACAGATCAAACATGGTAGCCAAGATCTGCACCAGGTCCATGCCACTCTACAGACCATTGGTTTCTTAAAGAGTGGAGGAGGAAAGGGGGACGAATGCTGGGGAAATGCATGTTCCTAAGCTTCACCTCAGCCTGCTTGATCCTCCTAAGCTTATGAGTAGAACTCTTATTGTCCCAGAGCCAGGAAGTGGAGCGCTGAGCCTCTTCCTAAGGCTATGCACGTAAAGCACTTAGCACACAACCTGGCAAGAGATCTCTGTATGATGCAGTGCTCAATAAATGATAGCTAAGTCTGAATAACACACATTCGCTGGGCACCTATGGTGTTCCAGGCATTACTCTAAGCCCAAAGGATATAGGAATGAACAAAATCAAGAGAGTCCTGCCCCTGGTCTCATGGAGCTCACATTCAGGGCCTCAGACAGCGTATAACTAAACATGAAACTAAAGAACAAGAACATTTCAAGTAGTGATAGCGCTCAGATTAAGACTCAACAAGGTGGTTGGCTGAAGTGGGGAGGGGGGCAGGGGAGAGTGACATATTTTAGGAAGAAAGGCGCCTCTAAGGGGCCACTGCAATTGTGCCTGGAATGACAGGATGGAGCCAGACTGGGAGGTGGGCATTCCAGGCAGAAAACCAGCAAATGCAAAGGCCATCAGCTGGGATGAGCTCAGTGCATTCCAGAAGGTTGGCCGAGCTGGAAGGGATCAAGTGAAGGTGAGTAGCAGGAGCTGAGTTGGAATGGGTAGGGACAGTGGGCAGGGGCCAGAGTCCTGTAGGCCCTGGTAAGATGTGTGGATTTTAAGTGTGATAGGGAGCCTGGGGGTGACCTGATCTAACCTGTGCTGTGACTAGATCCTCTGACTGCTAGGTAGAGGTGGACTAAGGCGGAGGGGGGGGGACTGGGGAGATGGCCTTAGGATTCTTGCTTATGTGTGTGCTTGGGGATGGGGTGGAATGGAGGGGGCTGTGGTTCATTCTTAATCCCCTCAGCTCCAGCCAATCAGGCCAACAGCAAGGAAGGGACAACCACAGGAATGCTGAGACCTGGCTGAATGCTGGGACACAGGGTGAGAGAGGCCTTAGAATCCCCAAGCGTGACCGGACCCCAAGCACGGATCTGAAGAGAGCCCCAGGGCATGGCCCCCAGACTCCAGTGAGGGGGGCTTCTTGAAGCAGTGTCCACGTATACAGGGCAGAACTTGCCTCAGCTTTGGGGAAGTATGCATAAGACCTCAGAGGAGGCGGATCCGGCTGACACAGGGTGGGTGTGGCCAGTGTTACCAGGAGACTTACTTTGCATCCCCCCTCACCTGGCCTCCATCACCATCAAGGCTCTCATGGGCTCTAGGCTTCCTGGGAATAGCAGGTGGGGAATGGGGGGATCTCAAAGTCCCTCAGAGAGGGCATGCAGTTTTCAATAAAGCAAATTCACACAGGGACAATGGTGCCCAAGGAGAGCGCTCAAACTGTGCAGCCCGTCCCTGGTCTGGGCCCTGGAACCTGCCAGACAACCTTTAAGGAAACTTGCGTTCCACACTCTACACTGTCTGGCCGCAGTACGAATCCCTACCATCCCCCACACACATACTCTGTGTGGGGTCGGGCATTACCAAGCCCCGGTCCTCCAATATCTCCCAGCCTTGCTCAGGAGAAGGCCCACCTCCCACGAAAACCCACGAGGCCTCCGGGTGGCCCCTACCCACACGTCTAACCTCAGCACTCACCACGCTCCCTCCTGCTACCGGGCCTTTGCACACGCTGTTCCCTCACTTTGTGCATCATACGTGATGTTTCCCAGTGGGTTTCGAGGTTATGTATGTAAAAGGTGCCGTCGCTGACACAGTAGGGCTCCACACAACTCCCGCGCTGCCGCGTCGCTACGTGCAGCGTGCTGATGATGTCACTGCGCCTCCCTCACCAGCAGCCACTGATGATCCCACCTGACAGCACTCTCGTCAGTGCTTGGTTCTGTTCCGCTGTGCTAGGTTCCCTCCGCTGGTCTCTTGAGCCCCTGCAGGCCCCTGGCGCCTTTCGCCTCGGCGTGGTCCTAACGCCCTACTATGCATTCTGACTCTAAGATCACATGTGCTAAGGGCAGACCAGGACAAGCCCATAATAGCGGGCCCTCCCTTGTCCCCTGGAGTCCGCAGAGGCAAAAAAAAAAAAAAAAAAAGCACTTCCACCCCATCCCAGACCACACTGACCCTTGCCTGCCCCAACCCTAGGTCTCAAACACTCTTTTTCTCACCTGGACATGCGATTAATAATTATATCCACCCCATGGGTGAAACTAAGTAAGAAGGTACCTGTAAAGTGCTTAATACATGATAGGTATGCAAAAATTGGGACTGGCTGTCTGTTTCTTGACTCTTGCATTGCTGCTGTTTTAAAATAATGCCATTTATTGAGCACCTAATGGGTGCTAATATTTCACCCAGGTTGCATCGTGAGGAAACGGGTTCAGAAAGGTGAAGGAGTTGTCCCATGCATGTGTAAATGGTAGAGCCAGAGTTTGACTCCAGATGCTTTATGACCAAGCTCATGATCTTACGTACAAAGCTCAAGGGTTCAGGGATTTATGCTTTATTTCTAACACTTAGGACCACCCTGGAAGATGTTCAGAACCAGCCAGGGCTCAGAGCATCTCACTCACCTGCCCTTTCTTCACTGCATAGCCTGGGGAGCCAGGAGAGGCAGTGGGCTGATAACTCAACTGCAAGGTTGCTTCAGAATTTAGCCTAGGACAGTGGTCAGGGCTGCTTGATCAGATGAGATCCTGGGGAGTGGCCCTCAGACAGCCCTGGCTGCTGGTGGGGGGCCATGGATGCAAATGAGGATGGGCAAGGACAGGGAAGGTATGAAGCAGAGAGCTGTATCTTGTGCAGGGTCAGGGCTGGGAGGGTGGCATTCGGGGCTGTCCCCACCTGGGGACCTTCAGCGGCCCGTGTCGTGAGACACATACGCCCTTCCACATCTGGGTGCAGCTGAGAGGGGCGGTCAGAGGCATAACGAAGGAGAGGAGGGGGCCAGGCCTGGCTAAATCGGCCTTAGAGGGTCCCTCGCCACCAACATTTCCCTTCAGTAGACAGCATGGAGGAACAGAAAGAGCTGGAACTCAGGACTGTGTGACCATAGTGGTCTCATCTAGAAAATGAGAATTAAATTCAAATAGGCCCACTGCCCTGTTTCAAAAGGGTCATGAGGATCAAATGATTTAATATAAGTGGAAACAAGATGAATCACCACCCAAATACAGGAATTATAATAATCATTATTTTTCATCACACAGGTTGCCCGGATATATTTGAATCAGCACAGCCATGAAGTCAGACAGACCTGGTCCCGTTCCCAGCTTGCCATTCGCTAAGAACTGCCATTGCTACCAGCTCAGTTATGTCCAATGCTCAATAGACACTAGGCATTTGATGTAATTCATGAACAGTACCTCATTTAACCTCACAAGACGCATATAAAACAGGTACAATTACTATCGTTATCCTCATTTTGCAGGGGAGGAAATCGAGGCACAGAGAGGCTAACGTGCCCAGGGTCAAACACAGAGAGGTGGCACAACCCAAGGGATTCTAACACAGGGAGCCCAATTTTGTAGCCACTCCGCCATTTTAAGCTCTACGTGGAGTTTAAGAAACCATCAGACACTGGGGCTCCTCTTTGATGGTTTTAGCCAGGTCTATTCAAGTGCTAGCTGTTCTCTTATTCAATTATTATTTTCTTCAAATCAAGTTACTTGACGTAAAGGGAAACATCATTACCATACACAGAAAGCCACAATCACCTGCCACAAAGAGGTAACCCTTGCAAAAACACAGTGAAATTCCAACAATGTTAGTGAATTCAAGCTAGATATTGGAGTCTTGCTCTGCTTCGAGAGAAAATCTACTCTGTGTTTAGTCGAAAGGGGGTGGGAGGGGTAGAAAGAGTGAGAGAGAGAGAAGTTTTAAGTGCCATGTGTTTAAGACCCAGGTCATCAAGGACCATGTATAAAGGACCCATGAACAAAGCCAAAGGCGGGTAGGACTGAGGGTGGGAGGTAGGGTGGATGGGGTGGGGGAAAGTGGTGGCAGGAAAATGGAGACAACTGTACTTGAACAACAATAAAAAAAAAATAGACACAATAACACCCATACAAGACTTTCTTCTTGACTTAAGCAAAATGAATGTAAGAGAATTAAAATAGAGAATTACTGTTTCACATCAGGGCGGGGCTCAATGCTTAATAAAACTATCCCTGTGTGCCCCATCATCCAGAGACCTTCCAGGGCACCCATCCCATGCCTGGGAAACTGACCAGTTTGGCTGCTAGCTGGGTGTCATGGGCGAGCAGTCCCTTTACTGACGCTGAGTCCCAATTCTCTCATCTGTGAAATGGGGTAAGCATCCAGACCTCACAGGGTATAGAGGGTTCAAAGGAAGTGATTCTAAACTGTTAAGCACAGCGCTGGTGTTCTGTGCGAGTCACTATGCTGGCGGGGCAGGCTTGGTGCTATGTCAGGAGCCCTGTCCCCATCCCTACCTTGAGACATTGAAAATGAAACCCTGACATGCCCAGCCTAGGGCTCCTCAAAACCATTTATCTTACCTTTCACCAAGTCCCCTTTGTGCTAGCCTGGTGACAGGCAGGGCCGCGGTTTTTGGGAGGTGGGTCAAAGTGAAACTATCTCAGGTCCAGCTGGGATGGGCCTGCTAGGCTCCCCCAGCCAGGTGAGCAGGGGAGCAGGGCAAGGGAGATGAATGCCCGCTTGACCCTTAAAGTGGACCTCTCCTTCACTGGATTCAAGAGAAATCTAGGAGGAGCTAGGAGAAAAACTGGGTCAAATTGCAAATCTGATCACTTCACATCCCTGGTCAAACACACTCCTTAGCTCCCACTGCAAGTGAGCATTACTATTAGCTCCCCCTTAACTAGCTACTTTCTAGGTTGGTATCATTATTGTCTCATTTTACACTCAAGGCAACTGAGGCCAGGAGCGATCGTTCTTTGTCTATGATCTCACGGCTGGTAAAAGCAGTAGAAGCAGCATTTGCACCAAGTGAGATAAAGCCAGAGTATGCCAATGGCTCCCAACTGCTAGATATGAAAATATGAGCCCTTTCCCACCGGATTTAAGGTTCTTCACCACCTGGCCCTCATGGACATTTCTAGCCTCATGCTGTTTCCTTCATGCCCCCCATCTGCTTCCATCATCCCAAATTTCTCATCATTCCTTGGGCCTTTTGAGCAGCCCAGGTAAAGCCTTTGATGCTTCCCTTCTTCTGCTTTACTTGGTAAACTCCTATTCAACCTTCAATGCCCAGCTCAGCCATCACCTCACCCAGGAATCCCTCCTTGACTCGACTGGACCCCCATTGCCTCTGTTCCTGCCTCCATCAATGCCCACACCAGAGTGCCAAGAGGTACGCTCTTCTAGAGTCTTCTAGACTGTGAGTGCCAGGAGAGTGGGGACCATCTTCTTAGCTGTGTGATGCAAGTAAGTTACTTAGCCTTTCTCTATTATTATTGTTGCCATCTCCCAGGACTGTGAGGGGGAGTAAATGCGTTAATAGCTGTAAAATGCTTAGAAGCATGCCTGTATGAACAAGGTTCTCTAGAAATGGAAGAGCAATCTCACAGTGAGTACAGATGACAGGAATACAGGCTAACCTGAAGGGGACTGGAGAGAGAGGGGATGTGCCAGGGCATGCAGGTGAGGAGGTCTCTACCACAGTCCCTCCCTGAAGTGCAGGTGTGCCATCGCAGCACCAACACCCTCTACCAGACATGTTAGGCATAAGACCGGCAGAAATTCTCTTACATGTTTATTTTTCTGTGTATTTGGAATAAAAGTGCATCACATCAAACCTGAGAGGTTATGGCTATTATTCCCTGAGACAACCCTAAAGTAAGTATATAGATTTCTTTAAAAATTTTTTTTTTTTAGTAAACAGATTTCTTTTTAAGTTGGGAGAGGAGCACTTGGTTGGAAAACATGGTAAAAAAAAATTGCCTGAGTTGAATGATGAGGTTCGAGAATGGCTGGATTAATGTAAGAAGAGAAAATGTGAGAGGAAGGAGGACGAGAGATGGAAAATAGGGGAAAGGGGGAGGACAGAATGGGAGGGGAGAGAAGAGACAAGAAAGGAAAAAAGGAAGGAAAGAGAAAACAGGGAGCCAAAGAATAAAAGAAAGGACACAGAGATGGATGTGTGAATAAGTTAGTGAATGAGCAAATGAATTTATGAATGGGCGAGTAAAAGAGTGAATGAATGAATGGGTGAAGGACTAGATTATCCAAGGTGTGTATAAACTAAAGGTCAAATGAATGGAGGGGAAGCACTAGTGGCTGAGCCCAGTAGCAGGTCCTCAGTCCCAGCAGCCCCTGCTTCAGCTCGTGTGGCTGTGCGCCAGGGGCCATTCGGGACCTGTCTGGGCTCCAGGGCTATTCCACATCCCAAAGTGTGGCTGTGCCAACACGTGACCCTGAGAAGTCATGCCTGCACTCCCCGCCCCTCCGCCCCGAACCAATACCTTGGGCACCTATTCCACTCCAGCCCCAGAAAACTGAAAACTGAAAGCGAAAGCCATCCTGAGCTTTGCCCCGGCCTTCCTGTCCCTCAGCTGGTTTCTTAGAAATCAGCCGCCTGCGCTTCCAGCTGCAGCCTGGACTTCCTCCCTCACCCAAGGTGCCCCTTTCCTAGCGGGTACCACACTGCCAGCAGTGATGGGGCCAGAGGCCTGTGCTGGAGTTGGGGGACCGTAAAGCATGCGGGTTACACATTCGTCTGACAAACGTTTATTCAGCCCTCTGTGTGCCAGTTGTGCCGGGAGCAGATGAATCTGGGCCATTCAGTGAGTTAGAAGAAAAAGAACTTGGCCCTGGTTTCAGTATCACCCTATCCAGGCCTACAGGAGGGTGGCTGGAGGGTTAGTTGGGTGGGGGGCACCAAATAAGACTCGAATTAGGCCTAGGAATTACGGGGAGGAGGGTGAGAAATGGGGAGTCAGGGAGGCTCTTGAGAATCACTGCCTGAGTCGTCTAATATGAGGGGGAAGGAGTTGACCCTGGCAGCCTCAGTGGGAAGGGGCATCCCAGGCAGAGAGACAGTGATCTATGTTACCTCTCATAATCTATATAACTGCCTAAGAAGTGGCAGGTTTCTCCGTTTTTTGAAGGTGAAGAAACTAAGCCTCTGAGAAGCATAGTGATCACTCACCCAAAACGTCAGAGCTAGAGGGAAGATCCAAGTGCAGTCCGTGTGACTGACCTCTCCTACCTGGGACACAAGTAGCACCCAGGGCCCTCGTCATGGTTGTCACTCCTGGAGCGCTCATTCCTGCCCCAGGCCTTGGACTCCCACACACCTCCTTTAAATCTTTGGCACCACCCTGGTTGGGAGGAAAAATAAAGCCAAGAGAAGTAAAGTGACCTGCCTAGGTCACGCAGCCTGCTGGGGAAGAGCTGGGATTCTCCCCAAGATGTGTGGAATCCCCAAGTGCCCGCTTTTTCCCCAAATGAGGTATCCAGGCCTTCACAGAACACAGACCCGCACTGACAGTCTCTGTCTCCACATTTTAAAGATGTGGAAGGAACAGCAAGTACAAAGCCTCCACAGCTGGAAAGCAGGGTCTACATATGGTGGGTATGAAGATCTAAAGCTTTGCTCTCAAGAAACTGCCCCACCCAGTTCTGTATGGTCCTGGAAGGGCTGCCAGTCACAGAGCCTTGGCCAGAGGTGGATATGGGCCAGACTTGGCCGATCAGAGGTCCCCATGCCCAGGTTCAGGTCTAAGCAGCACCAATCAGAGACCCTCCTGGGACTTTTCTGCTGAAACAAAAAGGAACTATTTCCTCTAAACTGGGGCCTGCTGGCAACCATTGGGCCCAACGTGTCAAAAAAGTTGAAGAGAAGGAGCACAAGCCAGGGCCCTGAGGCACTGCATGAATGCCTGCATCCAGCCATGCCTGAAATCCACCTCTGGACTGACCTATTACACACACCACAGGTTTCATTTTTTGCTTAAGTTTGTCTGAGTTATGTTTCTCTCACTTGCAACCCTGAGTCCTGGGTAGTCAGAGTCTGAAGAGCAGTAAGGGTCGAGGGTCAGGTCTGGCTGGAACGAAGGGCGTGTGAGTGAAAGAGAGCAATGCCTCCGAGGAAGAGACAAAACAACTGCTGGTCTGGAAGAGACAGACCAGTTTGGCCAGGACTTGGGGCCCACAGTGACCCCACTCTCACTGACGTCTGCCTTCGAGGAGAGCTGGAATGCAGACATTTTCACGTTTCCTGATTCATGGTTGTTCTCAATAACTTACTTTTTTCGCTTAGAAAAAAAAAGTCCACATTATAACAAAATTGCCTTCCCATTTTTAAAAACAGACTTTATTTTTAGAGCAGTTTTAGGTTCACATCGAAATTGAGTGGAAATCCCAGACTTTCCATATGGCCACTGCCCCATGCACACACAGCCTCTCCCACTATCATCACCTAGTACCTGTCCACATTACTTTTTAATTTTCACCTTTGTTTTTAAATTTTAAAAGCTTCTACCAATACTGTTATCTTCATGATTTCTACAGATACATATATTTTTTTCTTTAAAAAAACACACCATCCTTTATGATCCATATTGAAACCTACCTTTTCTACCTACCATTTCATGAGCAGCCTTCCAGATCGCTGGTTGACAAGGTAGGGAGGACTGTACCCACCTGATCATCAAGGAAGCTGAGGGCCAGCAGACCAGGGAAGCGGCTCCGTGTTGACCTTGTGATGTACTTTTCATCAAATGCTCTCAATTGTCCACCGAAGTTCTGTTCCTTTTTCTTTTTTTCTTTTTTACATTTTTAAAAGAGTTCATTTATTTTCGAGGCAAGGGGAAGGGATGGACAAAGAGAAGGAGAGAAACATTGATGTGAGAGAGAAACATCAACCAGTTGCCTCTCATATGCACCCCAGCCAGGGATCTGGCCTGCAACCCAAGCGTGTGTCCTGACTGGGAATCAAACCAGCAACCTTTCGGTTTGCGGGATGATGCTCAACCCACTGAGCCACAAGAGTCAGGGTATGTTCCTTTTTCATGGATGGAAAAACTGCTGTTAAGAGAGGAGAAGTTGCTCTGGTCGGGGGCCCTGGGTGGGCTGGGGAGAGACTGCTGGTCAACAGCCATGAAACTAGGCGCGGCCGGGGACTCTGGGAGCTCTATAATGAGGCGAGGGAGGCTGGCCATTGAGGAACCTTCTGAGATGATGAGCTTATGCTAAGGAGCTACTATGTGCTGGGCACTGCTAGGAGCTCCATACCCCCCCAGTCTCAGTCAATCCTTCTTACTACCCTAGAGGGGTAGCTCTATTATCATCCCCATTTCTCAGATGAGGAAATTTAGGTCCAGGGAAGTGAAATAACTTGCCCAGGCTCACACAGCTTGCTTGTGGTAAAAACAAAATTAGACCTCATGAGGTCTGAATCCAGACAGAAGCATCAACATCCAGGCCTTAGGCTTCTGACTTTGTAAATTGTCTGCTACACATACGCGCACACACACACACACACACACACGCACACCAACTGGATAAGCAGCCTTGAGTGGTGTGTCACAGAGTTCTGGCCTCGGCTATGTCCTCTCTTCCATCTTACTGGATTCCTTCATAAGAACCCAGACAACCTGTTTATTGCAAAGACAGTGCACCCACTGGGCAAGGGCTAGGATTCCAAACGAACCCTGGATTAAGACATTGAAAGGGTACCAAGGTGAAATTTAAGACATTAATACAGCCCTGGCTGGTGTGGCTGAGTGGATTGAGTGCTTGCCTGCGAAACAAAGGGTCACCGGTTCGATTCGCCAGTCAGGGCACATGCCTGGGTTGCAGGCCACGTCTTCAGTAGGGGGCGCTAGAGGGGCAACCACACATTGATGTTTCTCTCCCTCTCTTTCTCCCTCCTTTCCCCTCTGTCTAAAAATAAATAAAAATAAAATCTTTTTTTAAAAGACATTAATACGAAGTCCTACATAGGGGTTAAAAAATCAATTATCCCAATATGGGTTGATTCTTGGCCTTAGGACTATAGTTGAGTGTAAGCTCAAGATTAACTATGAGCACAGTGCGGCTTATAGAAGTTAATCTGGCAACAGGACCTCTCTACAA
The DNA here is from genome assembly GCA_004026545.1 of Mormoops blainvillei. Classification (NCBI taxonomy): domain Eukaryota; kingdom Metazoa; phylum Chordata; class Mammalia; order Chiroptera; family Mormoopidae; genus Mormoops; species Mormoops blainvillei. The sequence continues at coordinate 52,122 of PVJD01001904.1, read as the reverse complement.
GGACATTCAGAATGAAGTGACCCATAGCAACAGTGTCGGTTGATGTACCTTGGATGTCATGAATGTTGAGCTCTCGGATCATGCTTGCACCTGGCATATGCTCAGGAATCATGGGTGACATTGAGTGTTGGTGACAGTGAGGAATGCTCACACCCCTACCGGGTACATGCTACATGTTCAATAAATGGAAGTTGCTATGGGCTCAACGAGGGGAGAATGGGTGAAGGAACTGGTAACATTTAGTGTCATTATTATCATTGGCGCTATATTATTAGGAGATATAAAGCATGTATCATAATGTAACGCAAGGGCTATTTTTATTTAGCACTTGTTACATATAGGCACTGTGCTAAGCACTTCGCAATGTCTCACTTAATTCTTAAAATAACCTTCCGGGGAGATCATGTTAGGATTGAATCATGTGAAATTGCTGTTTTTGTAGGCCAAAAACGCAAGAGCATTGGCAATTTCACACGGTTCAATCTAACACCATCTTCATGTTTACAGATTAAGTTAACCCCATTGACAGGGACTGGAGGCTTCTGCCTCCTCAAAAGATTCAGGTTTGTCCTTGGTTCCCCCTTTTCATCCACCTGTCATTCTGGGTACCCATGTGCCCACCACCCCGCCCCATTGTGGCCAGATCTATATTTATAGCCCCGGTTTCTATGAACTGGGGGATAGAGGAAGTGACTTATTCCAGAGTCATCGCAGCCACCCAGAGATAATGGCATCCAAGAACCCCAAGTTTCTGACTGGCCCCCTCACCCCTGCTAAAATGAGATTCACCCCCACCCTGGGTTTCCACACCAGCAAGACAGGATCAGAAATTGTGGGCCTGCCAAGTGTCCACTCTGGGGGGCAGATGAAATGGATGGGAGATTTGTGTCCATTTTGCTGCCAGTAAATCTGTGCCCAGTCTGATGGCCAACTGCCCTTGGCAGGGGCAATGAGGAGGGGGAGTGGGTTTTTGGGCCCCCGGGGTCCCAGCCTGGCCCAGCCTGGCCTGCGCCTCCCAGAGGCTGTTGGAAAGACCCTCTGGACCAACCCTGGTCCCCCACCGCCGCAGCCCTGGGATGTTGCCGAACTGACAGTCAAGCCCTAGGGGCTCTGCATCTGGACGGGGGGAGTATTTCCAGGTAGTCAGACTGAGATAGAGGGTGGCAGCTGCGGAGACAGCGGAGGAGGAAGGGGGCAGCCTGGTCCCCGCTGCTCACAGCCCGCCTGCCAGGCACAGCCGGTCTTCGGGGAAGTCACCGAGTCGGAGTTCCAGGAAGCGATAACGCTTGTTGAAACCTCTTTCTTGTGGCCTGGTCTCGTCACATGGCTTGGTGAGGACCAACGTCAGGCAGGGCCACAGGTCTGGGCAGACTTGCACTCCGGCAACTACTGCCACCCTCTGCTCTCCCCAGAGGCTGTAGGGGGAGGAGGGGGCTGGGCAGGAAGGTGGGCATTTGCATCCCCCCTACCACACACACACACACACGCACACACCTGGCACAGGCTGAGCATCCTCTGTGTTCCTCTTGGGGTAGGTTTAACCTCTGATTACACATTCAGCAAATGGGGCTGCGTATCCCCAGGCTGTGGGGTTGCTGTGAAAGCAGGTAGTAGGTTTGAGGAAACAGAAATTCTTCACTCCTCTCCTGTGAAGTCAGAGAGCACGTCCTTTATCTTCCTGGAGCAGGGTCTCTCCACCTCGGCACAGTTTGCTGTGTGGGCGGTCCTAAGTATTATAGGATGGTTAGCAGTACCCTGGCCTCCACCCACCAGACATCAGTAGTACCCACTTTTCAGTTGTCACACCAAAAATGCCTTCAGACATGGCCAAATGTTCCCTGATGGGCAAAACCCTGATCTAAATTCAGTGCCTAGCACAGAACAGGTTCTCAGAAATTACTAGGTCCTCAACCTTGACGGCTGAGTATATTTGGTGCATTTTATGCCCCACCGCCTGGCAGCACAGAGGTGCCAAGGAATAATTTGGGAGGCTCTTAGCCCTCCAATCTTTATCAGCCTCTCACCCCACACCCTAATAAATATACCATCTAAATAAAAACTGTGCCAGAGGCTTTGAACTTGAGGATGGCAGGCTGAATTGAGGGTGGAGTCAGGCCTGACACAAGGAATAAGGGAAGGCCACATGCCCATCAGGAAAATGCCCCTTCTCCCATGCTCCTGCTCAGCCCCTGGAAGCTGGCAGCCTTGCCTTCCCCCAAGCAGGTGGCTGCGTGGGGGGAGAAGGGGGTCGGTCTTCTTTAGTGGCACTGGACTGCCTAAGAGAAAACAATTTGGATGCTGACTCCGGGGTCCTACAATCCTACAATGACTGCCACATCCTGCCCAGTCGCCCAGATGAGTCTCGTCTGTTCTTATGCCCTGCCCTTATGCCCTGTTCTTATGAAGCAGACATGGGGCTTCAATGATCTGTTTTCAGTTTCCTGCTCTTCAGTATTAACTCATAGCCAAGGATCACTGGACGTGTGAGGCAAGCTTGTAATGTGAAAGGCACAGGCCAAAAGCAACTGAGGAAAAGAACTAGAAAACAAAGCCAGTGCAAGGAACCCCTTCCAGACCACAAAACACCCTCAGAGAAATAAAACATGTTGCATCTATAAAACAAGAACAAGAGACTGTGTGAAGAGACATTTCAGAGATCAAGAAAGAACTGAAGTGATGAGAGCGGTAATAAAAAGGTCAATATTAGCATTGGAAGAAAAGGTTAGGAAGTCTCCCAGGAAGACAGATTGAAAATGCGAGAGAAGAGATAAGAAAATTAGAAGATTATTGTATGTGATAACACATCCGGCTCATGAGAGTTACGAAGAGAACAGAGAAAATGGAGGGAAAATTTTTCTGAAACAAACGGACGTGAGCTTCCATAGTGGAAAAGTTCGTCAACTAGAGCGCTCATTTTCTCTTTCTGTGCAAAAAGTTACCCAACTCTTAGCGGCTATGGTAGGCAGGATTTTAAGATAGCCCCATCATTGCTGCCTCACTACACATGTATCTGATGGATTCTCCTCCTGTGGTTAGGTGATGCTATATGGCACGACTTCACACAAAGAAGATTAAGTCCAGGGGGCCTAACTTAATCACAGGAACCATTAAAGGCAGAGCATTTTCTCTGGCTGGTGCCAGGAAAGGAAGTCAGAGATTTGAAGCACGAGAAAGATTTGATACTCTGATGCTGGCGTGGAGGGGGAGGGGCTACACGGCAAGGAATGAGGGGCACCTCTAAAGCTAAGAGTGGCTCTCGCCAGATATCTGGAAAGGAAACGGGAACTTCAGTCTTAAAACTGCAGAAACTAAATTTTGCCAAAATCGAGAATGAGCTGGGAAGTAAATTTTTCCCCAGAGCCTCCAGATTGGGAACCGAAACCCCAGCTGACCCTTGGCTTTAGCCCCGTGAGACCCTGAGCCGAGAATCCAGCCATACTGTCCCAAATTTCCGACCTGGGAAAGCTGTGACATAATAAATATGCATTATTTCAAGCTGCTATGTTTGTGGTAATTTGTTACGCATCAATAGAAAACCCATACAGCTGTTTAAAACAACAAAAATTGACCTCACACATTTTCTGTGGGACAAACTGGGGGCTCCATCATGGCCGGCTGTTATTATTACTGCTGTTATTATCCTTGTTCAGCTACTAGGAAGCAAATTGAAAACTACAAAAAGCTACAGTGATACAAATTTTCATGGCCTGAAAGAGCCTTTCAAATATTTTCAACTTGCTATTATTAAGCATTAACCATGCAAAAGGTAGGTTTTTGCTTTTTAATTTTATGGAAGAGTGACCTATGGCTCAGCAAAATCAGGAGGTGCTGCAGAGTGAAAAAGGGACGATCCCAACTCACCAAGACCCAGAGCTTCTGCATCCAGGCTGTTGGCTGGAGCCCTTGGTACAGCGAGCAGGAGGTGGTCTTTGTGCAAAACACAAAGGTTGAGGGTTATACTTGGGACACTCCAGCACCCTTGAAGAGGAAAGCTGGGAGCCCCCAGCTCTGATCTGGCCCATTCAGGCATAGCAGGTTCACAGAGACAAAATGATGTCCCAGGGCATAGTGGAGGGTGCCTTTGGTCCGTGGAACAGGACGCCTGAAGTAAAGTGGCTTAAAGAGCTGGAAATGTAATATCTTATTCCACAGGAAGTCCAGAGGTAGGGTAGGTTTCTGAACTGGTTGATTCAGGAGCTCCACCAGGCCACCATGGACCCAGGTTCGTGCCATTTATCTGCTCTGACATTGCAGTAATGTTTTCACATGAGGCTGGTTCTAGGGTGGCTGATGTAGTTCCAGATATCACACCCAGAAGAAAACCAGAAACCTTTTCTCCCTGGGGTTTCCCCTAAGGAGGAAGAAAACCTTTCCCAGAAAACCTCCAGCAGCTATCCTCCTGTCTCATTAGCCAGAGCTGGGTTCCTGCCCATTATGGAAACTTTCTTAATCAACATGGCATGAGTATTGGAGAGAGTGTCAGGTTGATTGAAAAAAAAAAAAAGGCCGGAATTCTCCATCTCTCCTTGTATCTGTGCCCTTGACAGTATGACTTTGCTACTTCTCTCATTAAGAAGTCTGTATCCCATCCAAAGAACCTGGGCTGCTTTAGCCAATAGGAAGTGATAAAGTAATTGTACTGCTTCCTACCTAAACCTCAGGAGGTCTCTGGCTTCTGGTTCCGTTTTTGGGACTCTGCAACCACCGTGGGAACAAGCCTGAACTGGCCTGCCGTGTACAGAAAGGCCGTGCAGAGGAGAGGAAACGTCCAGCTGAGGCCACCCAAGACCAGCCAGCCCCAGTTGACCCATCAGCTGACGGTGGACCCAAGGGTGCACGATACAGATCAGCCTAGCCCTGCCCAGACCAGAAGAACCACCCAGCTGCCCCACAGCCTTCTGAGCAGCAGCAAGTGCTTATTGTTTTAAGTCACTCATTCTGGGGAGGTCAGCTGTGCGGCAGTAGCTACCTGACACAGGACTGACCACCTTGCACGGTTAACTATTCATTGGAATCTAAGCCTTTCAGAGAAGCAAGAAATGTCATCATTTACTGCTTATATCTTCCTGTCCACTCCTTGCAGGTTCTGTACTAGATACAGGAACACAAAGCCTGATAAGGCCTGGCCCCTGCCTCAGAAAGCCCCCAGTCTGGCTGGGAGGCAGATTTGTCATCTGAAGCTTATTACCCTCCCATAGCTGTCCACTACCCGGGGAACAGGGTCTGTCAGAGGTTTACCAGGTTACGCATTCTGTTCCTGCAGCCTCACTCCTTCCCATTCCCCTGTCCCTCTGCTCTTCCCCAAGCCCCACACCTGCTGCGCCCAGGCCTTTACACTTGCTTACTTCTCCCTTTTCACTGTTCTGGCTCACCTTCTATGCCTTATGAACACTACTCTCCACTGAGAGTTAGCTCTGCTGTCCCCTCTTCCAGGAGCCTTCCCAGAACAACTTCTCACCCAAATCAAGGGCCTCTTGGGGCCCTCCACAATCCCCTGGGTTCTCCTCTAGCCCTGCCTTCATCACTCTGCATCGTGATACTTTATCCTTCAGTGTAGCTGCCTCACTTCACAAATAAGGAAACTGAGGCCCCGAAAGGGAAAGTGACTTGTTCGAGACAGAGCAGAGCTGGAGACCAACCCAGGGCATTTCGCTGCCCGACCTGCAGCCTGTGCTGCTTTCCTTTCCTTGGCACCCCAGCCCATGGGGGACCAGAAGTAGAGTCCAACTGGGGCTGGGGGAGGCAACGGACACCTGCGCTCCTACTGTGTGCCAGGTCCTGCGCCAGGATGAGATTCCTGGGTGGTTCTCCCAGGAGCCACCATCCTCTCAACAGTCCTGCAAGGTAGGCACAAACAGCATTCCACTTTCCAGGACGAGGTGTGAGGCTCAGAGGGAATAGGCTTTCCAAGGTCACCTGGCCCGAAAGGGACAGAATGGGGACTTGAATGCAGACCTCACAGCACTTGGTATCTGGCCTCTGATATGGCTTTCAGGCTGAGCCAGGGACAGCCATAGTGAGAGAGGGGCATGGGGAGAAAGCTGGGGCAGCAAGGGGGAGCAGGTGACGTCGGGGAACCACCGAGGCAGGAAGAGGCAGAGCAGAAAGTGAAAGGGGACAGTGGCCAAGAATAGCTGTGGGTGAGAGAGTGGAGGACTGCAGATGCCACCAGAGAGAGAAACCAAGATGGGCCCCAGGTGGGGAGGGTGGGTGACCCTGTGCCTGGGAAGCCGTGATGGGGTGTGGCTCCGGCTGACCCAGGCAGCCCCCATGTGGCTGGTGGGTCTGACGCCCCAAACTGTGGGAACAAAATTGGAGGTGAAGCCTCCAGCTGTCTGGGGAGGCTGATTATGCAGACTTCAACATTGTTGGTATCTATTACAATGAGCTTGGAGGACTTCGGGACTGACAAAACCTGTCAAGAAAAAACAGCCTGTGAAACGCAAGCCTGTGCTGCAAAGAGAAACCAATTTATTAATATCTCCGTCATCACTGCCACTGTCTCTAGCAGCAGCTCAGCGCAGTGGTTAAGCAGCCTGGGTTCAATCCCAGCTCTCTGGGCCTCTGTTTGCTTTATGGGGGTGTCCGGCTTACAATGCACCTATTGTATTGTATTGCAATACAATACAGCAAGGAACACCTTAGCTTGTATTCTCCATCAACCACATCTATAGTGAACCACACACACACACACACACACTTGCATGCGCGTACAGAAAGTCCCTCCAGAATGTAAATGGCCCAATAGCAGAGACTTGATTTTTGCTTGCTAGTGTTTCCAGCGCCTGGAGCTGTGAGTGGCTGGCATATAACAGGTGCTCAATAAATGTTTGTGGGAAGAAAGAAGGAGGAAGGGAGGGGAGAGGAGAGGATGAGGGAGGAAAGAGAAGAACATGCTATTTCCAGAAGTGGGGCATTCATTCTGTTTCTCTGTATTTTATGCTTTTATCACATTGCCATGCACCATTTGGGTTGACTTAAAAAAAAAAAGTGTTTTCAGGGACGCTCAAACCAGGGACAGGTGGCTTGGTCTTTCAGCTCAGGATGGCCTCAGGACCACCCTCCTCACCTCTGAGAGCTTTGGAGACCAACCTCTCCGGGGTCGGGCTGCGGGCAGCAGCCTTGTGGCCAGCAGGCTGTGAGAGGAGGGGACAGGAAACTCTACGGGACAGATTGTTCCCAGCCTACCGAGAACTGCAAGGCGAGAGGACACACTGTTCAGGGCTGAGACCTGCGGGTCCCTGCCGCACCCGCTGAGGGGAAGTGTCACCAGCGTCCAGGGTGGGGACCTCTGCCCTGGCCTGGGGATCTTGTGGCTCCTCTGATCTCTACGGGGAACTCAGGGCCAACTTGCTTTCCAGGAATGCTTCCTGTAGCAGTGGCGATGGCTCACAGCCAAGGTCTGGGGAGGCTGTATGACCTTGGTCTTGTCCGTGCTCCTCATCTCTCTGGGCCTCAGCTTCAGCCTCCTTATAGGCAAAACAGAGAAAACAGAGCATCTCTTGCAGGGGTATTGTGTGGATTAAGAGGGAAGTTCAAACATTTTGTTTTACCATCAGCAACTTTTTAAAAATTGTGATAAAATACACACAACATAAAACTCACCATTTAAATTGTGCATTTCACACATTCACAAAGTTGTGTGACACTATCACTATCTAGTTCCAGAACATATTCATCACCCCAAATAAAACCCCGTACCCATCAGCCGTCACCCACTACCCTCCCAAGCCCCTGGCAACCACTGATCTACTTCTCTTCTCTGTGGATTTAGCTGTTCTGGAAATTTCATATAAACGGGGTCATGCATTAGGTGGTCTTTTGTGTCTGGCTTCTTTCACTGAACATCATGCTTCCTGGTTCATCCATGTCGTAGCGTGTGTCAGTGCTTCTTTGCTGTGAGTAGTGTGCATTCATCCTGTTCAACTTGATATATTTTGACATAGGTTTATACTCCTGGAATTACCACTTGGGTCAAGATCTAGAACAATTCTAGCACATGAGAAGTTTCCCTCAGACCATTCTGCTCCTTCTCCACCCCCAATCCCTGAGTGTTACTCCTTCAGATAAATTCCAAATAACTCCTGTACAAAAACGGTCATTACAGCCTTGACTGTAACAATAAAAGATCAGGAACAACCTCAACAGAGGACTCAATAGAGGACTGGGTACATAAATCATGTTGCAACCACATGGACTACCATGCAGTCAAGAAAAGCAAAGTCACTTTCTGCATATGAGTACAGGACTCAAGCTGACAACTTGACTACAACCTTCTGCGAGACTGAGCCAGAACCTCCCAGCTGAGTTGCCCCCTAATTACTGACTCACAGAAACTGGGGGATAATACAGGTTTATTGATATTTTAAGCTGCTGAGTTTGGGGGTAATTTGTCACATAGCAATAGATGACTAATAATGGCGTGTGTAGTGTCCTAACTTTGGAGTCGACGTGTTAATGCCCTCCCAGGGAACCATAAGACACTGGTAGCATGGAGACCGTCCAACAGCTCAGGAACAGAGGACAGAGGGACTTTTTGTCCTATTGGCATTTGTAACTATCTTTCAGAAAAATCAAGTGAATGTCAAATAAATAAATAAAAACTTCAGTGGCCCTCAGTGAGCAGCTGCTGTGAGTTTTCATTGCACAAATATTTCTCGAGCTGTCAGAAGTCCCCCTTGAGTATGTGCGGTTGAATCTACAATATGGGTTTATGGAAGAAGAGGAGAGGCTGGGGGTTGACAATCATATCAGAAGCCCCACCATGCACTAGCTGTGTGCCTTAGGGCAGGTTGCTTAACCTCTCTGAGCTTCAGCTTCCTTATCCGAAAGATGGGGATGATCAGTACAACGACTGGGGCCAAGTGTTCAACCAAAGGCCAGGCATGGCGTAAGCGCTGAATCCAGCTGTTATTATTAATAAGGCTCAACGGTCCTGCTCTGGGACAGGAGAAGCGAAGAAACTGTGGAGCCCCTTGTCCCCATCCCTGGGGTTGGTGGTCCACAGGGAACACCTGAGTCAGCCTCCCATAGTAGAAGCTGGGAAGATGAAAGGGTTATCAAGGCTGGGGAGATCAAAGGGTGAGAAAAAGAGACCCCAGTGCAGGATTGCTGGTCCACCCAGCCCCTCGTCCTTCTTTGTTCAGGACCTGTGTATGGGGCAGCCCTGGTTTGGAGGTTTTGACATGGGTGTAGGCCCGTGGAACTATACAAAATAAATCACGCCTGCTGCTGCCCGCTCCCGCCACAGGCCTGGTGGGCAAGTGCAGGGCAGGAGGGAGCTCCCGTTCCAGAAGGAGGTGGTGCACCTCTTTCCAGGGCCCCAGGATGTGTCGAGTGCTGTACACTTGCGTTCTGGCATTGCCCCAGGACTTACCAGCTGGGAGGGGGCAGGGCAGGGGCCCACCACCCACGAGGCGTCACTTGGAGGAGCAGGAGGGTTGACAGGTGTTGGGAGGGGCTCAGGGGTTCTGAGGTTGGGGCGCCCTGGGCTTCAGACCACCCAGGGCTTAGCTCTCTCTCTCGTGCCAGGAAGGGTGTTTGAATGTCTGGCACCTTCACTCTGAGACAACTCTACAGGGTAGTGGGGGGCCTGGGGAATTCCCACGTGGGAACGCTGGGCATTGGCCTGGTAGAGCAGAAAGGTGTTGGGAGGCAGGGCAAGTCCTGAGGCACAGCGCCCCCCGTCTGCCAGATGGGTGTGTCCTGTGAGTCATATGGGGCTTACAGGCTGCCTGCCCATCCTGACTCTGAGCGTGACGGGAGGCTGCGCCCCTTTGGGACAGCGCCTGGGAGGCACCCCTGCCCTGGCTAGGGAGAGAGGTTTGATTGGGTTGCTTTGCTCATGACTCATGCTGTCTGGGACCAGCCTTGTCCCCTGGGAGGCATGTTCCAAGAAGGCCCCCATCTGGTGCCCTCTGCCCTGTGCAGGTGCCCAGGCCTCAGTTGCACCCAGGCCAGGCCAGCAAAAGGCAGGTCAGCCCTTGGCTAGGAGAGGAGCCTTGCTGGGATGGGGTCACCCTTTTTCTGGGTGGTGAACAGCCTGGCGCCCTTTTGGCAACACAACCAATAGAGTGACTTGTCCACAAGGAGGCTCTGCACCCCTCACCCACTCCCAGCAGGGCTCCCAGTCCAGTGCTTAGCCACCTTTGCACAAGCCAAAGCCTGGACTCAGTCTCTTCTTTCCCCTCAGCCCCAAAATGGGATCAGCAACTGTTTGCTCTGGGGGTTCCCCAGAAGCAGATTGGGAGGAGGGTTCCAGTGTTCCTAGGAAGGGCGTGGAGAGGTGGGGCCAGAACGAAGTTAGGCAAGGAACAGACCCGCCCAGGGGCTCGCACTGGAGCAGTGATCAGAGCACATGAGCTGGAGTTTTACACCTGCGTGTCCTCTTCACACCCACCCCGCTGGGGTGTGTGAACTGTCAGCAGCAGATGGTGCTGTGGCAAAAAAAGGGCAGATGCTACCGTTGTAGAGAAAGTTCCCCAGGAGGAGACAGTAGAGGGATGAGGGGACCTGGGTGGGTCAACCACAGCCCTTGCCGCCGCTGTTGAATGATTTAGATTTGACCTCTGATTATTTCTGGAAAACGTTTGCCTTTCTCCGCCCCCACAACTGCCCTCATCTCTCGCTGGGACACCCAGGAGCCCTGGTCTTCAGCAAACGCTGCCCAGAGTGGGGCCTGCCCCTGGTGTGGGTCTTTCCTTATCCTTGTCTCACAGACTTGATTCCAATGGTCAAAGTGAAATTGCTTGTCTGCGTTCCCCGAAGCGGGCGGCTGTGGACAGCGGGAGAGGAAGGAATGTGCCGGGAGGGGGCGGGGGGCGGCATCCCGAGGATGCACTTATTATTCTCCGGGTGTTTGGCTGAAGGATGTGCATGTCCCTATTTCCCAGAAGAGGAAACTGAGTCACAACAAGGCAGTGGCACAGAACGAGGAGGAAACTGAATCACAGTGAGGTACTGGCACAGAAACAGGGCCCATTAGGGTCCCAGGGCCCCTTTGGCTTTTCAATGTCGAATTTGGGGAAGGAAAATAAGATCAAGTACCTTATTTGACTCTGGGTTCCCAATTTTCATCCATAAAATGGGAAAATGAGCCCAGGTATTCTTCCCCATCCCAAGGGATGAGGCCAGGGCCATTTGGGGTCAGTGGCCGGGGGTGAACCTTGGACTTGGTATCCATCTGCCACTGCCCTCTGACCCGGAGATTTTGTCGCCCTCAGGATGCTCCCACTGCCCCTGGGTTGGCAGGGGGCAGCTGTGTGCTCTGTGCTCCCTCCCCCATTTTCTGAACCTTCACATGTTCCTAGGCCCCAACTGCCCTCATTCCTGATGAGGGGACCCTGAGAAGCTATAAGGGCTGTTTGAGGACCAGATAATATTTGGAACCTGTGTTCGGGAAGCTATGGAGTTCAAACTCCACTTTCTTAGGGTCATGTCAGGTCACCCAAACCTTCGATGGCTCCCCCTTGCCAGCCACACTGAACCCCAGCTCTGCCCTTGCCTATCACCACTGCCTCCGTCTTTGTGTATCCCAAGACTACCTGCTGAGACCTTCGCAGTAGTCTTTCACCTGGTCTCTTGCTCTTCCAGTCTCTCCCCATCTGGTCTAGTTTCCCCTAGCAGCAGAGTGAGCTTTTTAACACACAAGTCTGATCAAGCGATCCGGCCCTCACTGCCTGCAAGATACCGTCCAAGCTTGCTCTTGACCTGGCATGTGGGGGACGTCTTGGATCTGCTCCCTGCCAGGATCTCTGACCTCATCCTACTGAACCCCACGTTCCCAACCCAGATGACTAGTTCTCACCAACATTCCCTGGACTGCCCCCGAAGCCTGCCTTTGACCCTGGTCAGCTGTTCCCTGCTTGGGGAATACACTTCCTGTCCTTCCTGTCAACTCTGGCTCCTCCTCCAAGGTTGATTCCAGGGGTGTCCCCCAGGGGAGTCTTCAGGGTTCTTAGTGACAAACAACAGAACCAACTGTGGCTCATTTAAACAGAAAAAGAGCATACAGATACTTGGATGCTCACTGAACCTCCGGAAAGGCGGGAGGCCCACATGAAAAGGAAGGCAGAAGGTGGGAGACAAGGCCCCCAACTCCAGTTCTGCCACAGAGCCAGCCTGGTGACTCCCACACCCACGAATCTTCCCTGATCCCGCAAGAGCTTAATCACATTACGGAGGTTCCCGCGAGGCAGACATTGAGTTAGGACCAGCTCGGCGAACTCCGGAACGGTTGCCTCTGATTGGCTGAGCTCAGGTCACGTGATCGGCCATTTCCCGGGCAGCAAAGGAGCATGGGAAAGTGGGTGTGGCCTATTTGGGCTCCAGTGGGAGACGGCTCTACCTTGCCTGAAGGCCCACGGTGGGTAGGGGGTGAGGTTCCTGAATGTGGAGGGGGGGTTCAGAGGGTGAAGGGTTCAAAGATGAGCAAAGTTCTTGTGTCCTCCTGACCCCCAGCATTCTTCATCATGGGAAAGGCACCGTGGGCACAGTGGGCACGCCTTGACACCTCTCTCCACCTCAACTCGTGTGCAATTTACCATCACCCCATGGGCTGAATGTCCTAAGTATGCCTTACATCCTCCTGTACTTCCCTGCCTACCCTGCCTTCTCTGTGCCAGTTCCTCATAGCGCCCCCAGCCCAGGGGAGGAGACAGATACTAAAGGAACAGTGACAGCCCAGTGTGGCACATGCCAGTTATGGAAGGACATGCAGGGAGCAAGGGAGCCCAGAGGAGGCACCTGGTCCCACTGGGGGCATCTGGGGAGGCTTCCTGGAGGTGACAATACTATCTTAAAGGATGAGTAGGAGTTAGAGAAACAAAGGTGGAAGAAATGCTATCCCAGGAAGAGACAACAGCTTGAGCAAAACCCCAGAGATATAAGAGGGAACTGGGAGGAGTTCTGGCATCACCCTGGACAGGGTATGTGTGAGGTAAGGGGGCTAAGAGATGAGGTTACATGGGGCGGAAACTGATTATGGATCATCTGAGGGACCCGGCTTTGAGCAAGGACTTGATACTGGGGCAGTGGAGTGACATGGTCAGATGTGAGCTTGAGAATGACCCTTTGGGCAGTCTGACCTGGGGCAGGGGTTGGGGGAGGCCAGCCAGGTGTGGTGAGAATCCCTGCCAGCCAGGCTTGGGCTGGTACTTGAGGCTGCTGAGGCAGCAGGGACCAGAAGAGGGCTTCGGAGAACCAGTAGGGTTCTGGTAGCAAGCAGAAGTTTGCGACTGTTGCCAAGGCATGTTGGGGTAGGTGGGAGAGAGGCGGGACCTGGGCAAGTCCCTGGCCCAGTCTGGTGTCCTCAGTTTCCTTATTTGTAAATAGAGGGGATTGGGCGTGGTGATCTCTGGGACAGGGACTGTGAATCTGTGAAGTCTCTCTGCTTCCCACTCCAAACCTCATGAGCTGAGGACGCAGTGATGAGGTGTGGAAGCTGGCTCCCTGCTTTCACGGGGTGGCTGGTCTCAGTGGGTTGGACAGGTGACTAATCCCCCCAGGTCTGGGCTGAAGACAGCTCTCCCAGCAGGGCACTAGCCCAGCAGGCAGGCTCCCACATCAAGAGCTGCACCAGGAGAGAAAGGGATCTTAGCCATTTACACCCTCCCCCTCCCGGGGGGGCCCCACAGGGGCCAGCTTTCTTCGGACAATCAATGCCATCATTCCAGGAAGCCTGCCTCGGGAGAGGCCCTGATTTCCCTCCATTTGCATAGCCATAGTAACAGGAAATAGGATTCACATTGCCTCACCAACTCGCTGTGTCTGGCCAGGACAGCTCAGGGCTCAGCTCTACAACCCAGGCTGAGCTGCCCACCCCAGCCCGTTCCTGGACAACTGGCTGAAGCCCCAGCTGGGCGCTCTGTCTGGTGACCAGACAGGTGACTGGATAGGCACTCCCAGATAATATCAGACATGGAGACTCCAAGCCAGGCCAACTGCGTTCCCCAGGAAGGAAGGGGGGGGCAGTTAACGGTGACAGCTGGGTGCTCCACTGGAGTCAAAGTTCACTATGCTCTCACTGAGCCATCGCAGTTCCCAGAAGTGATGGATGGACTCTCCACCTGCAGGAAGTGTGCTTGTCTGCTACCTGGCCCCTCTCTATCCCTTCATAGTTTCCCCAGCTCCTTTCCCGAAAGCTTATCTGGACTTTGAGCAGGAAACTGATTTCTCGGATGTCCTGAAGCAGGCCCACACAGGGATCAACGAGTCTCTGTGCTGACCTGGGCTCCGAAATGAGGAAAGGCGCCATAAAGTGCTAGTTGCTACAATTCCAAAGCTCAAGTCTGCCTTTAGGTTAAAATGCTTTGGGCCTCTTCATGGCAGCTACTGAAAGAGAAACCAGATTTTAACAGCCTGTGAAGCATGGTGGCGCAAGGTAGGCACCCGTGGGACACCCTGCAGACGCAGCGCAAGCCTGGTCTGGATCCCTGCTGGCTGCGTGACCTAGGGCAAGCTCCTTAGTCCCCTTGAGGCTCAGGTTCTGTGTCCATACGATGGGAATAAATACCGATACCCACAGGTCGGGGTGAGGACTAAGTGGAGTAAGGCATGCAAAGGGCCTGGTGAGAGACGCGCAGTTTAAGGTGGCCATGAGCCCACTGAGGGGGTGTTCAGTGCCACTTAGAAGTACCCCTTGTGGGAGCTGCTGGGGTTACAGAAGTGTACCCCATGTGCCTGTGGCTGTGGCCCTCAGAGAAGTCAGAGTCAAGGGGAGGGGTTTAGAAGCACTAAGTCCTGCATGAGGAAGCCAGTGAAGGGCCCAGGAAGGCCTGTGCCTGGTGGGGACATCCAGGGAGGCTTCCTGGAAGAGGGATGCCTGGACTGGTCTCCGGGACTGACAGGTTTGACGGAGGTGGAAGGGGGAGCGTTCCAGGCAGAGGAATCAGCCCAGGCACCGGCTCTGCCTCTCGCCGCACCCTGCAGGGCCCCGGGCTCCTCCACCCAGACATGGATGGCCACTCTCCCTCACCACACCACACCGAAGCCTGGCGTCCTCAGACTCCCGTCAGTGGGGACACCCCCTTCTCCGGGACATGGGAGCTTCTGTCACATTCGAGGCTTGGCGGGACCATGCCTGATGGGCTGGGCCCCATCTTTCCCTGTGGGACCCTGCTCTCCCTCCCTCAGTGTCACTGCTATAACTACAACAGTCTTCTGGTCATTTTTCTGTGCAAACACTTTCTAAATGAACAAAAATGGGGTTGTTGTTTCCACGCTCCTGCAACTTGCTTTTCCCTTTAACGATATGCCACAGGCGGTTCCCCAGAGCAAGCAATATTCCAAATCACCATTTCAGTGTTTGGGGATAGTCCATGGTATGGACAGATTACAATGAACTTAACCAAGCCTGTCAGTTCAGCAAACATTTCTCGAGGCAACCAAGATGTGAACGGCCAAAGAGCGAGGTCCTGAGTTCTGATCCTGGTTCCACCTCTTAGAGCCATGTGACTCTGGACCAGTTAGTAAACCTGTCTCCGTGTTCTTGGCTTCCTGAAAGATGGGGAAGGAGCAGCCTCTCTTCACACCTTATGGTGGGACTTCCTGGAGACCCTGTGTGTGCAGCACTTACTTAATAAGCACAGTGCCCTGTAGACAGACAGGAGTCATGCCACTCACGGGGTAAAGGTTGGTAGTTGCGCTACTTGAACCAGCCTTGAATACAAGGTTCGGAGAGTGAAGGGTGCCCATGTGACCACAGTTTGAGGCAGAGGGAGAAGCCGTTGGGAGGCAAGGGTACCGCCTCCTTCCCTCCCTGCCCCCTTGCAGAGAAAGCAACTGAATCTCTTCAAGTTTGCCTGGTTTTCAAGAACCATCCGGGGCTGGTTAGCCCACAGGTCGATTACCTGGTGCCTCGGGCCCCAGAGCGGCAGGATTCTAGAAAGGCGTCCTAACTGGCGAAAATCCTAACTCTTGTCCGGCTGGAGCACCACCATCCTCCCCTTCCTCTGGGTTTGCAAGACCTCTCCCTGGGTCCTGTTTTCATATGCAAATCAGCCCCCCAGGGAGGCTCTGCAGCCTGCTTTGGTGAGGATTCCCGCTGGGGCTGGACAGACAGACTTGGGGGGCGGGGCACAACCACCCCCCTCCAGAAGGAGCCCTGGCAGGAGAGCAAGAAAGCCCCAGCTGGAGCCTCCGGTTGCTCGAATCCCCAGCATCAAATTCCCCTCATGGCTATTGCCAGGCAGCCCTGCTCCCCAGAGTCCTCACCACGGGCCTCCTCACTTCTGTCCCTTTGTTCCCAAGCGCTCCCTGAGGATCTCCCAGGCCCAGGAGCCAGTGCTTCCCACTCCTGTCCTCCTCCCCAGGCTGCTCAGCCCTTCTGAGCCTCAGTTTCTGCAGAATGGGGATATTGAAACGACTGATGGCACAACACACGAGACTGTCATCGCCGTGAATCAAAAGCAGGTGGGATGTGGGCGGTGTTGTCGGGCTCCATCAGCTGTCTCCCTTCTGGCAGCTGGGATGAGGACCCAATGAGGAAACAGACAGAGGCCCTTGGCACAGCGCCCGGCCCCCTAAATGCTCGTTGTAATTACTATTGCTTATTGTGGGGTGGAGTTGACACCGCAGCACCCCAAAGCTCAGAAGGGCAGAGGCCACCTCCGCCCCACCCCCAGGGGTCTCCAAGTCCTGCAGCCTTGTCCAGGGAGGTGCCAGGATCCTCTCTTGGCCCTGCCACAGTCCTGGACTTCACTAGAAATTCCTTACTGAGTCTTTGATTCTCATTTCCTCCCAAAAGCCCTGATTCATGGTCTGCCGGGCATGGGAGATGGGGTGGGGGGTGAGGGACACTGTGCATTGCAGGCCTGGAAGCAGGAAGCATGATTCAAGGGAATCCTTCTAGGCTTCTTGGCATGTTCTCATCGGGGAGTGATTAAGTGGGGTGTCTTGGGTGTACACGATGCATGGTGGGGAGCCACTGCCTCACCCCTGACCTTGTTCTGACTCAGAGCTGGCCTCCCTTCCCCTCCCCGGGGCCAGGCCTCCTCTCTGTGGCGCTGGGAGGCAGGTACTGAGTGTTTCACTCATTGATTCATTTCTCTTATTTGTCCATTCATTGCATTAGATCGATCACGGTGGCTCATCTGGGTGACTCATGAACTGGTCCGGCCCTTCATTCATTAGTAATAAGCCTCGCTATCCTTCTGTGGCCTGTCTTCCCAGGGGCTGCCCTGTCGAGTGCGGTTTCTTCTGCAACCCTCCAGGGCCCAGGAGCAGGGCTATGTCCCCCATTACACGGAAGGGGAAACTGAGGGGCAGGGAAATTCAGCACCACTGCCTGGAGGCAGGACTTGAATCAGGCCTGCCACCATCTCTAGGCAAGTGTCACTGTCCCTTCTCCAGCTGTGCCTCCCTTGCTGGGTTGGGAACCACTGCTCTGTGCTTCTGAAACGGCCTGAAGGCACCCCAATGCAGCTCCAGTGCCGCATGCTAAGGTAACTGTGACTGCGTCAGCCTCCTCCCCAGACTGTGCGGGCAGGGACCTTGTCGACCACCTGTGTCCCTCACTCAGCACAGGTGTCTTAACACTCAGCTAGCAGAGTTGACTCATGAAACCACCTGCCCCTTGAGGCTACACAAAGTCCCCACACCTGAATTCCAGCCCCTCCAGAGGGCCAGGGCCTTCCCTCCAGTTCTGGAAGAACTGGAGACTTTCCAGTGTCCCCACTGTCTTCTACCACACGCGGGATCTCTGTTCCTCATCTCGTGAACCCCAGTGGAAAACTCAGCGTTTCCGTGAACTCTTCGAAACGAACCCAGGCTACCATGAGGGACCCGGGAAGGGCAGCCGTCCCAGGATTGGGGAGTGTAAGACGGGGAGGGCTTTGGTAGGGGTAGTGCCTGTGACTTCAGGCTAATGCCCATGGGAGATGGCAGAGCAGAGGAACCTCTGGGGGAGGCCACCCGGGTGTGGGTCCTCCCAAAAGGTGGGATTTCTTGGCTGGGTCCAAAGGTTGACCACAAGCTCATTGTCATGGGGCAATTTGGTGCGTGTGCCTATGTGGATGTCCCGTGCACCTCCGAAAGGAAAAGTCCCACAAGGGTCCTGTGAGTTCTCTTTGGCTGACGCTCCAAAGGCTTCACTGGCTGGGGACCAGTTGTCCTCCTGATGCCTCCGCTTGAGCTTGCAGCAGCCCAGGGGGGGTCAGTCCAGACCTCAGACCCCACCTCGCCCCACCTTCCCAGTCTCAGGCGTCTAAGTTCTCACCAGCGTCTTTACCCTCCCGGGTCCAAGGCTGCACCTCTGGGTCGGTGGGCAGACTGAAGCCCCCTTTCATGGAGGGGATGGCCCTTCCGGGTCCTGCCTTGTTCTCTGATTCTTCTCATGTTCAAGCCCAAGGCCGCGTATGTCTCCCAGCCCCACCTTAGGTCACGTCCAGTCAGCCTTGAGTTCCCTCTTCATTGCTGGCCCCTGCAATTTCCTTTTCTTTTTTTCCTTTTCTTTTTTGTAGTTATCAATATATAGTTTAAAATTAGTTCTATTTATTATATTTTATTCTCCAGCGGGGCTTCCCACAACCCTTAGGATAACAATCGGGCTCTTGAAACAGCCCCGCCAGCCCCATAGGGCATAATTTGCACAATTCTGGGAAGAATTAATGTGTCCATGAATCAGATGGGAAGCTGAGGTGCAGAGAGAAGCAGAAGGAGCCCTTCCTGTTGCGGGGCAGGGGGCGGTAAAGGGGGATGGCGTACCTCCTGGGTGCCTCTCTGAGACTGCCTGACCACTCCTTCCCTACTGAGGAAGCAGGCACTTGGCAGGACCCGTCTAGCTGCTGGCACCCAGAGCCCGGAAGGTAAATACTGGGTGTGGCTCTTCCTTCTAGGAACAGGCTGCCCGGAGGTTAAAAGGCGGCAAGGCCCTGCCCACCATGGCCACCCCGAGGCTGGGCCAGGACTCCGTTACGGACTCACTCTGTGCGCCAGGCTACGCAGGTGGCAGCACTGAGCATTTGGGGTTTGCCAGTGAGGACATATGGTGAGGGGGCGAGAGCCTGGGGTCTAGGTCAGAGGGACTGGGTCCAGGGCCCCAGTCGGCCCTGAGTGGCCCTGGGACCACAGCCCTGGGGCCTCAGCCTTGGGACCTCAGCAGGTTGCCCTCCCTCTCTGGCCCTCACTTCACCCATCTGCACAATGGGGCTGATAAAGCACTGACCGTTTTGCTCGTGGCTGGAGTGAGAGACCTGGTAGTTCATGTGCTTGGCATATTCTTATGCCAACCCCTCCAGACCTCAGCTTTTCTTCCGCTGCGAAATGGGTGAGTAGTGGGGCCCGCTCACAGGACAGGGAGATAAGAGCAGTGGAGGTGTGCAAAGTGCCTGGAGCCGGCTGGGCAGCTGCAAGTCTGGGTTGGTGCTGAGACTACGTTTATGACCCAGATGTGCAATCAGTGACAACTTCGTCCTCATTCCTGCCAATGGTAGGAGAGCCTTCTCTTATCACTTACGGTTTAAACTCAGTCTTTCTGTCATCCACTCTTTTGATTCAGGACTCTTGTTTTTCGCATCCCTTTTCCCAGGGGTAACATCGTGTTAGGGGAGGGGCCTTCTGCAACTCTGATAATCCCTGGGTCCCTGTCCCTGGGTGTCTCCGGCTGGCATCTGCCCAGGGACGGTGTTCATTCTGGGCAGTGGGCTGCTCGGGTCTGGGGTTTTCTGGGGTGTGGGAGACATTGTTAGGCCCCCCAAGATGTCTGGTTCTCTCCTCCTCCTGGGTCCACACCCTCTCACAGGTCGCTGAGCTCCAGGGCCTTGCTTCAACTAGCCCAGCGTGAACCGATGCGGTGTTTGACCTGAGAGCTGAAACCCTTGTTTCAGCCTCCTTGTGCTGAGATGTGTGGTACCTCCCTCAGCCAGGAAACTGAATAATTGTGACAGGCAGAGCCCCTGCACCCAGTGCTGGACACGCGGTGAGAGAGCGCTCAACCTGGCTGTGTTCAGCCACCTGTGACTGCAGCATAACCTAGGCCACTCCGACCTAGGTGGACACACAGCCCCCAGTCCTCTAGCTGGATTCTGGAACCCTTGGGACTAGGACACATGATAACTTCCGGCCTTCCTGCGAGCCCTTTGCAGGCTCTGGGCACTGTGGGTGGCACAGTCTCAGGGACCTCCCTTAGCTGACATGTGGCGTATAGCCATGTCCACCTGCCGTTCCACCAAGAAGCAGAACTCCAGTCTTCTCTCCTTTCAGCGGCACCCCCTCTGTCCTCTCTGGTTTCCAGAGTCCCACACCCATCCTCTCTTCCTGAGCTGAGTCAGGGATCCCTTTTTTCGCCAGGCAACCAGAAATCTGACCTCTTTTTTTAAGTTCCACATATAAGTGAGATCATAGCATTGGTCTTTGTCGGGCTTAGTTTACTTAGCATACTGCCCTCCATGTTTATTCATGCTGTCACAAGTGACAGGATTTTCTTCTTTTAATGGCTGAATAATATTCCATTGTGTGTATGTACTACATCTTTATTCACTTGTTGAAGGGTATTTAGGTGGATCCCATATCTTGGTTATCGTGAATAATGCTGCAACGAACGCAGGGGTGCATAGGAGTATATCTTTTTGAATTAGCGTTTTGGGTTTCTTCAGATAAATATCCAGAAGTGGAGCTGCTGGATGACCTGGTAGATCTATTTTTAAGTTTTTGAGGGATCTCCATACTGCTTCCCACAGTGGCTGCGCTATTTACATTCCCGTCAACCATGCAGGAGGGTTCCATTCTCTCCACATCCTGGCCAACACTTGCTGTTTGTTGTCTTTTTGATGACAACCATTCTAGTAGGTATGAGGTGGCATTTCACTGTGCCTAACAAGTTTATTTTAAACCCAATACTTTGAAAACCTGATTTTAATTGAAAAGGACATTTCACACTATTGCCGCAAGTGAAACACTAGCCCTGTTGCTGTAAGTTGCAGACAACTTAACAAAGTACCATGAAAATAAAATCAGTCAGTTCTGGCTCCAGAGGTTGCCTGTTGAAGATTGGTGGTTTCTTTCTTTTGCAAAACGGGGACATCAGCAAATGTTTAAATGGCTGTTAAAGGCCAACAAGCACCCACAGAGACTTTCTCTTTGCCTTCACCTGAAGGATTGATAGGGAATGAAAATAGGGAATCGTTTTTTCTTCTGTGATGGGAGGTTATCCGAGACACCTATACTCCACTGAGGCATCACACCTGAGCGGGGCCCAGTGGGGCCGTGGAGAGCCAGTGAGGGGATTGTAAGGGAGGCTGGGGTGGAGGGCGCCGGGCTCCGCACATAACGCCATCCCTGTCCTCACAGGCTGCCCCCTCTAGCCTGCCCTTCTGGGGTACATTATGGGAAACATATCTGGGTTCGAATCCTACCCCTAAGGCTGGAGCAAGTCTGCCTCCTCCTCACCTCAGTTGCCCACGCTGGGAAAAGCAAAGCACTTTGGGACAGGATGCGAGACTCACCACTGCTATGGGGACCATCAGTGCAGACGCGGACGGGGCATGGTTACCCCAGCAGGGCCTGTGTGCAAAGCCTGTCCACTGGACCCAGGCTGAGACCCAGGCCAGGACCAAGGTTGCCCTTTCAGCTGGGGACCAGGTGTAGGTGCTGGAGCAGGCCTGTTGGGTGAGAATCAGACTCAGCCCGGTTTCCCAGGCATGTGATCTTGGGCAACTCTCGTAACCTGTCTGTGCCTTGGTTTCCTCACCTGGAAAACAGGGGAAATCACAGCACCCACCTCACAAGGTTTTTGAGAGGGTGAGATGGGATGGATGATGATGGTAATTTTATGCAGTGCCTGATGCAGAGGAGGTACGTAGCAGAGGCTAGTGACGAAGATGGGGAATACGATGCGGACGATGCTGATGGAGATAAGACGATGATGACAATGATGACAAGTATGTGTGGAACAGTGCAGGGCAGGGAAGTGTGGACTCAGAATGTTTTTCCGACGTGTGTTTTTCATGATTACCCTCTCACAACTCAGAAGCATCCAGAGAGGACGTGTGAGAGGCTCTTGCGCTGAATCTTGTGGTGGGGCGTTTATGGAGCTGCCTCTTGCGAGGCCAGGCTCGCCCGAAAGACAGCAGCAATCTCTGAAGCCCCCTGCCCAGTTTGGGGCAGTCCTGCACAGAGGCTCCAGAGATCTGGTGGTGCCTGCCAGTGGCCACTCAGAAACCAGGGTTACCAGTCCATTCACCTCTGAGTGCAAAGGGTCATTGCAGGAACACCGCCAGGCCCGGCCACTCACCACTGTTCCTCTGGGCAAAGTGTGAATGTTTGCCCACAGCACTTTGGGAAGGTGTCTGACCTTTCATTTACCAGGAGGGGAAACGGAGGCTCAAGATGGGAAGTCGCTTCCTCTCCAACACACTGAAAATTGGTTACAGAGTTAGGAGTTGAGCCTCAGTCTTTCTGGTTCCAAGAGTTCTGTGTGCACACATGTGCACGGTGTATGAATGCACACACTGTGTACATGTGTGCATATTCACACAGATGCACATGTGTGTTGGAGCCCTCAGGGTAAAGCTAAAGGGACTTGTTAGATTGCTGAGCTGGACTTTTGGCAACTGTCTCCTAACTAGCCTCTGGCCTCCACTCTTACCCTGATCCAGAATATTCTCCAAGCAGCAGTCTGGGTGGTCCTGATAAAATATAGATCATGACATGACCTCTCCTCAAAGTCCCCCCAGGGACCCCCATGCTCCTTGGAGAAAAGTCCAAGTCCTGGAGTGGCCTCCCAGGACCCTGGCCGATCCCATCATCTCTCTGTTCGTCCCCACTCCCTCTTTCCAGACGTTCTCCAGCCACACAGGCTCTCACGGCCCCTTCGACATGCCCCAGGTCTTTGCACAGGCTGTCCCCTCTGCTGGGATTTCCTTCCTCGGGCATGCGTGAGGCTTCCTCCCTCGCCTCCTTCAATCTTTGCTCAAATGTTCTTTCTAAACACGACCTTCTATGATCTCCCCGTGTAAAACTGCAGCCCCTCTCATTTCTCCTTTTCTGGGCTCTTGTTATAGCACACAGCACTTTCTAGTCACTACAGAATTTATGGACTTATTTTGTTTAGTACCTGCTTCCCCTGCTGGGAGGTTGGCTCCCGGGGACACAGAGTTCGGTCTGATTGTTCACTGCTGCCTCCTCAGCACCTGGTTACACGGTGGATGTTCCCTGTTTGTTGAGTAACGTTCAAATGATAAGAGAAGTGGAATCTTTCTCCCACTGGGGGCTTGCAGGGAGGGTCCAGAGGATGGTGGGGCTTTGCAGTCACTTCTTCTCAGAGACAGATGCAACCAAAGCCAAGCAGAGGGTGCAGCTCCCCAGGTTTTTGGCAGTGACTCTTCCCAGAAGGGGGATTGGCAGGAAATCCCAGAATCAATAAGGTGCTGGAGATAAGCAGGTTCAAGAGAAGACACTGTAATAAAGCCAGATCCAAGCAGTTCCTGTGAATTTGCTGGGAAGGTGAGGGGGCGGGCAGGTGCCCTGCCAGGGCAGCTGGAGCTGGCAAGAGACCTGCCTGGGTGACTGAAGAAACGAGATGTGGTCTAGCCTCGCAATGGAGAATTATTCAGTCTCACAAAGCAATGAGATTCTGATACAGGCTACGACATGGATGAACCTTGCAAACTTTATGGAAAGTGAAACGAGCCAGTCACAAAAGGCCACATATTGCATGGGTCCACTTATAGGAAATTTAACAGTCAGATCCATACAGACAGAAAGACGGCGGTAAATGGGAAATGACCACCTAATGGGTGTGGGATTTCCTGTTAGGGCAATAAAAATATTGTGAAACCAGATAGAGGTGGTGGTTGCACAACATTATGGGTGAACCTAAAGCTATTGAATTGTTCACTTTAAAATGGTTAATTTTATGTTATGTGAATTTTACCTCAATTAATAATAAGTAATAATAAAAAGCTGAAGGAAGAGCTGCCTTGTCTGATCCCCACTCTGCAGCAGGTGCACTGCTCCTCTCAAACTGCCACAGCCGCATTGCCCATCTGGGGGTCCCGAGACAACTTTAAGGGGCACAAGGACACAGGCTGAAATCACTGAGTCCCAGAGTGAGCTGCTGCTTCTCTCTGCTCAGCCCCTCTGATCCCAGCAGAGAGAAGCCTTGGTTGGGTGCTAACTGGTCTCTAACACTGGCTGGTCTCACTTTCAACAGGGAGAGGACAGGCCTCAGGCCCAGAGCCTGTTTAAAATTTAATGACATGGATTTGCTTTTATTGCATTTACTTTTATGGTATCATTAATTCCTAGCAAATACAGCGTATTGAATGGTGACACCCCTTTAAAAAGATAGGTCCACATCCTAACCCTCAGTACTCAGGCACGTGCTCCTATTTGGAAATAGGGTCGCTGCAGATGTGGTGAAGTTAAAGTTCTTGAAATGAGACCATACTGGATCAGGGTGGGTCCTAAATCCAGTGACTGGTGTCCTCGTAATAGAAAGGAGGTTTGACACAGAGGTCCTGAGGGAAGAAGGCCATGGAAGACTGGCGGAGATCGGAGTGGGGCAGCCACAAGCCAAGGGAAGCTAAGGGCCACCAGCAACACCAGAAGCCAAGAGAGGCAGGGCACGGAGCCTCCCTAAGAGTCCCGGGGGGACTCAGGAGCCAGCCCATCTGACACCTTGATCTCAGACCCCTGGCTCCCAGAGCTGTGAGAGACTGCGCTTCTGTCGTTTTAAGTCTCCCACCTTGCGGGCATTTTTTATGGCAGCCCTGGGAAGCAAATACAGCAAGCGCTGCTGGTTTTCAGTTTCCGGAGGTAAAGTCTCCCTTCTAAATACAGTGTCTTGGGTTTTAAAAAATAAATATGTAAATGTGCAGGGTGGGACAAAAGTAGGTTTACAGTTATTTGTATGGAAAATAATACGACAATTAATAAATGATAATACAAGAATAGACTGTTTTGTGCATTCAGAGCTGTAAGCCAACTTTTGCCTCATCCTGTATTTTCTCTTCTTTATGGTTTTCTTAATAACATTTTCTCTAGTTTATTTATCATAAGAATATGGTATATAATACATACACATACAAAATCTGTGTTAATCAACTATTTATATTATCTGTAAGGCTTCCAGTCAACAACAGGCTATTAGTAAAGTTTTGGGGGGGGTAAAAAATTATACTGGGATTTTTGACTGCACAGGGGACCGGTGCCCGTAACTCGCATGTTGTTCAAGGGTCAGCTGTACATTGAATTTATAAGGTAAGTCAAGAATCGAGGAAGTAACAGGGCAGGTGTTAAGGGCTTGTGTGTACAGGTGGGCACATACTACTGTCAGGAGGGACATCAGGCTGGGCTGGGTGGCATGCAGCCCAGGAGCGAGGAACGGCAGAGGCATCTGGTGGGGTGGGCACAAAGGTCACTCAGACAGTGGAGCCCTTTTTCTTGTCCAGTGCAGGAAGGCCTCACACAGCCCCATCCAGACACTTGAGTACATTTGCAGGAAAGCCCTTGTGTTCCCGGTTGGGTGAATCAGACCTGCCTTTCTTTGGAGAAAAGCACTGTAGACAGGGAGGATTTTTTTCCCACCGCCCTGAAGTGCCTGGAGGAGACAGCACAAGAGGGGAAGGGGGTTTCCGGCAAATGGCTGGCAGGAAGCCGATCTTCCCCGAGGACAGGACTCGAGGTCACTCACAGGCAGGATGCTGTCCACCCTCACCTGCCATCGGAGGAAGCATGGACAGGCTTACTGGCACCTCCACCAGGACAGAACCCCCAAACTCTTGCTAGCCACTAGATGGGCCCCTGGGGAGACACTGGGCCACTTCCAGCCGGAGGGAGCACACGCATGCTCTGGGTGAGGCCTCTGCCTTCTAGACAGAGAACCGGAGACTGGGGGAGGCAAAGAGACTGGCTCAAGGCCACCAAACAGGCCACAGGCCATCCTGGGTTTGAGCCTGAGCTGGGAAAGGGATGAAGGAAGCTGCCCCTGAGACCCCCAGGCCACTGGCCCTGAGCTGAACGCAGTGCCTAGGTGGCCCCCGTCCATGCTAACCACTGATGTGGCAGGCCTGTTGCTCTCCTTGCTTTGTGGACACGGAAACCCAAGCACAGAGAGGTGACCTGGCCACGGCCACACAGCTGTCGAATGGCGGAGCCTGAGCACCTACTCTGTGTCCACACTGTGCAGAGGGCCTTCAGCCAGGCCCCACCTCGGGGTCTCACTGACCAGGTCTGGGGCAGCACATAGTTCTGGATTGTGAACAGGTGTTCCAAATGATTCTGACACCAATCCACACCAAGAACCACTGCCTCAATCCCTTCTTCCTGTGAACAGCCCGGGGACATGTGGCCCAGGCCCCTCCCCTCGGTACCTGTTTCCTCATAGCTGCTGTCCCTGGTCCTGCCGCACTGAGGCCCGCCTTCCACCTTCGCCAAGGTTCCCTTCCAGGAAGATCCTTTTTCTACATTTCAGTCATCGTGACGCATGAGTGCCCATGTGCCTTCGAGGCTCGGTGCTGTGGGGACAGGCAAGGCTGCAGCCAGTCCTGACGTGGCACTGGATACCGAGCAGGCCATGGTGCAGAGCAAAATGCAACCCCAATTCAGGGACTCCAGCACCTTTGAGGCCCTGGGTCTCATAGGCCCACTTCAGAGAACTGACCCAGATAAATCTGGGCCAGGAGGGGAAGGGAGCCCTGCTGGGGGCAAGTGGAAGACTGGCAATCCAGGGCAGCTGCCCTCTGCATCAGTCTCCACCTTCCGGTGGCATCGCTTCAACCTTTGGCATGAGGTGGCAAAGGCAGGTGGTGACCCCATTCGCCCTGGGTTCAGTTTAGGTTTTACCTCTAGGCCCAGAAGGTCTGGCTGTTTCTGGGCCAGGTTTAAGCTGGAAAGTCAGGAGTTGCTGTTAAAAGCCCATTTCCAGGGAGTTCCAGAGCTCGCGCCGGTGCATGTCAGTGTGTTCTGGAAGGAGCCCGCCCCAGCACGAATTTCACTGATGCCTGGGCCCTTCCTGCTTCCCTCAGCCCAGCAGCACATCAGAGCCACGGCGCAGAGGCTCCTAATGCCCATGGGAGGTAAGGCTATTAACAGCACCTTCCCACAGGTGCAGCACCTGAGGCTCAGGTGGAGGCTCACCTGACCGACGGGTGAGGGATGAAGAGCATGGACCAAGCTCACTGCACCTGGTGGGGGTGGGTTATTCTCTGGATGGAACCCACTGCCTCTGAGTTTTCCCAGCTCTGGGTAGGACCTGCCCCACCTCTCTTTTCGGAATCGGGGAATACCTGGCCAGGGTAGGGGCAGGGAGGGGCTGCCCACCCCTCCGAGCAGTTGCGACAAGCTGAGAGGTCACACCGCAGAGAACCTTCTCCTTTGCCTGCCATGGCCTCTGTGCCACAGCATCATGAAGCAGCAGCCACACATTCTGGGAACTCTCTCTTTTATTGCCAAGTAACCATTTACAAGGAAGTTCCAGTTTTCGTTTCCACCCTGGTGTGCAGTACCCATGAAGCATGAGTCACACTGGAAAGCAGGTTCTTCCCTGGAACGGTCCCTCAACCCCAAAGCTTGAGGTTTCCTAACGCTGCTCCTCCTTGAGACAAGAATTATTTACATAGTTTCAGTCCAGAGGAACATTAGGAACAGGAACCCTTGCAGTTTATGCCCAGTGTCAACATGACTACTCGAAATATTTCTTATTGCATCCAGAAAAGAAGATGAGAATCAGTTCACCCCATGCCTTTTTTTATTTATTTTTTTTAACAGTGCATCTTGAGACCTTGGAGAAATCTCATGTATGTCTGAAGGGGTGAGTTTCTTCGCTCGACCCAGTCACTTGTTAATGCCAGTGTTCAGGCAGGAAGCTGCCTTCTGCAGAGAGCGCAGAGCAGGACAGGCTTGATGGAGGGGAAGGGGAGTGGAGAAGGCCTGCTGGTGGGGAGGGGACCCTCCTGCCCACCTCCCGGGACGGGAGCATCTGCCCCACCTTCTCATGGTGGCTACGGAGCTGGTCCCCCTGCTCCTCTCTGGAGAGCTCCTTGGGTTCGCTTCATCTGACCTTCGGGGAGAGGCATCCTTACTCAAACCAAAAAGGACATTCGCTTCTCCACAGCAGCTTTCAAAGCTGAGCTTTGGGGGTTCATGTGTCAACCCTGCCCCCGGACTTCGCAAATGCAAGGGGCCCAGTGTGAACTTGGGGAGGGTGAGACCAATCTCTGCCCTTCCTTCTGTAGGGATGTGGAGATGGTGGCGGGGGGTGGTGCTGGATGGGTTGGCTGAGGCTAACCCCAGAGATCTGAGTCTAAAGACCCATGGGTCAGAGGGTACCACCCCCTTCCCTGGGGCATGCTGTCCCCCCTGCCCAAGATCTTCTTTCTTCAGTGCTCTGAGGCCATGAAGACCCCTGGAACCACTGGATTTCAGGCAGTGGGCAGTGGTCCCCGGGGAGGGCCTGGGTCCACCTGCATGGGCTCGTTCCCGACAATAATGCCACTGGCCTGGGAAGTCACTTGCCTTTTCATTCCTGCTACCCTGGAGTCACCTGAAAACCAGATTGAAGACTGGCGGGCACAGCTACCTGGAGGGCTTCTGCTGACTAGAGACCTGTGCCCACAGGCGCTACTCCCACTCCCCCGCAGAAACATGTTTGCTTCGGGAGGTGGAAGCCTGGACTCAGCAGGCCCTGCTGTGGCAGCTAGATCGAGGGAGGCAGTGAGGACGGCGTCCTCTGATAGGTGGGTGCTGACCACTCGGAGCATCTTCTGACGCCACCCAGTAAATGGGCCTGGCTGACACTGACACTGTGTATGCCAACACCCCAGGGGACACATGGAGGAGAGTTGTGGAAGGTCTTAGCGTGGACCAGAAGGAAGGGAGGGTCACTTGGCTGTGCCAAGTAGAAAGGAACACTTTGGTTGCTTTACTGGATATGATGGAGAACTTGCCCCTGCACACCCAGCCCAAAGGGAGAAGTGACTGCGCGGGGGGTTCATTTTAAAAACAAGCTTGTGTCTTTGTGGCAGCGGCAGAGAGGAGCATGGAGCTGGAGGTGGGGGATGGCTTCCATGGCCTTGGCTTCCCATTGCAGCTGCTGGGGCCGGGGTCTTCACTGTCCCAAGTGATTCTCTTAGACAAACAGAGGTGGCAGCAACTGAAGGTGATGCTGAGAAATGGTCCTGTTTGCTTCCAGTCCAGAGAGATGAGGAATGGGTCCTGAGCCAGGAGCTGACTGCATGACCCCCTTTCATGAAAAGATCTTTCAGGCAAAGAATGCAAGGCCCCTTGGCTGCCACGGCAGAGAATCTTTCAGCTCTCTCTACTCTGTGGGTACCTGAGAATGCATGTATCTCCCTTATTTTGTTTAAAAAATACTCTAAACTTTCCAGGAAGGTATTTTATCATCCCATAGGCTTGCAGAGTTAGTGAGCAATAAAGAAATAAAAATCACTTAAGAAAACAGAAAACACCAGACTGAGAACTCTGAACCAAAACACTGGGAAGTTCAAGGGAAAATGAAAATGAAATCTTAACAGTAATCTTACACTTCTTACATGACATCAAACCTTAGTACTGAGGATTTTTTTGGACTTTGTCTTTTAAAAAATAGATGCTTTTTAAATAAAATCTTTTCACCTGCTGCCAAAAGCGGAAATAAATACCCAAAGGAGATGTTTATCAAAGTTTGCTTTTCTACAAATTTCTACCTAAAGTGACCTTGTCCACTTCGTCCATGCACACTGGGGTGGTACAGAGGAGCTGTGAGCCTGGGGAGGGCTGGCTGATGAAGGTCCTGCCCCCCTGGGGGGCTGTGGGGCTCAGAGACCAGGAACCCAACCTCCTTCCCGAGGCGCTGCCTCAGCTCTCTGGGTTTGCTGGGGTGTCTCCACCAGGCGCAGCTGCTCTCAAAGAAGTGCAAAGTGAAAGAGGAATTCAAATGGAGTCAGTGGCACCGGGTCCCTACCAGCGGGGCCACACGCACAAAGGGAGGCTGCTTTGCCCCCGCTTAGTGCTCAATGGGGCCTGCTGGTTGCGGGTGCGCGACCTCCTCGCCTGGGGCCACTGTGCCCTCTGTGGCCAGTGCGGGTGACGGGGGGATGCCTGCAAGGGTACGGAGGCTGTGGGGGTCAACGGGTGGGACAAGGGTCAGTGACTCTACGCTCAGCGAGTCAGCAGTGTCCTCACAGAGCAGGGAGATGGTGGGCTGCTGGGCCGGGGTGAGGCTGGGGGACAGGCTGGCCGTCTCCACGTCCATGCTCCTTGCCAGGCTCTTGCTGGGCCTGGCGTCTGCGTCCATTTCATTGACGATCACCAACTGGTTGGGAAGGTTAGGCTGAGGCTGTTCCATAGTCATGGGGTCATCTGGGTGGAGGGAAAAACAAAGAGACACTTAGCTCTGAGACGTGCTGCCCCCGCTGGCGCCCTCTGCTCCCATCCTGAACAAAGGCCCAGGGAAATCTGGGTGGGAGTTGGTAGTGTGGAGGGAACAGCTGGCTCCACTTCCTCCTTCTGGGGACAGAGAAGGTGGTAAATCCAGTCTGACTGAGGCCTGGGGGAAAATCTGTCAGGGCCCAGTGTTACCCTCCCTTGTGATGCAAGGGAAAAATGAGGGGCTTGTGCAAAAATCAAACATTGGATTATGTAGGCCCCGTACCTGGGTGCCAGGGAATGGCCCAGGAGGACTGCAGGTCTGTGTGAGTCCTGGACCACCTGCTTGATGATAAATACATGTTTAGACAGGAAATGGGCTTGGGTGTGCTTATTACTTCATGCCATTTCCAGCATCTAATTTGGTGACATTTACCCAAGAGGGAACTCACTGTAATATTAAAAAAAAAAAAAAGGAAATTCTATAGAACTTTTTAACTTGCAAAGCCAAACCCAAACCTCAGACAAACCTGGTTTGTCTCCTGTTCCTTCTCTAAGTGCTGAGTTAGCACTCAAAAAGGAACTGTAATCACCTGGGGCCACTCCTGTCCCCCACGGAGAGAAACCAAGCCAGAAGGAAGGCATGGGAGGCTCCGCTTGATACACTTATTCTCAGAGTGGCAATTTCTTTTTTGGGTGCTTTTCAAAATCCTTGATTAGATTACAGCCAAATGGCCTAACTTGCTTTCCAATGACGAATTTGCCTGGACAGAAGCACCAGTTGTGACTGGAGTGCATTGTGGAAAACATCTTCTAGGATGTCACATGGCTGTAATTTGAAAACATTGACAAGAAGGCCGTGGGCATCTCACTTGGAAAGCAAATTCGCTCTGGGTCCTGGGAATGGTGGTAGACATTCTTTTGTTCAATGTGATTCCAGTTAGTTTTTTTTTTTTCCCTTATGAGTTTGCCAAAACAAAACAGAACTGCAAACTGAACACAGAGCAAAAGAATTAAAAAAAAAAAAAGAGCAAAATAAAATCAAAGGGCACACAGAATGGGATAAAAGAAAGGACAAGGGCCCCCATCGTGGAGCGAAAGTGCAAGCAACAGATTGAGTCTCCGAAAGTACATGTTGGCGTTTCTTCCCACAAGACTCTCAGGCAAGATGAGCACTACAAGGTCCCAGTTAATGTCTTTATAGGCCTTTTTATTTTTTATTATTTTTTTAAGTGAAATAAGGCCAGAGGAAACCACTGTGTGGGACTTTGGGCCTGTCCTCACTCCCGGATGGTGGAAGCAGAGCACCGTGGGCACTAGCGGAAAAAGTGATTCGAGCAGGGCGTGATCTGAGCCCAGAATGCTGAACACGCCACACGCATTCTGGTTTCTCTGAATTTCTATGACTTTGCTCCATTCAGTAAGAATGCTTGTGGTGATGTGCTGGTTTCAACGCCCAGGCTCGGGTTCTGACCTAGCGCAGCCTGCCCGTCGTTCATCAGGATGCACGGCTCTCTGACGGGGGCTTACCTGCTCGGTTTGTCTCCACCTTGCTTCCCATAACCGTGAGCATGCCTGCGAACTTTGTACATATGGAGATACATGTAAGCTGAGCTGCTGACATGGCAGTTTAGAAATGACTAGTTCTCCAAATGGCACTTTTGTGCCATCTGGAGACAGGGCTGCAAAGCATTTCCTTCATGTTTTTCTCAAAACTTCTGTGTAAGAGTTCCTCTTTGCTCATCTGCATTTGCATGCAGATATTCAAAAAGGCTGGCAAGCCTCTTCTCCTTATCCCTAATGGGGTTTTTGCTGATGAGAATAATCAATGATACGGGAAAGTTACCATCAGATATATTAAAAAACATACAAACCAACAAATAATACCATATACACAAAACTGGTTCCTTTTTTAGGAAAAGAACCAACGATTTTATTAAAAGGGATGGGTTTTTCCCCATAAAAATAGCCTCTATTTTTTAATAAGAAAAAATAACCTCTTCTTACCCATCACCCACAATACTGTCTTACTTTTACTTATTTTTACTTTATTATTTTTTAAACTAAGAACTGCATCCTGAATGTGATCTTCACATTTATCCATTGGGGGAGGGGGACTTTGCCAGGTTTTTACCAGGGGAGAATTACCCAGCAGCAGGGAGGTGGACATGTTTTCTGGTCAAGTGCCTAGCTGTGAAGGTTACTGCAGCTGGTGTTTTTGAGGTCTAAGGCCACAAGTTGGGGCCTGCTCCAGGAAATGAGGGATTTAGAGAACATTCTGGCTTCCCCACCAGGGGCAAGGGAGATAACTGCAGCCAGAGTGGGAAATCCTGGATGTCCAGGCCTCCGGGAGTGATGCCTGACCTCCCCGCGGCTCTGCCTGAAGCGGACCAGCGCGTCCCTGGCTGGCACCCTCAGCTGCTGATCTTTGGCTTTAGGGCAGGGGCTCGGCTGACCCTTGTCGAGTGAGTTCGGTTTCCAGTAAACACTTGGATTTGATATGTTCAGTCTGGAATAGGTGGGCCTGAGTGATGTAGGGAAGAAATGAACAGCATAGCACAGCACAGCAAGTCAGAGGGCAAAGCTCAGAGGAAACAGCTTTTAAATGCAAAGGAAGGTAAGAGGCTCCTGACTGGCACGCGCCACGGCTG
The DNA here is from genome assembly GCA_004026545.1 of Mormoops blainvillei. Classification (NCBI taxonomy): domain Eukaryota; kingdom Metazoa; phylum Chordata; class Mammalia; order Chiroptera; family Mormoopidae; genus Mormoops; species Mormoops blainvillei. The sequence continues at coordinate 19,168 of PVJD01001904.1, read as the reverse complement.
CCGAGCAGGAGAGCACGTGGGAAAGTCTTAAGAAGCACCAAGGCAGAAGGCAGCCGTGATGGACCCAACGAGGTGCGCTGCGACCCCCAGGCGGACATCGCTGGTATTCGGAGCACTAAATGGAAGAAGGGGGTTGGTGGAGTTACCTCCATGGGTGTGTCTGTAACTTTGGGCCTTTGGCTGGAATGTGACTGAATCTAACATTTGGCTCTCAGCAAGACCAGGGAAAAAGGAAAAAGAAAAAAAATAAATAAAGAGCTGACTTCTTTGTTGCTTTTTGCAAACTCTACCACCTAACCCCATGTCCTAAACTGGGGTTGTGCTGCAAGGGCTTGGCTAGAAAACCTGCCTCTAGCTCAGGGCCTGTGCCGTGCCTGACAATGGCCCGCTTGGTGTTTCACAGAGAATGAGCATGTCCAGGCTGCCCGGGGCTGGCTTGGAAAGGGTCAAGAGCCAGGGTATTTCATCCTCAGATGAGATGAGACCACAAAGGGATTGGGAGATCCAGTGTCAGGGGAAGCTGAGGAAATGCCCACTTTGAGGATGGCTCTCAGGTCATGACCTGGTATTCTTAGGGGCCCGGCCTGGCCTGGCTTGCCATGCAGAGCCTGCTGACTGCAGAAGTGCAGCACGGCGCGGGGGCATCGTGGGCCCATGGAGGCTAAGGGAGGAGACCTGCCTGAATTGACTGTGCCAGAGTTGCCGTGACAGCTGCCGTTCGAAGCACTAAACCCAGTGGCCGCCGTGACTGTCGGCCTCCGACAGGCTGAACACTCGCCGGCGTCCTTTCCTGCCACTCCTGACTAGAGGCAAACACAGCGACAGATCATAGCCTTTAATAACAGGACAGAGAAAGGTGACACAGGGAAGGGGCACAGAGAAGAAACGAACACTAAGCATCGATGAGAGTGCGAGGGGAATGGGGCAGTGCCCCAGCAGGAGACAGCTGGGGCGTGGGGCATAGCCCCCATGCAGGTAAGACACCCCCCTCCCCACTCTGTCCCTCCAGGACGAGGTGGTATCGGGACAGCTAAAGTTTGGTAGTGACAGCGAAGGTTTGGTCCTGTTGGAAAGGAGAGAGCTGGGTCATCAGCGACATCTGGTCTCAGTGAGAAACCTCGGGGGACAGAACAACAAAATTGCCCGACAGTTTTCGATTCGAACCAGCAGTTAAGATGTAAACCCTGCATCCCCGGGAGAGTCTGAAGAGGGAAGGCTGTGTGGTTGTGGGACCGGAGCCAAACCAGCTGGTGAAATAAGCATATTTCTGACCCAAACGATGAGGCCGATGGTTCTCAGTGTCACCACCCTAAAGCCAATAACACAGCTCTGCGAGTTCTGGGAAAGCCTTGGGTGGGCAAGGCGCTCCGAGACACCCTCCCCAGCCATGAGGTGACAATCTCCAGGCAACGCTGTGGTGAACTGAACCTTGAAAACCAAGACTGAACCATGGCAGGAAGATCTGAGACATGGTGCCAAGTGGCTGGGGGTGAGTTCTAACTGGCTGAAACAAAAATGTTAGGAGCAGCTCATTGGGAAGGAAGGGGCCATCATCTCTGAGACAAACTCATAATTACAGCAAAGCTTAAAATTAAGGCCATAGGACACAAGGTGAAGGTGACTAATGCCACTGAAGTATAAGCTTAAAAATGGTTAAAACGGTACATTTTATATTATCTATTATCTTACTCCAATTTAAAAAAAAATGCTGTGGAGAAAACTGGAAAGAAAAGACAACACCTCTTACTTGGGTTTCTGTCCTTAAAAGTCATGCCCGACTATGGTAACTGAGTTCAGGGACACTCAGATCAGTCTTGGGCTGCTGGGCTCTAAGCTGGCCCAAATGGGGTCGGGTCATGGGGCGAAGGTCATTACATTTAGCCAGTCGGCTCCGGGAGCAGGTGAGGACCAGGGCGGAGGGCCAGCAGAGCAGTCCCCCGCCCCTGCAGGCTCCAGACAGGAACCAAGTCTTCCTTCTTTCTGTAAACCTTGGGGAAGAGTCACAGTGGCCACAGCTCGTAATTCTATGGGCCTTAAGAATGAACATTGGAAAAAGCAGGCTGCCCTTCACTCCGACTTCATTTCTTTAACAAACAATTTTCCTTCCCCCTGAAAGCAGCTCACTGAGAACACGTGTGGAATGCAGCCATCTAGAGATGGGAGGCACCCGTGGCTGGCTAAGGACTCAGTGTGGGTCACAGAGCTCTTAATCTGAGATGATTTTCTTACCGGAATCCCTACGCAGAGCATATGTGTGTGTGCATCTCTGTGTGATTGTGTATGGAGGCATGTATGAGTGTGCATTTGCATGTGTGTACATGTGCATATCATCATAGGCATCATGTGTGTGCAAAAGCATAACTCAGAAGATATTTCTAAAGAATTCCTACTTATCCTACATTTGGTTAGAAAAGTTGGGTCTATTTTCTCTTTCCTGCCATATGTTCTCTGCAATTTCAGCTTCTCAAAACCATAAAATGTTTAAGGAAAAAATATGCTGATGCTCACACTGTAATTTCCTCTCTGGGGAACAAGCTGAGGCCTATCAGAGCAGCTCTGCTGGGTGAGCAAATGACAAGGGGCCGGTTCCTAGATGCTTCCCAGTGCAGGGCACCGAGCTCTCCCCAGGAGGACTTGAAGATCTCAAAACGCTTTCTTTAAAAGACAGTGGGAACAAGTCAACTCACGTATTGGATGTTGAAACCAGACAGTAAAGTTCCCTCTGCACACCTTTAACAGGTAAATAGTTAAATGTGAAAATAAAATCCCTCTCTCCTCTTTCTGGTTGTTTACTTTGGTTACCAGGGATTTCGGTTGTGACCATTTCCTCAGTTGGGGGTATCTATTGGCCCTGATTTGAGGGTCAGTACTTGCTAAAAAGACACAAGCATCTACAACCTGTCTCTGGTGTGCAAAAGAGCATCCGAAGCAGGTGCTCCCAGCACAAAGGCTATCTCTGGGCAACTGGGAAGCTGGTGATCTCTCTGGATGGGGTCCTTTCCCGTCTCTGTGAGGGGCCCTCTGTCAGTGCTGGGCCGTAGGCTTTGGCCCTGAAGGCCGTAGGGACTGGTTCTCAAAAACAGGTCACCCTGAACAGGGATCCCAGGGAGACGGGGAAAAGGAATCAACCTGTCTTCCGCCAGATTCCAGGCTTTTTTGGGGTGAGACCCAACGGCCATCTTCCTCACGGAGCCCTGGTCTGGTCAACCCCAAGTCGTTTGGCTTTCATCCCCAGGGGCACCTCCTCTGGAAGCCACTGGCCCCTTCTGCAGCTGCTCAGTGCTGTTGGAGACCCCTGCATGTTTCCTTTGTTGCAGTGTGTAACTGGACACTTCTCTGTGCGGTCGTCTGATGGACCGCAGCCTCCCCTGCTAGACTGTGTGTTCCATACTTTGTTACCCCATATCCTAGAGCCTGCACATAGTAGGGGTTCAACAAAAACTGTTTAGAAAAAATTAATACAGTGTAGGTGGGGTACCAAGACTGAGGCAGAAAAGATGCAGAGAGATGAGCCACTAAGAGGCTGAGGGGCTGGGTGTGGGGCTAGGCTTCTGGAGGAGGCCCCACTGAGATCAGGTCTGATAGCCACAAAACTTGAGTCGCTCATACTGAAGGCCCCATGGGACACTGAGAAAATCTGCATTTGGTATAAACCTGTCCTCTTTCAAACTCAGGCAGGAAATTTAAGGTTCCCTGGGCTGGACCGAGGGTAGAGGCGGAAACACAGCTGGGTATTAGGATGGTTTCATGCCCTCGCTTGGGGATGAGCCCATTTGGGCTGACAGAGGAGATGTGGCTGTCTGGGGTCCACTTTGCTGCTGATTTTGGAAGACACCTGGCTTTCCCCTATAGGGGCTGCACAGCCCAGCCTTTGCTGGGTCTCTGTAGGTGCGCTGTGGCCTTTCATTCGGGCTCTTGTACAACCATGCACATTGGAAGGAGAGATGTGTGCGCCCTATGAGCGGTGCCCAACTGGAACCCGAACCCGAGGCCCAAGTCTCTGTGACACCCCTGAGAGGTACCCGAGATCAACTGGTGAATCCCACTGATGTTCCGCTGGGTTGTTTCAGAAGGTAGGGCACGGGTTTTGGAGTTGCCAAGACTAGGGTTCACACCTGGGCTGCTCCATTCACTAGCCCCATCATCTTGGCCAAGCTGCATGACCTCTCTGGGTCTCCGTATTTTCAACTGTACAATGTGAGGTGGGATTCAATGCAGAGGTATCTGTGAAGTACTTCTGAGCCCAGTGCCTGCCACATGGGGGCTCAGTTTTGGAAGGAGCATCTGCTGGGACGCCATGCAGCAATGTACATGGAGAGGGCTGTTTGGTAGATGCCATGCCACACTGACTGTTCTAATAGTGCGAGGCACTATCACCCCTGGTTTCACAGGTCTCCTTGTACAATTCCAGGTTTCAAAACCATGGAGCAGACACAGAAAACTGGGCCTTTCTCGTCCCCTGGTGGACGGCAACCCTTGTGCGCTTTCCCAACCAAACACTTGGCTGAGCAAAGAAGTATGGCTTCAAGAGTAAAAGAGCCACTGGGGTTTGCTGACGCCGGCTGCAGAGGACCTGGCAGCGGCTCTCCGCACTGGGGACTTCTTAGACTTGGAGGCTCTGCAAACACAGGGCTAAGAATGCTTCTGATTCAGCACTGTGCCCTCAAAAACCACTTTGAGGACAAGTGGCCCCCTGGCCGGGCTGCAGGGAGAGGCCCTGGCCCACCCCCTGCCCGCTGGCCCTCTAAGGAAGCCGCCGCTGGTAGACTGTGGCCAGGCCCTGCGGGTGGGAGAGTCTGCTGAGCAGGCAACACAGGGCCAGCATTTCCAAATCAGGAGCCCGAACACTGGCCGCCATTCCAGGCCAACGACAAACCAGGGAACTGGCCAAAGGCCACCTGTCCCAGTAAAACCTTCCTCCCTTCTTCCATCCTTGGTTTCCCATCCAGTACGGCTCAGTGAGATACCAGGCAGTTGATGGATCCATCTGAGTAGATCTGGCCCTGCAGGGAACATGGAAATCCCATGTGCTGCCCTCTGGATGGACCTGGGAGGCCGAGGGCTGGCCTGAAAGTTTGGCATGGAGAGGCAAGTGAAGGGTGGTCCTCCTGGGACCTGCTGCCACAGCTCATGGGCCGGGGACAGAGCTGGCTCCTGTGGCCGGGTACCTGTGATAGGCAGTCAGTTGTGCACTCTGACGTTCTCTCTTTCCAGGGATCAACACTTGGGTCCTTGGTTAAGAGTGAAGCATAAGCTGCCGGACAGGTTGACCCCTTACCAGGAGGTGAGTTACTTCAGCGCCTGCAGAGATTCAGATAGGCAGGCTGGGTCTCAGGCTTTTACTGGCAGGCGACATGAAAAATGGGGACTTGTACACTGGCTTCCACAGGCCTGCCGAGGACACACCCAATGGGAGCAGACACCCAGGAGGACCTGACCCTCAGTTATTGACTGGAACTGCCTGGCTACTTGACAGCCAGGCTAACAGCGCCTACATTTTTGGGACGATGTTGTTGGCGCCGTGCAGAGGATGGTGGTGGTAGGGATGGAGGGGCTGAGGGAAGTCAAGAAAAAAGAACTAGTGCGCCCTGAGCCCCTGGGGGAAGGTACAGAGCTGAAGCCCTGGGGACCACAGGCCACGCTCAGGGGAACATCTGCATACATGGCTTGATTTTGAGAATGTGGCTCTTTGCTGTTTCAGTTGAAGGCAAAGAAGTGTATGGCTCATTTGTTTGCTTAACTGTAGGCTGTGCCTCCTTAAAAATGAAAGAAAAGCATCCCTAGCTACATAAGAATGAGACCAAAATGTAATTTTAAGTATGCATGAATTTAGGTGCACACAACACCGACAGAAATGTGCACATGCAGGCAGCACACGGGCGTACACACAAGCACACAAACACACAACGTTGCACTTTGGCCCCCAGAGCCAGCATGAGACCAGGCTTCAGAGCGAGGCTGAGGGATGTACTTGGCTTCTGGAGGAAGCTCTGTCTGAATTTCCCAACTATGAGGCTGGGAGCAGCAGCAGCAACTGCTGAGATATGCAGCCAACCTTAAAGAAGGCTCAGAAATAGCTCAGAAAGGGCGGTCATCTCCCCAAGCTGGGGCTGAGAGAGGAGCAGGTGTTGAGCGGAAGAGGTTCGGAGTGAGGTGGCTTGAGGGTGATCTTACTGCCTGGGCCTTGTGAGTGTTAACAGGAGGTGGAGGTAATGGATGCTCGTGGGAGGAGGGAGGGGGGACAGGCAGGCTAAGGTGCGCTGTGAGCCACAGGCACGAGGACCACGCTGGCTTAGCGCTTTGCTAGGGACTGCAGAAGCTAAAAACTCCAGAGAGAGGCGTGAGCACCCAAGGAGACCTCTGCCTCTGGAGCTGGGGGAACAGTGGCGAGGGCCCTCAATTTCCCTGGCACCGAGGTAGCTCATGCCCTGGCACATCGCTTTTGTCATGGCCCACTGATCCACAGCTTAACAAGAGTTTGGTCAGGTGCCCCTGAAATATGATGGGTGAGGGCTCTGGATGGGGCCTCACAGGAACTGCGAAGAACACTGAGGGTCCCCGAACAGGGGTGCACAGCAGAGTCACCAGGGCCCAGCAGACCCAGGGGGTCACGATACTGGGGTGTGGAGCATCACACACTCTCAAGGCCCTCGCTGCCATTCCAGCTTGAGCTTTGCTCTTCTGGCTGCATTTTGGAACCGTGTCGTTCAACAGGCCTGGTGTCTGTACTCCTGGGTTTGCGCCCAGCACAGTCAGGTGCTCACGTGGGAGGGGCTCTCGGTAGCTGAAAACGGGTGGGAGGATACCTATTCACACATCCCATTCCTGGCTCCCTGTTCACATGGTTGCTCTGTGACACTTGTGTAAAAATTATACGCTACAAGAGGGCGAGGTATGGCTTTAGCACATCCCGACGGACTCTCGAAAGGGCAGCGAGCTGTACCCATGGTCACAGATGACCAGATCGCACCGACATTTAAATAGGAAACTGTTGTTACGGAGGAAAAAACATTTAGTAGGGACATGATTCTTTTGCCTGGGTTCAAACAGTCATGTCCAGGAAACCCCTTCTTGTAACAGGTACCTAAGACTTTGGAGGTGATATGGGGGTAGATTCAGGCTTGGCCTGCCTGTTGTCCATCCCCTCCAGCTCTGTGGTCAGGGAAGGCCTTTCAGTGGACCAGTCTGCACAAGGAGTGATTCCTACCTTGCAGGGAGCTAAATCAGCCGGCCTGTGGGCAGCATCATGTTAGAGTGAACACAGAATACCTGAGTGGCAGTGTCCTCAAACAAGGCGGTAAGGAGGAGATGGATATCAGTGGGCTCAGTATCAAGGAATAACAGGTTCCCCAAGGACCCCCCGCACTGTGTCACTCGGCCAATACCTGATGGGCTCTGGGCAACAGAGGGGGTGGATGATGAGCTTGCTCCTCCTGAGTCACAGTGGCTGGTGCTCCCGCTGCCGCTGGGGCTCCCGCTGGCAGATGGCGATGGCGAGGACAGGGACGGTGAGCTGTGCTGGTTTATGCACTGGGCCACGGCAAAGCCTGTAAGATGAAGTGGTGGGTGATGTAACCAAGTGGGAGGAAACTAGGCAGCCTGGCAGGAGGGGTACCATCTACCCAAACTGTGTGTGGGACCCTGTAGGACAAGCCCCCACCTCCATGGTGGGGCTGGGGCCTTAGTGTAAAAGCCACGCTAAACAACCCAAACCCAGCTCTTTGAGGGTCTTGGTCAGTTCCCCAGGAGTGGACCTCTCCAGCTATGGGACCGACCTGGACACACTTTGAAGCTGTTTCAAAGAAAAGGGGGCAGCCAGCCATAGAACCCAGGGCAGGGCCGTGAGCCATCCAGGAGAAGTTCACGCGGGAACGAGGGACCTTTGCTAATGTGCCCGAGCTCTGGCAAAGGCAGGGCAACAGACCCAAGCTCTGAAGCCACATCAGGGGTAGGGAGGGGAGAGCCCCCAAGATGCTCCTTTACAGAGAATTTGCTTTGCTCTGGTGAGTTTGGCAAATTTGTCATGGGAGGAAGGACAACTCCGGTAAAAAGCTACCAATTACAGTCATGTGCCTCAAAAGGACATTTTGGTCAATGATGGTGGTCCCAATAAGATCATAAGGAGTTGAGAAATTCCTGTCACCCATCAATGTCATAGCTGTCATAGTGCAATGCATTCATTACTCATGAGTTTGTGGTGATGCTGGTCTACACAAACCTATTGTGCTGCCAGCTGTCTAAATTATGTACAGTATATAATACCCAATACTGATAATAAATGATGTTACTGGTTTATTTACTGTTTACTATACTTTTTATTGTGATCTTAGAGTGTACTCTTTCTGCATTTAAATGTGTTTAAAAAAGGTTTGCAGTAGCTGTGTTTAGCTTGTTTCTTGACTGCATCATCTTCTCCTGTGCTCCGTTTAGCCTCATGTTGTTTTGTAGAGTAACGTGCTGTACAGTTTGTAGCCTAGGAGCGATAGGCTGCACCCTGGAGCCGAGGTGTCTGTATAGCAGTGTACATACAATCAAGGTTTGTGCAAGTGAACTCAAGGTTGTTCATCCAATGGTGAAACTGCCTAACAATGCATTTCTCAGAACAGGTCCCTGTTGTATGACTGTAATGACTGTACAGAATGTCACATGGCCCTCAGAGCAACTCTCAGTGTGGAGACGGGACAACACATTTCTGGAGCCTGTGGCCTTCCCAGCACAGGGAAGTAGACGAGCCCCATGTTTTGGAGACACTCAGTCTTGGGCAAATCCTGCTTCACCACGCAGAAGCCCCAGAACACATGCCCAGTGCCATTTCCCAACTGTCATCACCAGCTTCTCATCAGCCCACCCTGAGGAGAGGGCGTTCATCAAACTCCTGCACAGCGCTCGGCACATGGTGATAGCAATGTCTTTATGACGGAAGGAGGTCCTTCTGCATGCATGAGCCTGCCCAGGAGCCACTCTTCCAGTGGACAGGTGCTTTCTGGAGACTGTGACGTCTGTCTTTTTTATAGTCTGCTTTTCCAAAGGGCCATAGCTTCTAATTTTATTCACTAAATGCACGAAAGTTCCAATAGAACAAATGCCTCATCAATGATCCCAGGAAAATGCGCAGACCTTGGTGGTTCCTGCGTCAGCCCCTGGGAGCTGGACGGGACTACCACACAGGTGCTCTGTGGGCGCAGTGAATGCTGCGTAATTCAGAAGCAGCATCAAGTTGGGGAGGGGAAGGGGGGCAAACCCTCCTTTCAGCTGAGAGTGGGTACCCTCACCCCCTGGCCAGTGCCAGCAAACCTCTCCTCTTCCTGTGTGCACTCACCCCAGCCAGCCCCAGACTTAATTCACCCCACCTGCACTGCCTGAACCTCACACGGTCCAGCTCCTGATGACGCTTCTTCCGGAAGGTTCTCCAGGCCCTGACCTCGTCTTTTTCAGAATTTGGGAAGGGGGTAGAATGTTGAGCAAAATGTGGCCCGGCGACTGGTAAGTAAAGTTATACTGGAACAGCCACAGTCCTTTGCTTACATACCGTCTGTGACTGCCTTTGAGCTGTATCAGCAGCACTACGTAGTTGCCATAGGAACCACGTGGCCTGCAAACCCCAAAATATTTTACTCTCTGGCCCTCGATGGAGCCTGGTAGAGGACAGAGCAGGGACTCTGGCACAGGAAATTCTGGGTTCCACTCCTGATCTGTTCACTTCCCAGCTATGCGCCTGGGCAAGTCTGCGCTTGCCTGAGCCTCTCCTCTTCACCCATAGGCGGGTGAGCACAGGGCCTGGCTGAGGGTGGGGAGTGCAAGGGGACCTGCTGCTCTATCCCCCACTCAGGACCTAGTAGTACCCTATACCTGGCCACCATGGAGGGACTATTTTGTACTGTTTGTGTGAAGTTATTTTTGTCTAAGGATCAACTCCTTAAAAGTCATGCCTCTATTTATATCCCTGGTCAGGCCCTCCTGGTTTGAGACGATGTAATGGCAGGTGGATGTGAGGCCCAGTGGGAGCATGGTGGGTAAATTCACCCACCCCTGTTTTGTAGAGGATGACACTCCTTGCCTCCGCCTATGGGCGGAGGTCAGGAAAGAAGAACAGGATTAACTGCTGTATTAGGAAGAGGCACTGAGTGATATTCTGTGTGCATGGTGGTGAGGGTGGGCCTCAGATGAATGATGACAAACAGAGACAGCTCCAAACACCAGTCAGGAAGACCCCCAGGGGTAATCAGCCACAGCCCCATGGAACCAGCTTTATAGCTGCTTACTTCTTAATCACTCAAGTGGTAAACCCCCAACTTCACAAGCTGTTTACCTGCCTCAAAAATGAATCGTCTCTCAACAAATCAAAACGTCAAGATGGCTTTTCCTGAGCCGCGTATTTATCAGAGCCATGAAAAGGGGACCTGTGAGTCCCCTTTTCATGGGAACAGAGTTAGGACTAAGCCTCTTGCCATCCTGACAGTGCCTCAGCCTGAGTGGATGAATGATGGCACTGTCACCAAGGTGGTCACTCACCCCTTCTCTTAAGACACACATCTTCTCTCTCAAGCTTTTTAAAGCCCTGGTTTACTGTCCTGAGACACTGCAGCTGGGGCCTGGAGGGTAGCAGACGAGATGCTGAAGCCGTAGTCAGACTACTAAAATTCCTTTGTTTTGGGAATGCCTTGGGGGCTCAAGGCACTGACTGGCAATAAATACTGCATATCTGTTGTGTGTGCTGAGGGTTAAATAGAGAAAAAAAATCACCTGTTTGCAGGGTCTAGGTGGGCAGAGATGACTGAACCCATCTCTCCCTCACCTGTTGCTACTAAAAATCCACCTTCCCTTCTTTCCTCTCCCCTCCCCCATGGCACTGGGAACCCAGAAAGGCTCAAAGATGTTGGGTACCCAGATTACCCTGTAATTTCAAGGGGTTCCTCCCCAATTGAAGTGTCAACAACTCTGAGTAAGTTTGACATGTCAGAGAATCAGAAGGGCACAAAGAGAACTTAGGACGAGGGCCCGTGACCGCAGTGCCCGTCGTCCTGTACTTGCTACTTCCGGGCAAGGCGGCTCCTGAAAACCTGGCTTTGGCAGAGGAGCCAAGGGGCTTCCTGGGCTGAGTTAAAGACACGTGGACTGCCTAGTACTTGCACACACACAGACAAGCCAGAGGTCATGGGACAAGGGCACAGGAAAAGAGGTCTCCCTGAGAGCTTCTCCAGCAGATAACATTCTTGGCTCTCCCAGAGTATGTCTCAAGAACAGCCTGCGAAATGTGTATCAAAGGCCATAAGGTTTTCACACTGTCTGACTGATTCCACTTCTGGAAATCTGTGCTGTGGGAGGGATCCACACGGTGAACTACACGGATGTGCAGAGCACCGGTGCGTATAACAGAGAAGTGGAGACGGCCAGAATATCCAACAGTCGGGGAAGGCCAATAAACTCTAGCATGTCTAGATGAGGAAATCCTCTGCTGCTGCTGAAAATGCTGCTGTGCAAGAAGTCAGAGTGTAAAGAGAGACACTCAAGGCATAGTAAATGAAGAACGGTTAGTTAAGTCATGTCCCATGTGTTCCCACTGTTCTAAAAAAATTGAAATAAAATGCAGGTTCTGCCTCGTTCCTGGTACACAGCAGAATGGATAGACTGAAGGGACCAGAGCTGAAGTCGTAAGAGAACCCAGTGGTTTTATTAAGGTGAATTTTATTTTTTGTGCTTGCCTGAATTTTTCAAGATTCCTACTACAAATGTTATTTTAAACCATGGAAATAAGGGAGGATGAAGGAAGGGACACAAGATGCCTGGGAGCTGGACAGGATCCAGCTCCCAGGTCCCTAACATGCCCCTGGGATCTGTTCTGGCTTCCAAAGCTCTCTCCTCAGGTGCGCTAAGAACCTCCCCATAGCTGGGGCCAGGTGCGATGCTCCAGAAACAGGCGGACCTGCGCCAATGGTAATACACACCCCCCATTTCCTAGGAGTCCAGGTTTTCTAGGGATAGGTCAGGCCTTCTTGCCGCTCTTTGACCCTGTTCTGCCAGTTATTCTGGGAAGATGGACTCATAAGTAAGTCTCTGGCATTTGTCAAATACAAAAAATACAACAAAACGGTCGGCTTTCCCTTTGAGGCCCACTGATAGAGGGAGCACTGGGCTGGGAGTCGGAACTCTAAGTTCGAGTCCTCGCTCTGCCCAAATGGCGTTGTGATCTTGGACAAGCACCCTCTCCTCTATTAGTGAGGATCTCTTGGCTTAAATAGTCAATAGTTTCCTTTTTACCTCTAAATCTGAATCTGATTTGAACTCTGTAAGAAGACACTGAAAAGTGCATTTTGAATATACTGTTTACACACCCCTCCTCTTCGGAGAGCACACCCGCCGAAGTTTTCCCCTTGCAGAGCCAGGTTGTTGTGTGAGTGTGGACACAGGTCTGGCCAACAGCAGCCCAGGGGCTTGCAGATGTGACATGCTTGGCTCACATCATGCGGGTGCCTGTTTGTTTCAGGTACCACCATTTACACGCTGGAAGATTTCACATGCAAATCTGAATTTCTGGCTTCATACAAAATAGAAAGGTCTGGCATGACTGGGCCCCATTCCCATAAGACAACATCTGGAGGGAGTGAGCGAACTGGTTCCTCCCCTCCCCAACTTGACTTTTGTGTCGGCTCCCTCCTCAGACCTTACCCCTCGGAACCAATGGGTGAACATGTTGAAATAAGGCTGCCTGCCTTTAACAGCCCAGGCGGGTCCTCACACTGCATGACAAGGGCCATTGTCTTTCCGCCGCAGCTGGGCTCTTCTCTTAGCCTGGAATTCTCTATTGCCTCTTCTCGGTTTTCACAGATCCCTTCCCCATCCTTTAAGACTCACTCAGCTTAGGGCCAGCTCAGCCCAGATGCAATCGGTGGGTTTAACTGTTCTTTCCCCTGTGCTCCCGCAGCCTGTCCTGTCCACCCTTGGCCCTCATCAGCTACATAGGAGTTGGCCTTCCCAAGTAGGGCATAAGAAACTTGACTTCCAAGATGCTTTGCTAGTTCGTGCAATGACTATCATTACTTTCACAGCTAGCACCTGGAAGCCTCTGGGGTCAAGAGGGCTTTGGAAAGTGTTTCTGATATTGTGAGATGTCTCCCCATATTCATTCTCCCTTTCGTCTGCAGTTACAGAGCCTGGCAGCTAGGCACAGCCAGGTGGCTAAGTTGTAGCCAATGAAATAGAAATAAATGTGGCATTTTGGATTTCAGGAAGGCTTCTGAAAAGGAAAGAGGTGTGCTTTCTTCCATTCTGCTACCTAAAACATGGATGTGATGGCTGGAACTCCAGCAGCTATCTTGGACCATGAGAATGAATCACATACTAGGCAGCATTAAGTTGGCAGAACACTGAGCAGGAAGGAGCTTGAGTCCCTGATGTCTTTGTGGAGCCCTTGACTACGTCCATTCAGGGTTTCTCTACCCGAGAGGGTAATACACTTCTCCTTTGGGTTTTTCTTTACTATGTACTTGAGCCTAATCTTAACTAACATTTGTGAAAAATCATTGTTAATGCAGGGAATGTTGAGCTAAGCTCCATGGGGACAAGGGGCTGGCTGACTCCCACAGCTTCCAGTGTAGGGAAAGCTGCCCTGCACTTCCTGGGGGAAATCTGGGAGTGGCGGTGTGAGGAGAAAGAGGGGAAGGGGCAACTGAAATGGGGAGGTGACTTTCCCACGATCCCCCATACCTTTAGGAACTGCTCCTTCAACTCTTTCTTTGTATTATGCAAGTGGACTTTTTTTGGTGGAAGCCAGTGAAAGGAAGTGAGTTTCTTGTGGGTTCACACCAGGTCACACAGAGGTTACACATAAAGTCCAAGACCTGGAAACAGTGTGGGTACAAGGGACTAAAGGGTGGTAAGGCTTGCAGGTGCATGGGCTAGAGAAATGGCGGAGGGGGCATGGAGCCAAATGCTTCCTCAATTTCCAAGGAGCAGCGAGGCCCCGGCTGACCGCTGTAGTCCGCTCAGAGCTTGTGCTGTTTGGCAGACTGTAATTCAGGGACATTGGTTGTGTGGCTAAAGTGTAACTATTTCAGGTTAAAAACTAGAAGATGTAAAAATTACCTAAGCATGTGAGTGATTCCACAGGGACCTTTTTACCTTTTGAGAGAGCTAAGCGGAAGGTACCCAGTTGGCTTAGAATTTATCTCAGGGATTTTGAACTCTACCAAACAGCAGGAACCTCACCCCACAGCCTCATCCCCTACAGACGATCTTATGTATCACTTATTTCCAGGAAGGACTTGAGGTGGCTTATATTTTAAAACCCAAACCCAAATGCCACAGATGCCAAATACTGACACCATTAAAACACAAACTAAATGACGAGAGTCCAACAACAAAAGCTTGGTAGACAGTGAAGTTACCCCAGAAGGACTTCCAGCTATGGGAAGCTGATGTCAACACTTGGCTCTCAGCTCCCTGGGAGCCAAGATTTCAAGGAAAACCCAGGTGACCTCTCAAGACATTCCAGTGTACATGCTAGGTTCCCATCCGATTACACCCTTCCAGGCAATGTCCCCAAAGGCAGCTTCCTGGGAGAGACAGCTGCCTGGCTGGGGATAAGGCCTAGTTCTGGGAAGATCCCAACCATATCACAGTGCTCTGAAAACTTCTTTCCTCAACAGTGAAACTCCAATTAATACACAGGATGAAAATGGAACCTGGAATTATACATGCAGAGGTATCTGGTTATTCCCAGATACCTCTGCAGATCCTACCTTTGAAAATCACAGACAAGGTAAGTGGGTACCTTAAAGGCTCGAGCCTATGGGCCGCAAACTCAAGAACCACAGAGCTGGATGGGTAACATCAATGAATGACGAGAGGCCAGGGATGAAACGCTGACAGAAACATGTCAGGGAAATGACAGGGGTGGGAGAAAACTATACAGTACAGCTCCCCAGCCTCACTTGACTGCTACCACCTGAGAACATGGGCTTTAGTGTGGCCATGGTTTCCTGTTCTTCAACGGAAGCTGGGTATCTGGATTTTTAAAAAATTTTTATTTAATTATTTTTATTTTATATTTTTTCAGAGAGAGGGGGAAGGTGGAAGAGAGGGAAAGAAACATCGATGTGAAAGAGAAACAGCGATTGGTTGCCTCTTGCACGTGTCTGACCGGGGACTGAACCCACAACCTAGGCAGGTGCCCTGACTGGGAATCAAACTGGTGAGCTTTTGCTTTGCAGGATGATGTCCAACCCACTGAGCCACACTGGTCAGGGCCAGTGCCTGTATTTTTACGTAAAATCTCCTGGCTCTTAAAATTGTTGACAACTTAATTCACATCCCCATTTTAAACCAGGGGCAGGCAACCCCAGGCAAGCCAAGCCAAGGGCGTCTCCTGTCTGCGGGGGCCATCAGCCACAGCCTCTGCTCCAGGCTGATTCCCGGGGGTCGCATATTGAGGCCCCCTTGCCCAAGCCCCGGACCTGAGGAGCTTCTGGGTCCGAGGTACGTGACCCTCAGTCATTTAGGTCTCAGCAGATGTGCTTCAAAGAAATCCAGTTTTCAAGAGACCTCTTTTAGGATAAAGCTCTTAAGATTTTGAGCGGACAGCTGTCTGCCCTAACAACAACAAAAATCTATGCTTGTTTCACACTGAAGAGCATAAAATAAAACCCACCAGGGGTTGATTCAGGAGAAGCAACCCATGCGTTTTCGACAATCTCTGACTTGAATGAGGACTGTGGGGTGGGCAAGGGGGCACTGAACTTGCCTTCCATTAGCAAATTCATTCCACTCGGCCTCAGCTCAGGTTTCCACCATGTAGTGTGCAGATTTTCTCACCACCCCCTGATGCTGGGAAACAGTAAAAAATCAATTGGCCTTGTGACCTTGCGCACAGAACCGAAGACAGCAAGTGCGGCCATGGCCTATTTCTCCCCTCGCTGGCTTCTTCCTCAGCTCTGCCCTTTCACCCCACAGCGCAGTCCGCCAGGTCCCTGGGGTGAGACAGGAGGGGTGGAGCAGGACTGAGTTTGGGACTTCAGCCTGACGGTGGCTCCGGACTGACTGTAGCACACAGGGTCTGCGGGCAGCACGGGGCCTTCTCATCCATGCTTCTGACTCGAGAGACTGCTTCCTCCCGCTGCCACTGGGAAAATGAGACGGATGCTGGAAGGCAGTGGGGATGGGGGCTACTGAGTGGAGGGCCACACCAGAAAAGCCAAACTACCCGAACGTGTTGGGGGGAAGGGTGCTGAGGAAGCGGGGGTCAGAGTCAAGTTAAACAACAGTGAACCACTGGGCCAGGGGAAGCCTGGGTGCTTGCTCACCCAGGACTTCTCTTGAAATTCATACAAAACGAAGGAATTTACCAACACGGGTGCAAGGATTCAGAATGGCAGCATCTCTGCAGACCCGCAGGACCCTTGGGGCTCCCTCACAATCTCCTCACCCACTGCTATGACCTTGACCCTTGAGGGAAGGTAGAAGACAGCTACCTGCATGGAGATTGTCCTCCCGATCTCCCGTTAGTGAGCCACACTCCAGTTAGTGTCTCAGGACTGTGCAAACAAACTGCTTTAGGGGCAGTCTACAGGCTTCCCCACAATGGTTACCTTATGTGAGTTCTGATTTTCTTTTCTTCTTTTTAAAATACGTTTATTTATGTTAGAGAGAGAGAGGGGGGGAGAGAGAGAGAGAGAGAGAGAGAGAAAGACATCGACTGGTTGCCTCCTGTACACGCCCTGACTGGGGATCAAACCCACAACCTTTTGGTGTTCCAACCAACCGAGCCACACTGGCTGGGGCTGATTTGCAAATCAGATGTCTGGGAAAGTGGCATATCTATGGCCTCCTCAGCTAAGCCTGAGCAACCTCACTACAGGTGACCCCCTAGATCACTGACTGGCTGTACCTCAAAATGCTTAAATACTTTTATTTCTGGTTGCTTTTTAAAGGATAACATGTTCAATATATAAAAATATATAGCTGGAACCTGCAGAACCTTTTCACCTATAGCTTTTTATCCATAGATAAATCCTCTTAGGTTTTAGGGACTATATTTGAAAACCTGCAGAAGAGAAAAAAAATGGTCTTTCAGTATCTTGCTTTCTCTTTGCATCATATCTGTCCCAACTTTGCCCCTCAAAGTGTTTGTGCTCCTGGGGGAAGCCTGCCCAAGTGGTCTGCCACTCACAGGAGAGATCCAAGGTTTAAATGTCCCTTTGCTGCTGGGGCCATCTGGGCTGTGTGAACGTCAACACCTGGCTGTGCTCAGCTTGGCTGGCATACCTTTGCAGCCTCAGACATGGGCACCCCCCAGGACACAGAGGGTCAGCTGGTACGTGGACACAGGTGAACCAGATCTCCGAGGATTTCTTATAGTGACAACACCTAGCTCTGGGTTTTTAAAACTGAAGGTCGCTGGGACGTGGGCTTTATTCCCCAAGATCAGGAGGACCAGGTCCCTGCCTGGCCCAGCCCTGCCCTCTTACAGTGGCATTACCGTCTGTGCATTAGTAAGCAAAGAGCTCGACAACAGTCTTTCCGCAAAGGCACTAGAAAGCCCATCAGTGGTGGTCTCGGCTGCCTCCCTATTGAGGCAGGGAACAGGGCTCAAAGGGCAGCAAGAGGGAGGTGGGTTAGACAGTTATTAAGGAGTGCTTCCAGACAGAGGGAGGGGGCCACGGTCCCTGGCTCCTCTGGCCCCAGAACCTAAAGGGGCCAGACCTGGAATCACTGGCCAGGACCGGCATGGGTCAGCTACAGCCCTGCTTTGCAAAGGACAAACCTCCTGAGGTTGTCATGGGCCCGAGGATAGCTTGATTTTTCCTGGCAAATCGCTCAGCTCGTCAGCCTGCTCTGTGCTCTCAGGCCAGAAGTGAGGGAGGCCACAAGCAGCACAGCCTACACTGATATGGATGCTTAGCCTTGTGTGTTCTACAAGGTGGCGTTGTGCCCAAAAGCCAAGGGATTAGTTTGGATCTTCTTTAAAAGGCACATACACTCGACACATACTTAATACATTCCAAAAGCAGAATCATACACCTGTGGTCCTGGTTCCATTCGCATGTGTTTGCCGGGACTTGGGTTTTGCAGAGCGGGATGGTTAACTTCTGAAGCTGGGCCTCTTCTACTGTGTTTTAACAGACTGGGGTTAGGCCAGACTGACAGAGGATGATGTGCTATACACATCATCCACAAAAAGTACTGGAGATACTATATGGATATACATGGGTTGGACAGAATCAGGGAGTGTGTGACAAAGACAGTGATGGGTATTGGCCTAGAACAAGCTTCAAAAGCCATCACTGGGGTAGTTAAGCAGATAGGACCCTGTCAACTTCTGTTTTGGCAGACCTGTGGGACATACAAGCAGGCGGCTATACACATGGTTCTATCATCTGCTAGGGAGGAGCCTTGAGAAGAACAATTACTTGGGTCTGGCCACCCTGGGTTGGCATGTGACTGCGAGGGAACTACTTACCCCGAGAGCCCGTGTAAAGTCAGGTGACAAAAACACACCTCAGAGGCCTGTGAGGGCTGAATGAGCGGATAAAGTCTAAATGTTCAGTTAGCATGAACTAGTTTGATTACTTAACTGGCATTTAAGTTCCCTGGAGCTTGGGCCCAATGAGGTAAGGACTGGGGATTTTTATTTTTATAAATGTCTTTACACATGGGAGGATGTGACGAAAGGAATGGCTCATCTCTTTAAAAAAACAACACAACACAAAGCAAAATTCCTCCCCGTTTGCTGCTATGACTAAAGGTTTTAGGAGTTAACAAAGTGAGCTTTTCTCAAGTAACTTTAAATATCTAAGTTCATGGGATTCCTATGAAAACAGTAGATGAGAAAATGTGTTATTTTTACCTCAATTCTTTTATGCTTGGGTTCAAGACACATGTGACTGTGTTCTGTTTATTAGTATTTCTTTGCTGCGGAGTTGAATGTATTAGGTGGAACTGTATGAAATTGCCTATATTCAACCAACACAACCTACCAAAATGGCAATTTCATACAGTCCAACCTAACTGGAATTGTCCCTTTTAAAGATATCCACTGGAAATAATTCATGGAGGGAGGAGAGGAGAAACAGCCAACTGTATATTCACGCAAGTAGCTTTCCCTTTTTGGTTTCCATCTCTACCTGTGTATGTGTCTGTGCACACACGTGTGTGCTCCTCTCTCCAGCTTGGA
>PVJD01001903.1:157716-231218 GCA_004026545.1 Mormoops blainvillei | reverse complement strand
CATTGCAAGTCTGACATAGCGGTTTAATTTGCTCTGTCATGAAAATAGAACTGAATAATAAGCACAGTCTTTGATCACGGTTAGGTTTAATTATGGAAATCTACTCATGAACTTACATAGAAAGCTTCACAAGCATGACAGAAAACCATTTCTTTTCATAAATATTTATAGGGAAAGAACCTTCTCAAAGGTTCTTTATTAATAAATATAAATACTTCAAATAAACAACAAACCAAAACAGGGTCCCCACTTTTCATGGGACATATTTTCTGATTATGTCATATTAACATTCTCTCTTTGATTTCCAATGATGAGCTAGGACAAGCTCCAGCCTTGGCGCCAGATGGGGGTGCTAAGGCACTTCATTAAAATGGAAGATGCATGGTATCAAGACTGGCAAGTACAATCGATGTTCAACGTGGCGGTGTTGGAACATCACCTAACTGACATGTTAAAATACCTTGGCTGATGAAATATAAAAAAGGCAGTGGAAGCTTTAAATTTTTGTACTTTCTTATTTTAATATAGAAAATACTGTCTCTGAAAGTCAGACAAAGCAATGAATAGTCTTTATTTTTACTTCTTTTGAAGCAAATTTCAAATTAATGTTTTAACTTCCATATGCAAAATAAAATCCCAATTTCCCCTAAATCCATTAATAACAATTACTTTAAGGATAATAAACTAAAATACAAAATGCATAAAAATGGAAACCTAGAGAAGTGGATTTAGATAAATTCTTCCATTTGCTGGATGCAAACTCCCTTTCTATAAATTATCATTTTCTTAATGTCAAGAATCTTCCCCACTGAGACTAGCCTTGTAAAATACCAAAACAACTGATTAGCTTTCTCTCATATCATACACACAATATATCTGGAAATCTTTTTGGTTCCACCTAAAAACACATCCAGACTCTAACTCATTCTTACTTCCTCCATGACACCACCCTAATCCACCATCATTTACCACCAGACTGAGGCATGGCCTCCAAAACTGTCCTTACTACTTCTTTTTACTGCCTTACTGAGAATTCTCAACCCACAGTGATCCAATTACAAATGTAAGTTAAAGCACCGGGTGCTTTTCTGCCTAGAATCCTCCTGTGGCTCCCCGGCTCCCTCAGAGTAAAAGTCCAACTCCTTAAGAATTTGGTTTCTTTCTCTCCCTCCTCATTCACTCCCTCCAGCCACGCTCACCTCCTTGCTCGGTGCTGCCTTGAACATGCCCCCATCTTAGAGCCTTTGCCCTTGCTGCCCACCTTCCAGCAATGTTTTTCACCCAGAGAGTTCACAATTTGTTCCCTCATGCCTTTCAAGCACCTGTTCAAATGTCACCTTCCACCGAGCTCCTCTCTGGCCACCCTATGGAAAAGTACAACAGCTTCCACCTGTCCTTGCACCCCCTCTGTCCCCCCCACCGCCTCACTTCTCTCCACACATAGCACTTACCCCTCTGGACACACTCTGTGACGAACTGACTTGTTTGCTGCCTGCCTCCTACCGCTGGGACGTATGCTCCACGGGGGCAGAGATTTTGACTGATCATTTTACTAGTCTATCCTCAGAGCCTAGAAAAGCATTTTTACCATGCAGGTGCTTAACATATATTTGCTTAATGAATGAAGTAATTTTTCTTGGAGAGGATGTGCTGCACATGTATGTGCGCATACCATGAATTAAGCATCCTTTTTTATTCTCTGGTAAAATTTTATCTCCTATTTGATAAGTGATATTTGCACTATTTGAAAACAGTGCAGTTTTCAAATAAATTGCTCAAATAAATTCATAAATCACTTTTTCTTGCTTCTGTGTCATAGTAGTATCACAAACCAATGTTCTTTCAGACAGTCTAGTGGTTTTTATTTTGTTAAATTTAAATGCCTTTAAGAGGAATATGTATATCCTCTCATCATCCAGAACAACCCTTCTCTGTACTGTCTTACCTTCATTCATTTCATACGTCTACGTAAACTTCCTGGGTCTGAAGGAATTTCACTTAGTGACACCCACATAGAGCACTCTATAGATTTAATTAACCAGCCCCATTTCCATATGCAATCTTTTAACTTAATTTACCCAGTAATTCCATTTGTAGGTCAAGAACCATAATTTTCTTAAACTATTTTTCCCTGTATTCATTTTCACCACTACACTATCATATGACCCTCCCAGGACTATTTCTCAAAACAAAATAAAGTATAACACAGTGAGCATGACTGTGTCAGCAGTGAGGGACCGAGAATGAAGCTTTACTGTTGAGCAGATGCTGGGAAACCATCCAGACTGTCTCCTTCCCACTAGTGCACATGTATCTTACACCAGGACATCAGTGGTATCAGCTAGATACTACCTCTATGGGATAATGGGGTGTTATAATGGGATATATACATACTATATCCCATTAGCATGTCACAACATATTGGACTAGCATGGTGTCCTGTGTGACAGTCAATAAGCCTGTAGACAAAAGAGTGACAGAAAAACGACACGACCCTTAGGCAAGGCAATGGCATTATTCTGCTGCACCTACCAGATAAAGGCAAGCTGCTCAGGGTATTCTCTGCCTCTTTGTCTAGAGTAAAAAAGCATTTGCCAAACAAATAAATGCATAGCAAATACAGGCATGTATTAAATTGCTCCGGTAAAGTGACTATATCTTGAACAGAGCAAGTGTCCACTAATCATTGTAAGGTTTTAATATTTCCTTTTCCCCAGTTACTCTGATAAATGCACTCAGGTCTCTTTAGGAGGGTCCTATCTATCATGTTCTGGCTTCCATTTAAAGGATGTTGAGCTTACAAACTGATCTCTGTCTGGAAATTAGGTGAGAGGCTATGATTTCCTATTATAATGGCTAAAATCAAGCCTCTGTTTGCCAGAAGACCCAGAGTTTTTGGTTTGTTTGTTTTATTGTAAAACTTAAGTAGCACAACTAAGTGCCCATTTCAGTCAGAAAGATCCCATTATCAGTAGCCATTTCTAAACATCCCTCTTGATCATTCTAGTTAAAATGCCTGTCCTGCTGCCTACTACAGTAGCCATGTTGCCCACCTTGCCTTCTGATGGTAAGGTGCTGCTACTTAATTAAGCTCCATTATCCCAGGATCAGAAAGTCCCATTTCAACGTGAGCATCTTCCATCAGCACCACTAACCTACAGAGAATGGCCACTCACTTTTTTCCCCAGACAGGCGAATGGGCCCCTCATCACTGTCTCTCCTAAGCTCCTGTTGAAAAGAGTCTCATCAGGACCCTCTCAAAGGACACAACTAAAATACGGGGTTCAATACCCATGATATATCCCTCCAACAATACTAGCTCCCTAAATGTTTGAATTCCTAGCTCCTATAGTCTATAAAGAAATTTCTAAAATCTCAGTGGGCTCAAGGCAAGTTTTGGTCAACCAGTCAAGGAAACGATTAAAATAAATGCCACCTATTGATGTTAGTACACTGAATCCAGAGACTCTGATTAAGTGCTCCCATAGTAATAAATTCAACCCACCTAAAATTGTAATTTTCTTTCTTGGACACAGAACCTTCAAAAAATCCTATCTCATACATATTTCTCAGATTTTTCTCCAATATTATTGTAATTGGCAAAGCCTTACCATTTTCAGCACCATAAGCCACCTCCTCCTAGGTCTGACTTTCACATTGGCATCTAATCATTTATAAATCTGGAAATAAGGCATAAGGATAACTAACTTTGTAATGCAACTCCTTCAGGTGACAAAGAACTCAATCGAGACAGAGTAGCCTCGTCAAAGAGGAGCACAGATGGTCCTTCCGCTGGCAAGGGTAGCCTGATGACTCTGGGGATTCTGGGTACCCCGAGTTCACCAAACCCCGCCATATCCCTCAGGACCTTAATCTTTCTCTCTAAATGCCCAATCTTTAA
Organism: Mormoops blainvillei; assembly: GCA_004026545.1. NCBI lineage: Eukaryota > Metazoa > Chordata > Mammalia > Chiroptera > Mormoopidae > Mormoops > Mormoops blainvillei. The sequence continues at coordinate 227,317 of PVJD01001903.1, read as the reverse complement.
CATAAGTGACCTGGCTATAAATTTAAGTGACATTCTAATTTGGCAGCCCACATTTGGCTTCTGACCTTTTCAATCCTGAATTACAAAAGATGAGAGTTTTTTAGAGCAGTCAGAATAAGTCCCTCATTCTTAATCCACACTTAGAGAAAAAAAGGTTAGGAATCTGAGCTCACGTTCTCTTTCTTTAAACTATCCACATTATTAGAAGCAGCTACCACCCACCTCAGTCCTTCAATTCCTTATCCCTTCACATTATTACATGGAAGCTCCCACTTGGTTCCCAAAAGCGTTTTCCTTCAATGAGCACTTCATTCTAGAAGTTAACAAATGATTTTTTTGCTGCAGAGTCTTATTCCTTATGCACCTCGATTTTTCATACCTTCAACTCCTATTAAGCCAAACAACCAATCCCAGTCTCCCCTCTCCTATTTCTCTGTGGTTTCATTTCCTGCAACTATTTCTGGTGTCAAATTTCATACCAATTAGGGCTCTTAGTTGAAAATAATAGAAATAACAAAACTGAGATCATCTGCTTTACACTGAAATGGAATTAATTGAAACAATGTTGCTTATTTTCACCTAATCACTGAGAAAGTTAGAGTAACTTTTGGAAAACAATCAGGAGTAAGAGACTACCAACTACAACCAAAATCATGCCACATGGTTCAAGGCTGCTACTTCCACTGAACCACTGAGATGGGTGTAGCTAAGCTAACTGACCAACATCACATCACCAGAGACAGGACACCACTGTTAGAGCTGCTGTCATGGTTGCCTCAGTAAAATGACATTTCTATCCCCACTGCTGACATTGAGTGGATTCTCCGCTATTCCTACTCCATCCATTAGTTGATAGTGGGGAACGCCTGATGGCCTAAGTCTTGTATGTGTCCTCTGGCAAAGGCCAATAGGAAACTGAATAGCGGGGCTTCCCGGGTCCCACAGTGAGAGGCAAGATATGAATTCTGCTAAGATTCACAAAGTAGGTAACTTCCCAAACACGGGAAGAGGAGTTACATGCTAGGCTAACCAGAAAAAAAAAAAGTCAAATGTCCACTAGTTATACCTTCTTTATATTATTGGGAAGCATCATTTCAACAGACCAAGACAGATTTTTTATGTGAGCCAAAGTTGGAGATTTTCCATTCTGAGGAAAAAATACTGTTGCACAAGTTTCATTTATTTGTTGGTGTTTGGCATCTATGAAGAAGAGGAATGTTAAAGAAGTAAAAGAAATCTAGTAGAGAGTAAAAGTTCCCTTGAGTTTAACCACGCAAATTAGAGAATCTGGAAATAATATTCTTGTTCCCTCACCCTTTTTTCAGTTCTCACTAAAGTTGATTCATAAAAAAGTATTTAAAATATTTGCTAATACTTCTCAGGAATGTTTTAGTATTCCATGAGGACCCACAAGAGAACATTTGCTACCAATTTGAATGGGTACAAACATCAAAGAAAAGAAAAATTCTTATAATAATTTTATTTCATATTTCCCTTTAAATGTGTTTAGAGCACATTACAGCAGAGTATATTGAATTAATCTGCTCTACAAGAGTGATTTTAGATATTTTTTCCTTTGGTAAAAAGCAGGGCATTTTTTACAAAACAAACAAGCGGGCAAAACAGAACCAGAGACGTGGAAATAAAGAACAAACTAACAGTAACCGGAGGGGAGGGAGAGGGGCATAACTGGGGAAAGGAGGGGAAGGTCATCAAGAAACATGTGTAAAGGACCCATGGATGAGGACAACAGAGAGGGGGAGAACTGAAAGTGGGAGATGAGGGTGGGTAGGGCAGGGGAGAGTGATGGGGAAAAAATGAGGACAACTGTAATCGAACAATGATAAAAAAAAAAGAAAGAAAACAAAAGATAGAAGCACAGAAATACAGTGATCTCCCAATTTAAGCAGGGATGTACCATATTTTGCTGTGTATAATGTGCTCCCATGTGTACTGCACACCCACGTTTATGGGCCAAACTTTCAGGAAAAAATCTTTCATTTTTATTTTAATTCAATTTTTTATTTATATATAAAACCGATTATTGTATTCCAGGATATTATTTTGCATGCAGATATTGTTATTGCATTCTAGAGTTACACTTTTAATGCATGAGCATAAATAAAAGAATTAAAAACATTTATATAGATACAGAATTAGTACTATCCATGTATAATGTACATGCTTATTTTTCCCTCAGAAATTTGAGCAAAAAAAGTGTGCATTATACACAGCAAAATACAGTATTCCTCCCTCTTGCTATAAATCACCTGAGTGTTACATAAGTACTTTAATTTGTCTGTTAACATTTGAATACTTACATTTATTTTACTATGTGTGTTTTGATTATAGACATCTAGAAGACAAAGCACTCAATAAATTTACTATTTTACTATTCTATTTTGCTATTTACTATTTTACTATTTACCCTGTGGATAAGTGTATGTGTGTATTATGTATGCATGTGTGTATTTGTGTGTGTAGTTTTCACTAGTAAATTTGCCCCATTGCAATAGAAGCCTTAAACTTCAGAATTATTTAATTTCCTTTATTCCTAAGTATTATAGATCCTGAGCAAAAACATACCTACTAAGAAGGGCTCCTGGTGGCTAACTGGGCTCAAAATTTAAGAAGGAAGGAAGGAAGGGAAGGAGGGAGGGAGGGGGGAAGGGGGGAGGGAGGGGGGAGAGAGGAAGATCAGAGCAGAGCGGAGCTGTCTAGCGGAGAGGGGTCTCACCCCAGGGCCGCCTCACAGCAGTACTGTTCTACGCCCATGCTGCTTCATAATTGAACTATAATACTATTGAACTGCTCCACAGTCATGCTGTTCTTACAGACATGCTGTATCTCAGTTGAGCTGCGTGCACTGAATAAAGTTTCCTTCTTCACCACACCCCAAACTGGGGATTCCTGTTGGTGTCGAACTGGCAACGACCATGGTTGACAGTATAAAAATTAATGCCAGTTTTTCATGGCAGCCAAGACACGGAAACAAACAAAGTATACACAGATGTATGAAGAGATAAATAAAATACACACACGCGGATATTATTCAGCCATAAAAAGAAGAAAATCCTTCTATTTGCAATAACACAGATGGACCTTGAGGGCATTATGCTAAGTTAAATAAGTTAAAGACAAATACTGTATGATATCACTTGTATATGAAATCTATAAAAGCCAAATTCATTATTGGAAGAGATAATCAAGAGGATGTGACTGCACATCGACCCTCAAGCTGGATCAGGGCAATCAGCGGCTCCTTGTCCCCTCCCCTGCCCTTGGGATGTCTGCTCTGCCTACGGCTCCTACAGTCGGAGCTGTTCCACACACACAGCCTTGAGAGAGAAGGTGCTGCTGAGACTTCCTGGCTGGTACACATGATTGAATCCAGTTAAGGTTTCTATGTAAACTTTACAATTCTGGTAGGCAACTCTGGAGATCTACTCATCTTGTATCTACGCGAGACAAGCCTCTGACGCAAATGCCCTTGCTTTTTAACCCTGCCACCCACCCGTCTGGAGTGGCCTGCCTTTTTTTTCCAGTCTCTCCTGGAGCCAGTTTCAAATTATATCTGGGAACCAACAGAGTAGAACAGTGATTGTGAAGGGCTGAGGGAAGGAGAGGGATGCAGAGGAGATGTTGGTCAAAGGGGGCAAACTTCCAGTTATAAGATTAAGCTCTGGGGGTATAATGTACAGCATAATGACTATAATTAACAACGCTGTGTTATATATTTTAAAATTGCTAAGAGAGAAGATCTTAAATGTTCTCACCACAAAGGTAATTATGTAAGGTGATAGAGATGTTAACTAACCTTAATGTGTGTGTGTGTGTGTGTGTATAAAATATATATAATATATATATATGAAATCATCACATTATACATGTTAAATGTACACAATGTTATACATTAATCATATCTCAATAAAGCTGGGTGGGAAAATAGCTAATGCCAGGTTAAGACCCAATGCTCAATATTGGGAAAAACACAGAGGTGTACCTTTAGACCTTAAATGTAGTTTATGAAGTAAGAGGGATATTGTGAAATCAAAAGTAATACTGTAGAGGGGAAAAAAGGAAAGAAAAAAAAGCCTAACCTTCAAAATATGAGGTTAAAAATTGACCCAATTCTCTTGGTCCCAACCAACAACTAAGACCAAAGTTCACCACTTTTTTTCTAAAGCTGAAGCTATAGTGGTCATTGCCAAGGCTAGAAGACCTGTGGGGGGGCCAGAGGAATTTAAGAGGAATAACTCTGAGCACTGGAGGTGATGAAGCAGAGAAAGCATTTTCCTTATTTCTCTGACAGCATTTTTTTAAATGCTTTTAACACAGCTCTCCTAGGGCTGCCTTAGAAACCCTTGCCAGAGAGTGAAAACAAAGCTAGGAAACCACAAGCTTGGTCTGTAATTAAACAAACAATTTCAGTCAAAGGCAATAAAAACAGTAACAACAAAGATAAATTAGAAGTTTATATACAAAACTCTACAATTATGCTTTTGTAAAGATTGTAGTCAGGAACTGGATAAACTGTATTTTATATAGAACTTTGCAACACAAGTGAGTATGCTAGGGTTTCTCATGAATCCTATGATTTTCAGATGTTTTTTCCCTCCAAGTAATCCTTCTGATTCTACTCTACAGTATGTATACAGAGATACGTGGAGAGCACCTTTCCTGTTTGAAACCACAATGCAAATGTGATTATTCTAAACACAAATATTATAAAGAGTTGTAAATTCAATAGCATACTCTGGATACCCAAGAATATATACAGGGACATATAGAGACTATGTTTTCATATAAATTCTCACTAATCCAGAAAGAGGAAAAAAATGAACATCCAGAAATAAGAGCAACTTAATCTACTTATAAAACAGTCATTCCAAATTCTTCTCAATATTTAAACAAGGAATAGTATTTTATTCTCACTGCACTATAAGTACCATCTGGACAAGATCCCAGCTTATCTTTTCATTGTTGTTATAACATCAGCACCGAGTAGGGGGTCTGAAACAGACAGGATGCTCAATAAATATATGTTGATTGAATAAATGAATATTCAATATATAAAACAATAACTCAATGAATATTTGTGTTAACATGATATATGCATTATGTATACTAAAATATAATTAGGCTCCAAATAATGTTGATTAAGAAATAGGCAGAGTTTGGAAAGGTGAGAAAATTTTGACCCAGCAATTCCACTGCTAGGATTATACCCTAAGAATCCTGAAACACCAATTCAAAAAAACCTACGCACCCCACATTCATAGCAGCACAATTTACAATATCCAAGAATTGGAAGCAACCTAAGTGCCCAACAGTAAATGAGTGGATCAAAAAACTATGGTACATTTACACAGTGGAATACTACACAGCAGAAAGGAAGAAGGAGCTACTACCCTTCACAATAGCATGGATGGAACTGGAGAGCATTATGCTCAGTGAAATAAGCCAGGTGGTGAAAGACAGATACCACATGATCTCACCTATAAGTGGAACCTAGTCAACAAAATAAACAAGCAGCAAAATATAACCAGAAACATTAAAATAAAAAACACACTGACAGTAACCAGAGAGGGATGACAGGGGAAAGGGAAGGGAAGGGTCATCATGGAACATGCATAAAGGGCCTATCAACAAAACCAAATGGGGGAAGGATTGAGGGCGGGAGGGGGGGGGGGGGGGGGCTGGGGAAAGTGGTGGTGGGAAAATGTTGACCAAAAAAAAAAAGTGGACGGGGGAGGCTGGGAGTAGTGTGGGGAATTAAGAAGCCAAAGAACTGGTGTGCGCAGCCCATGGACATGCACTAAGAGGTGTGGGGATGGTGGCATGGGGTGCAGGACAGAGGGGATAAAGTGGGGGGAAATGGGACAACTGTAATAGCAGACTCAAGAAAATATACCAAAAAAATAAAATAATAAAAATAAAAAATAAGAGACTAAAACAAAAAGATGAAGAGAGAGAAAAAAATCACCTGTCTTTGGAAGATATTTGCAGTTCAGCCATTGATCATGGCACTTTGAAAACTCTCATTCTTAAACTAACACAGGCTCTTCTTCAAATGGAATAGCTACAGGAACCTCCAAGGAGACAGTATTGTAACGGGCAGCATTAATGGTCCCCCCACTCTGCCCCATTATGTCTAATAACATAAAATGAGGTCTCATCTGGCTGTACAATTATTTTCAGGGGGTAATGTCAGACAGTCAGAGAACCTTGAAGCTAGAAGGAAATATATGAACTGCCTAATTCAACCACATTAATTCACAGATGAGGAATTTCTCAAAGAACCTGAGAACCTCCCTGCAGTGTCCTGGCAGCAGAGCAAAAGCCTGAAACTCTGGTTCTGCAGAGTCCTGAAGTCTTACACAGTCAAGATGCTTGCTAGCTTGCACTGACCGCAGTTTTAACCATTCATTAGGAATTCAAGACTTTTCAAACCACTTCTTGACTTAAACTGCCTCTACTTCCATTTCATAACAGTGTTACACAGCCATTCTACACGAAACTCAAGGATTGACTGAGTTCCATTGTGGTATCAGAATGTGTATAAGTGGAAACAGCTCTATAGAAAATATTTAGATTTCTAGTCTCTCATTTCCCACTCATGAGTTAGGCCCTTTCCCGCTCTCTGGCATACTTTTTATCCTACAGTCAGGTAAAATTTAATAGGCTCAGTTATTAAACTGTCTAAATGATGATACCAGGCCCTCATAAATCCAGCTGGTGGTAGCAGCAACCAAATGCTTGGAAGAAGGGCAGGTGCTCAATTCACACAGTAGATGCCCAGGGGAGTCTTAAAAAGTGGTACAAATGAAAGCCACATAAGAGGAAATAAAGTTAGGACAGGCTGTGTATAAAACATTATCCTCCAAAATTCCTCTTCTCACCTGGCATTATAGAGAACTATTTGGATGTCATCCACCAGGTACTGCAAAGGACATTAAATTGTACATCACTTTATTCAAGTTTCTTAACCCCAAGGGCTCATGGAAAAAATGACTCATCACCACATATAAAGACCTAATAGACACCAGGAAATTTTTGGAGACAAAAATGCCTCAAACAGCCAGAGAAGGACATGTGTAAGGAAGATAACACAAGTTGCACATACAAATGTTTTTCTATTTCAAGCTGAAAATAAAAAACAAAATTTTAATTCCTATTCTCCATAGAGAAGAAAGCAGGAGTTTTCACAGTACACACTCTGCAGCCTGAGCTGTGGTGTCAACATAATACCCACCACCAGAGCACGAAAGCAAAGTTCAGGCCCTCATTTTAGAATCAACATGGGTGGCTGGCAACTGTCAATTGCACCAGCAGGTAAGTGCACACAACTTCCCTGGGTGTCTGTCATTTGCCTCTCATCACATCATACATAGTAACCAGTTGTATACATAGGAAAAAACCCCTCAAAACTGTTTACTGACTACAATTAACAGGGTTTATGGTATTTGAAATTAAATAAGCACTATGACTAATACCATAAAATATGATGCATAAAAATGACATAAAACCAACATGGTGTTCTATTTGACTTTCCAACGAAAGTCATTTTCCTGGTTTATCTGATGCAATGTTGTTTCAGAGGTACAGCAAGAGAACTATGAGTCTTAGCTTCCAGTCTGTTTGCCACTCTACCATTTACATGATTTAGGACCAAAATCTGCTCTTTCCTATATTATAACAAAATTACACAGGATTAAAACACAAGCCCCACCACTCATGTTCTAGGGCATTTGCAGCAACCAGCAAATGTACATAGAAAAAAAATCCATAACTCTGAATAGATCAGCCAGTTGCTGGCATAAATTTGTAGCAGCCTATAAGCCTTAATAATATTCACAAAACGACTGAGCAGTCCTTGATCATGGGACGCTATAAAAATGCAAATTGCAGTCACCAGAATAGGGGTGGGTTGGGGCCCTTGAAATCAACCTTCATTTTTTCAACCTCACATTTGATATTTTGCTATAAAGCCTCCAATTTTAATGTTATACTTGTCAGAGTTAATAAAACTAAAGTGAGTCATAGTAACAATCTATTACTCCATTATTGTCGTATCATCATTATATAATATTGCAAATGTTCACGGTGCAGAAGCAGAATGCTGCAGGACAAAAAGCTTTACCTGCCCATCCCTTCATTATAATAAAGAGAGTATTCAGCATTCTTGCTAATGTTTAAACATATTTTATTGATTATTCTATTACAGCTATCCTAATTTTTCCCCTTTTAACCCCCTCTGTCCAGTACCCTCCATTCCCTCTGGCGATCCCCCTGTTAGTTCCTGTCCATGGGTCATGCACATAAGTTCTTTGGCTACTCCATTTCCTACACTGTTCTTAACCTCCCCCTGTCTATTCTGCACCTACCAATTTGTACTTCTTAATCCCTGCACCTTTTCCCCCATTCTCCTCCTTCTTCTCCCCCACCAACTGATCAGCCTCCAAATGATCTCCATATCTATGATTCTGTTTCTGTTCTGCTTGTCTGCTTAGTTTGTTTTTTCAGATTCAATTGTTGATAGTTGTAAATTTATTGCCATTTCATTGTTCGTAGATTTGATCTTCTTTTTCTTAAATAAGTTCCTTTAACATTTCATATAATAATGGCTTGGTGATGATGACCTCCTTTAGCTTTATGTTGTCTACAAAGCACTTTATCTGCCCTTCAATTCTAAATGATAGTTTTGCTGGATAGAGTAATCTTGCTTGTAGATCTTTGCTCTTCATCACTTTGAAAACTTATTGCCAGTACCTTCTAGCCTGCAATGTTTCTTTTGAAAAATCAGGTGACAGTCTTATGGGTATTCCTTTGCAGGTAATTCTTTACTTTTTTCTTGCTGCTTTTAAGATTCTCTCCTTATCTTTAACCTTTGGCATTTTAATTATAATGTGCCTTGGTGTGGTCCCTCTTTGTGTCTATCTTGTTTGGGACTCTCTGTGCTACCTGGATTTGTATGACTACTTCCTTCACCAAATTAGGGAAGTTATCTTTCATTATTTTTTCAAATCAGTTTTCAATGTCTTGCTCTTTCTCTCCTCCTTCTGGCACCCCTATGCCTCCAATGTTGGTATGTCTGAAGTTGTCCTAGATGCTCCTTATTCTATCCTCCTTATTTTGGATTCTTTTTCCTTCTTGCTGTTTTGATCGAATGTTTTCTTCTTCCTTGTGTTCCAAATCAATGATTTGATTCTCGGCTTCATCCGCCCCACTGTTGATTCCCTGTAAATTTTTCTTTATTTCATTTAGAATAACCTCCATTTCTGCCTGGGTCTTTTTTATGCTGTTGAAGTACCCAGTGAGTTTCTTGAGCATCCTATTAACCACTGTTTTGAACTCTGGTTCTGATAAAATGTTTATGTCCATTTTGTTTTTTCTTTACTGGAGTTTTGTTCTGCTGTTTCCTTTGAGCCATATTTCTTTGCCTCCTCAACTTGGCAGCCTCCCCGTGCTTGTTTCTATGTACTAGGTAGAGCTGCTTTGACTCCCTGTCTTAGTATCATGGCCTATTGTAGAAAAGTGCATCTGTGTTGGATGGGGTAGAGTCTTAGGTAATTGCAAGGGCAGGACGACCCATGTGAACCAGGTTGATGAAGTCTCAGATATGGTGTCACCACTCTGTGGCTCTGTGTGGGGGAGGGCTCAGAAAACAAACAATGACTGAACCTGGCTTTTGGAGTTTTGTCCAGGAGGAAGCTATTCCCCAGCACTCACCTTGATGCCAGACACTTCGGTTTCTCTCCATATGCCACTGGTGCCCTTCCAGCCACTGCCCCAATGCCAAAGCCAAGAGGGAGTGAGTCTGTGTAAGTCCTAAGTCCATTGCAGGCCCTTTAAGAGGAGATGCCTGGGAATCCTGCAGTTTCTTCCACCATTCCAACCCCCACTGGTTTTTGCAGCCAGAAGTTATGGGGACTTCTCCTCCCGGAACTGGAACCCTGGGCTCCGTGGTCTGGTGTGGGGCTAGGATCCCTCATTCCCGAGGTATCCCCGCTGACTTTTATCCACCATGTATGGATGTGGGACTACCCTTTCCACGTCGCCACGTCTCCACATCTCTGTCCTTCCTACCCATCCATCTGGATGAATGTGACTTCTTTAATTCCTTGGTTGTTGGATTGCCATACAGCTCAATTTTTGGACAATTCTGGGTGATAGTCATTTTATAGTTTAGCTGTTAATTTTTGCTGTGGTTGTGTGAGGAGGCGAGCCGTGTTTACCTACGCTTCTATCTTGACCAGAAGTCTTGTCATTCTTGCTAATTTTATAACACAGAAAAGTCTTGAAGCAAGCTTCCCTCCCCCAACCCCTGTTTTTTACTTATTTTATTATTTTTAACCTGCTTGTGGTCCAAGAAACCATTTCCTAGCCTGGAGTGATAGGCATTTACTAATGACCTTTCCAGCAGGGTTGGCACATATGAGTGGCTTTCTCCAGCTCACTCACGGACTCACAGACTTGGGGTGGCTCTTAACAGCCCATTTCTACCTGAGGGTCTTTGTATTTAACTGAATTCTTTAGTGACAGTGATCTATGGAATAAAGAATGCTGCTTGGGGTAGGAATGCACACACATGTTTTCAGCTATTTTATATTCAGGCCTGCTGTGACTCAGCTGGCAAGTTCAAAGTTATAAAGACATTTTTCATTTCTTGGGGGAAAAGTCTCAGTGAAAATAAGGAAACAAGAAAACCCAAAGCCTGTTTTTAAAATAAGGGATATATAGAATAAACTTTCAAAAGATTTAGATTTTTCTAAGTAGTGGTCATGAAATGACAACCATTAAGATCTACTAAGTGAATCTAAAATAAAATATATTTTCTTCCTTTGGTAAAGTACATAAATTGTCCATTTATTGCCATTGTTACTTGTCAACCTTCACTGAGCACATTTCTAAAATAAATTTGTACTATAACTTTTTCCCTGGAGTTTTAGCAAAAAATAAAATTCCTCTAATAAAGACAGTTTCTTTCCACAATTGAATTAGTCATTAAAGCAATTCATTTTTAGGTGGTAGTCATAATATTAAACCAATAAATTCATATTCAGATTTTGTCTTTGGAGAAAATCCTGTAGCATAATTAACTAATTAATCCTTTGCACCTGAATTCAGAAATGTGGCAGAATAATGGCACCATATTAGGCACCAGCAGAACAGAGCTATAGTTCAATATAAAGTGGAAAGAGAAAAGAAAAAAAAGGTCCAATATATAAAGTGACTGCTATTTGAGTATAACAGTGATTATATAAATAAGAAAATATTTAAAAGACAAATTAGACAACAATGAAATCATAGGAATTTTGTTTTCTTCTTATGGGTTTCAAACCTGAAGCCATTAGAGAAAATTAAAACTGAGTTTTTAAGTGTTGAGAGTAATTCTAGAAAATATTTGCCCACACAAATACTAACTAGGTCTATTACAGATGACATAGGTATGTGAAGCCACCCATCTACATTAATTTGAGCATGTCCTGCTCCTGAGGTACGACACAAAAAACAAACAAAAAAATGGATGGAGAACCAGAAGAACCACCACAGCCTGTTTTCTGATCAGAGACAAGCCCGCCCGCCACCCAGAAGAGTGTAGGTAACGTTCATCAGTCTCAAGTTAGCCTGAATTTATTCTGGGATTCCTGGATATATCTAAAAAAAATCTAGATGATGAACTTCTTAACTTTTGGAAGAAACTGGATATTACCTGAGCCATATTTCTGAATTTGCCTGTAACCTGCTACATACTTTACAAGAGTGCTTTTGTACTTTACTCTTCAACATAAATAGTCTTTCCTAAACAAGTTATTTACATTGGATCTAACCTTAAAAAATCAATGTCACATTTTTCAGCCTTCTAGTTTAGCTTTGGTGCGATTGGAAAATTCTGCAAAGCTAGGGAAGTGTGACAACCATAAATTAAAGTCTGAAGGGGCAGAATGGAACCACATGGTTTCTAAGTCTACAAAGGATCTAACACCATGAAGTCTGAGAAAAAAACCTTGGTAGCAGTCATTTTCTTCAGCTGAAAATCTCTATCAACTAAAATACTCTGTGAGACATCCTATCATGTCTTTAGATTTCTCATCAGGCTTTTAGTGCTTTAAAAACTCAATTTCTGAAATTTTCCAAATACACTCGACCCCTCCAAAAGCACCTCCTCCTGGAATTCCTTGTTCCTCGCAGCTGAATGCATGTGAGTGTCCAAACACAGCCCCTCATTACAGGAAAGTGCATTAACCTCTAGCCACCTGGCTGAGTATTATTCTATGTCCCTCTCAGTTAGACTTGAGGATTTCAAACAGGTGTTTGTGAAGTGATTAATGACTGGAAATGCACAGTTCTTCTGTTTCCCCAGGGACAGGTCATCCCAGAACCTCCATTGTTGCCACCAATCAAAACGTCCTGATGAACCAACACATCATACATCCCATTTCTAACAAGTACTCATTTATCAGCAAAACTGCCAAAATAATTCTTTTCGGGTGTACATCTGAGACACAAACAAGAAGAGTGTCCCTTGTCTGAATTGCCCATAACTTGCTTTATGGCCTCCAAGAACTCAAGAGAACTTCCGCAAAGTCATTTCAAAATCAGAAGCTGAAAAGGAGTATTCCGCCAGGACAGAAAATCAGTATAAGTGAATAAGATGCAAAGACTCTGTAAAAGGCACTGTGACTTAGAAGCAAGTACTGAAAACATGAGCTTAGCAGAGATGACTTTTTTGCGTGTGTAACTAAAGGTAAAACTATTTTATAAGTAGCTTCAATGTGTTCAGGAAAAATCCTCTTCAAGGTCTGCTGCCCTCAAAAGTTGAGAAGATAAAAGTATTTAATTCAAGTTTTCAAATTGCTCATGTAAAATGGTATAATTCCGATTTTCATCCTGGTATCAGCGAGCTGCACAATTATCAAGCAGTTATACCCAAAAGAAGTTTTTTGGAACAAAGCTGTTGTTAAGAAGTATGAGGACAAAGGCCCTATGGATACACAATTTGGATTTTATTCAACACTGAATATGTGGCTTTGTCTCCTGTCCAGTGGGGCTCAGATGTCTGTCCCGCCCCCTCCTGCTCTGGGCACACCACACCTTTGCCCTTTCTGCACTTTTTCACACCAGCCCATGACTCCAACGGTGTGTTACTCTGGTTTGGCTGTTTTCTAACAGTCTCAGGCCATGGAACAATAATTTATAGTTAAAAGTTCAAAACAGTCATTCAAAAAAATATTGCTTAAAGGCTGGAAACACACCAGGAATGGAAGGGGGGGCATATTTTTTAAAAAGGACTTTTTTCTTAATTTTTAATTTCAAAAAATGCATGTTTAAATGTTCGAACAATATCTGCTACATAGGACATATAGGTACTGAACTATATGTTGGTTTAAAAACAAAAAAACTAAATGACCTATAAAGTCTGGAATCCAATAGTGAATTTATTATCACTATGTTCTGTCACTATGTTCTAGTAACTATGTTAGCACCTAGCATCAAATGCACACAAGAATCTGTATAAAACTGTTACCAAAAAACAAAAAAAAGAAACTTGGTGTTGTATTGGCAGCTTAAAATTTCCTAGATAATTTTCATTTTAGTCCCTAACTTAATATAAAACATTTTCCATATGGACATAGAGTCCAAGGCTTTGTATTATTCACTATAACATAATCTTTTTGTGACTTTTGTTTGATGTAGATTGGTGGCTCTACAAATTAAATTATCATCTCAGAGCATCAGAATTTTTATAAAGCTCTCCAGGTGATTCTCATCCTCAGTGGCTGAGAACCACTGATGCAGACCAATGATCTCCAAGACCTTACCTTCTTTAAAAAAAAATTTTTAATAAAAATTTTTAAAAGTATGCAACAATTAAGAACCCAGACAAAGAAAGTCCACAAATAGAAAACATTAATCATGTAAATAAAATACTAAGATCTGCATACATATATAAAAGTAGATAGGAAAGTGTGGAATATGGAATATACTAGGCATTTTGGAGCCTATCATGGAAGACTTCCTAGGAAAGACATTATGAATTGAATCAGAAGGTCAAGAGAATCAATGAATCACAGGATAAATGCGCAGGCATTTCAAGACAATCCGCTTAAAATAATATGAATATTCAAGCCACCGAGCAATAATGGCTATAATTATAAAGTGTCTTATCTTTATATTATGTTTTAAAAGGAATGCTATTTAAGCTGGGATATTTGCATGGGAAGTTTTTTATTTGAGTTAATTTTTATAACTATTCTGAAAAATATTTCACCCCAGAGAGAACTGAACTTTGTGGAGCGTAAGAGTGAATAAAAGAGAACTAAGCAGAGGAAACAGAAAAGAACCAATAATTCAATTGCAAAATGAAGACAAGCACATAAGCATTTGACTGAACACTATTTTAGCCTATTTTCTTTTAGAAAGAAAATTATGCTAAGAGTCCTAAGAGGTTTCAGCCACAATAAGACACATAAAGAGAGATTACATGCCTATTTGCATAAACAGTTTTGCAATATGAGGACACCAAAAACACTTAGAAAGCCAGTGTCTAACCCACTCCAGGAGCTCTTGCTGGTGACTGTTTCCTGACAGAGTAATTCATCCTGAATTTCACACCCTGCAAGCATAAGAAAGGATAAATACATCCTAGTAATAAAGACGCAGGTTTCCAAGTAACACTACCTCAGGTTTCTCTTTTCCAAGGACTTCTTTTCTACCTATTATGGTAATACTTCGCTATCCCTTTGTTCTTCGACTATCAAAGATGATTGCGATTGCATAGTATACTTCATTTCTTATATTTAAAAAGGTCTCCTGTTTTCCCTTGAACTTAGGCAAGTATGAAAACTGGTGTGTGACCACCTTCTACCCGCAGAGATTAGCCAGGCTCCTTGCTGTTCACTGCCTTTTTGGTCTTTTCCGTCCCTGCCAGTCTCATAGCATTCTCAGGTTATTCTTGCCAAGCACTACTTTATCTGGCATCCTCTGCCCAGGTACCAACAAGAGTTCCCTGTTGGATCAAGTCCTGAACACTCAGCTTGGCCCTCCATAACCTGCCGATTCAACCTCTTCAACTTTGTTTTCAACCTCTCCCAACCTTTTCATTCCAATAAAGCTAGTATGCTTCCACTCACACATTCATTCAAAAAACACTTACTGAGCACCGAGTGCCAGGTCTGGTGCTCACTCCTGGCCCCACACTTCCGCTCATCCTGCTCCTCTCTGTGCACTCATAGCTCACCCACAACTACAAGCCCAACTCAATGCCTGGCCCTCCACAAAGCTCTCCTCAAATACATGGACCCACCATGCAGCTTCCGTATCCTCAGGATCCCTAAATCAGCATTTTTCAATCTGGGTTCACAGGGCACTAACACTTCCAGAGATTCCACCTCTCAAATAAAATTGGAAACTCTGGTTTAAACAAAGTTCATGTTTCTCTACTACAGGAATTCTCAGAGCCTTTAAAACACTAACACCAGTAATGGATCCCTAAGAGGGTGCACAGTAATCAGCATTTCACAAACTTACTTGGACACGGAGCATAGTTTTTACAGCATGACTGCCGATATTCTGGGGAAATCTTGACTGGGAGATGTTGTTCATTGTTATTGAAAATTGGTCCCACATGATTTACCACTTCATTGCATGCTGGCAATTATGCTGTTAGTCCTATGCCCTTTCTATATGTCTCAGTCCTTTTCAAATATCCAAAATATTAAATCCTGGTTCAGTCATTACTAAAAGCAAAGGGTTAGAGCAGAAAAATCTCTCAACCTTTGGTAAAGTTTTCTAAGATGCATTAATTTACTTCCCCGCCACAGTAAGCAGCACAGTGAATGAATCTTTGTTGACTGAGGCAGGGTGAAATAACAAAAAGACCTCAGGCAGACCACTGCCTGGGCCTCGGTGTCCTCATCTAAATAATAAGGGGAACCTCTCGGTCTACCAGCATTTCAGTGCTCTGATTCCTTCAATAAGTATTCGCTGCACAATTCTATAGAAGAGCAAAATGGTCAGATACTCGACCAAATTCACCGTTACCAGAACATTTGTAAGACGTCTTTGTGTTTGTGTTTTGCTTTTTTATTATTCTAATACTAACTTGTTGTCTTATAATTTGCCTCCTTAGAATGAAAACAATTACTGCTAATTTAGGTTCTCAAGATTTGGATTTGAGTTAACCAAGTTTTTACGAGACAGAAAATGGAATGCCTCTCAGCTATAATAACAGCAGCAACACTCCTCGTGCTCTTTGATTTGCAATACGCAGCTCCGGGAGTGAGTCGGATGGAGGAGCCTCAGACGGCAAGGGCCACGGAAAGAGAAATCCACTGAAAGCAGAGGACGGGCATGAGCCTGCGGAAAACAGCGGTGGTAGGTCTCCACGTCTAGTCATAGTTCAGGTTCATTTACAGTACAGTTTATTTCAAAGTTTAGGGATTCCTAACTTGCCAAATATTAAATTTCTTATGCTTCAAGACACCATTTGAAACAAATCTTATGAATCTTGACAGGATGACTGTTAAAACTACCTCTATCCCATTATTCTAATGAATTCTGCAACATTAATTTGGTTTTCTCACAATGTTTAAGGCGAAACAACGGGCAACTCACATTTTCATATTTTTCTTTCAACCATCTATTAAAAAGGGTTACATATTATATTTAGTTCAAGCTCTAATAAATGGGAAGTGCATTATTTCTTTTGAGAAGCTTTAAGGTGTGTGCCTTTGAGCAAGTTATACCTCAATGCTCTCATCTGTAAAGAGGAAAGTCTAATAATACCTACCTCATAGGGTAGTCATAATGTTAAAGAAAATACATTCAAAACGCTTGACACATCATTGTTGCTACTGTTATTGTTGTTGTTCTTTATTATGATTGTTGTTATTGTTTAACTGGCATTATTATTTTTAAAAAGGACAGTTAAAAGGGTTTTATTAAGCCTCTTAAGGAGAGTACTTCACTTTGATTTGAAAGCCAAAATCTTACTGCACTGTTGTAAATCAACCTATTCAATACAAATTGGAAAAGCCCAGGAAATCTTTCTCATATGGTCTCTTTTACCTTTTACAGTTTCCCCTGCTTAACCAGTAAGCATCTGTCTCCCCCAATTCATATCATCCACGAAGCTTAATACAATTAAGCAGAGAAAGAAGTAAAATGAAATTGGATGAAGCCAGATTGAAACACCTTAATTCTTGACACACAGACTGGGGCATGCATTAAGGAGTGAAAGGATGAGGTGTTTCTCCTCCCCAGGCAGGAGGCACGAACTGTACTCCCATAAATGTCAATAACCAGCTGCGTGACTGTGAGCGGGTCGAGAAACTGCTAGACTGGATGACCTCCATGGTTCCCTTCCAACTCAAAGTCAGCGTCGAAGGCCAAACTGTTTCTTCCTGAAAAGTCAAGTCTGAAGGGGACGATCAGTCTAAATATTATCATTTAAAATAGAAGCCCAGTGCTATTCAAGAATGACGCATAACTAAGTCTTGAGGAATACAACCTCAACACATTTACTTGGATAAATATTTCCAATGCAGATTCATATGAAGTGATGTTTTGATTAAAAGTTCATTCTAGCCCTGGCTGGTATAGCTCAGTGGATTGAGCATCGGCCTGCGAGCCAAAGGCTTGCCAGTTTGATTCCTCAGTCAGGGCACATGCCTGGGTTGTGGGCCAGGTCCACAGTAGGGGGCATGTGAGAGGCAACCACACACTGATGTTTCTCTCCCTCTCTTTCTCCCTCCTTTCCACTCTGTCTAAAAATAAAATAAAATCTTTTTTAAAAAAAGTTCATTCTAAACATTTGCTAACATACAGAGTTAGTACTTTGTTAGTTATACTTTTGAACTTGATTCTGTGTTTGCTAAAGCAAATTCTACTTATATAGGACTAAGGGATGTTGAAATATGAATTTTTTGTGAATTTTACTCATGCAGGTTAACAATCTAAAGATTACATTTACCTAAACCTTTCCTCCCATTTTTTTCTTAACCTTGGATCTGCTTATTCAAATATATTCCCTTTCTACTGGACTGAATTTAAATAACTTCAGAAAACAAAGAAAAACTGAACTTATCCATGATAAGTTCAAACATCTTTTTCTAAGTCTTCAGCCCATTTCATTTGTTATAACATCTAGTAATTATTAACTAATGGAAGCTCCTCAAACAGACACTATGCTCTTTTGGGTTGGGTCAAGCATAACTTCTTATAACAGGAATCTAGTAAGCATTACTGCATGTTGAGCTAGATTTTTCTGGGGAACAAGGCTCCTTAGAGTCCCCACCCTCAATGATTTACAGTAATTTGAGTAACCTGTATGATGTAGGCTACAAATGCAATGGAGCTAAAAAAATTCCATTCTCTTTAACTTGATATGAAAAGAAGTATCCTAGAGGTTACTAAGAATGCTACAGAAATGAAAGTACAGTCTCTGGCCTCTAGAAGAGGGTTAGAAATTTTAAATTCCAGATATCAAGACTTACACTTTTTCAATAATATATTTCTATTTCTCTGTGTATAGTGTATACCAATTGCCATTTTTCCAATTTTCCTACTCTCGTTCCAAATTAAATTTTAATATATAAATTAATAAGATCTAAGGTGTAAAATACTTCGAGCTTCTTGAAAGATATTTTAGAAGTTCAAGTATACACTTGGCAACATCAAAAATGAATATGCCTAATGACTGGTAAATAATTTAAGGTATGTGTTTCCTATTGCTTTTTCCTCTCATTTACATTCATAAGATGTTAAGTCCTAATGCCAAAGGTTTCTATCACTAGAAGAGAGATTATATAAATCATAAAATTAATTAACGCAATAGATAACAAGATAATCTGCTCTGCCTTAGCTGTTTAAGCCAAACTTCCTAGGTTGCCTAAGAATGGAAGAGAAGCTGCCATCTTACATGCCCATGAGACTAAGAAGTATTCTCAAAGTCACATAAATTGTATGAAAGGTATGTTTTCCTTAAGGTTAAACCAAAAGGATTGGTCTTATCATTCATTAGGGTAGAAAACTATAACCTTTTTTTTGTATTTATTTCTACCCCCAAAGGTAGAAAATTTCACAAAAACATTAAATGAGAATACAGAATGCCTGAAACACTACAACTGAAGAGAAACTTTAAACAGCCATCTAGAGAGAAAAACTGCTAGAGTTCTTTGAGATAAAATAAACCCAATTTAGTCTGCCCAGCCAGAGAAAATACAGCCCCTTCAGAAGTTTTAAAAGAGAAGGCAAGAACATGTGTTCTCTTAGACAGAACAAGTATATTCATTTTTCACCAGCTGCAGGGACTACAGGCTCACTGAGGCTAGTTCACAAGGACAGCACATCAGTCAGGAAGATTTGTGACCAATGGCTCTCATGACTAAATGAACTAAACAGAGAACGAAATTCCATGACCCTCAAGTATGGTACATGATGAATGACAAGAAAAAAAAAAGCTGGCCCATTCTGACCACATAAATTCCTTTCCTTTAAAGGAAGTTGTTTGTATATAGGCTTAAAGGTGAATCATGAATATCACGTTATGGAAAAAGACACACTAGCTGATACAATGATGGCTTCTCTAGTAGTAAGCGAAAAACATCAAAACATTTATAACCATGTGCTATTGCTTAAGCTGACATTCTCTATTTCTCATCAGTTTCATCAATAAAATTATATCAGGGTGGGGAGTTTCTAAAACTTAAATATAGAAAAATCTCAAGGAAATTCCACTTTATCTGTGTTCTTCAAACTAAACTTTTCCCAACACCTGTTTCCTCCTCGTTAGCAATGTGAGAAGGAAAACTTTATAAAAAAAAAAAAAGGTTTAAGACATATTACAGACTATGTTATATGAGAACTTGTCCTTCTGGAAAGTAAATTTAAACTTCTAGGGAATCTTTTTTAAGGGTCTTCATGGATAAACACTATCCTCTCCCAGGGGCAGTTGACTTTTAAGCTCAAAAATATTGAACTAGCCCTGGCAGGTATGGCTCAGTGGGTTGAGTGCCAGTCTGAACCAAAGGGCTGCCAGTTCAATTCCCAGTCAGGGCACATGCCTGGTTGAGGGCCAGGTCCCCAGTAGGAGCAGCATGAATAAAGGTTTGAAGTGATCTGACATATCCCAATACCTTATCAGGACCATTTTGGGCCAACCATCTCCTCCAAGCCAGTCAAGGCAATTTTGTCTTTAAATATGCTGAAGAAAAATTCCCAGTACATAGTCTTTCCATTTGGGAGTATGCTGGTAGCAACAGGCCAAGAGGGACAGAACCCCACCTTTCACTCACTCCCACAACCAGCTGGGGAATTCAGAGGTTCCTGGGATTTTTAGGCACTGCTGTCATATTATGTTCATTTTTGTGCTCTTACTACTGTCTCGACCAACTTCTAAAAATGGAGTGAGGTTCCATCTGGACACTGGCAGTTATTGATACCTTCAGAGATTTCTTCATCTCAGCCGGTATCTATCCAAATGGTTGCTTTTAGTATCTCAATGAGTGATCGTATTCTGGGACCAGGTGGAAGGATCCAGAACAACCTGCCTGAGATTTTGAGTTCTATCCTAAAACCATTTAAGAATGTACCATAGTCTTCCTCTGGGTTGACCCATGTACCTCCTTTCATCAGAGTAAGGAGAATGGTGTTCCTCAAACTTATTTTAGGGACATGGATACTGAAACTTGAGATTTTAAGAAACTTACTCAAGGTTACACAGATTTTGAGTTTTGGAACTAGGATTTCCAGACCTTATAAAATGATCACAACATTGAGCTTGGTAGTAGGTGTTTGATAATATTTGTTGAATAAACGAATGAATGAATACATTACCAATCTTGGTGGAATGTCAGAGTAGCAGAAGAATTAGGTCATTGCAACTGAACAGAAAGAGTTACATTTTGAAGCATGTTGTTATCTGAAAAGATTGCTAGGATGTAAAAGTCCTTTTGATATAAAAATCTCTAGTTCAATATATATTTTTAAAGATTTTATTTATTTATTTTTAGACAGAGGGGAAGGGAGGGAGATGGAGAGGGAGAGAAACATCAGTGTGTGGTTGCCTCTCACGCACCCCCTACTGAGGACCTGGCCCTCAACCAGGCATGTGCCCTCACTGGGAAATGAACTGGCAACCCTTTGGTTCACAGACTGGCACTCAAACCACTTAGCCACACCAGCCTGGGCTAGTTCAATATTTTTGAGCTTAAAAGTCAACTGCCCCGGGAGAGGATAGTGTTTATCCATGAAGACCCTTTCACCTGGAGGAATCTACTCATTTTTCATGATTAATTTCCTCTATGAAGACTTCCTTACCTATAACATTTTTAGCATGTAATTTTTAAAGGTCAGTCATCTTTGTTACACTATAAGCTCCTCAAAGGAGGAACTATGTTTTATTTGTCTTTAAGACTCCAGAACTTAGTCCACACTGGTATGTTGGATATGCTCAGTTTTCTAAAATGCTTAGGGAGTCTCGATGAAGAATCCTCAGTGTGAAATCAAGGAATGCAGAGGAAGCAATGCTTGAGCTATATTTAAAGGCAGCCCCTGACATTTCATTTCTCCAGTAGGAGGAACAGGCTGTGTACCAGCAAGGCTCAATTCACTTTTTTCCCTGGGCTGTCAGAATTTCTGGGGAAGCAGCAATGAGAGCTTCCACTACTAAATAAGTTGACATTGCCCAGGCAGCTAGGCAGCTAAATCTCTTCTTTAGAGAGCCGATTCATACTATAATGATGGGATGATAGGGAGGAAAAAGGAACACATTCAGGATAATATTTTTTATTTGCCCTTAGAAATATACTTTGTACCTTTCTCTATCTGCTATATGTTCTTGGCAGTCTGACATGTATGTGTTTCCTTCCCTCTAGGTTCCTGATGGATTCAGCCAATAGGAGGCATCAGCAGGAGATGAGAGGGAGGGCAGAGAGTGAGGCCAAGAGTCTGTCCCCGTCTTCTCCCTTCCAGGTCACTTTGGGTCGACAGCATTCCTCGACAAAGGCCACAGCTCTTGTCAGGAAGCCCCTATCCTCTATTTTCCAGTAGCCTCTCCTTCCCTCACCCTTTCTGGCAGGGTGGCACCAGGAAGGTAACAGCTTCCACAGCTGTTATCCGAGGGTGTTGCACCATCCTCCACTGGTTTCACTTTACTCTGCTCGCATCTTGGTAACTAGTCCCTTTATTAACCTCACCCCAATGATTTCATTTGAGAGTCCATCTAGTTCTTACACAAACCCTCAATTACAAACATTCAAAGCTCAAATGTCTGAAACCTAAAGATTTTAAGTGATTCAGGCTTCTTCAACAATTACAAATGATAAATGATTACCTGTAGTCTTATTATTCCAATTCTTCATCATTTTCAAGTGTTTTAGGGTTTTGTGTGTGTATATGTGTGGTCAATATTTGGCCATGAAAAAATACCTGAAACACTTATACAGGCAGAAAACATTAGTATTCATCTTAGAATGAAGAATTATTGAATTATTTCACCCAACAAATTTATCTCCTCACTATCATCTTCCTTAAAATTTAATTCTTTAAAATACCTAAATATACTGACCAAATATGATAGGATGGAAACCAGGAATGGACACTAGGTCCTAATTTTATAATTTGTCACACATAATCTGCAGGTAATTGATACTAACCCCACCCCCACAAAAAAAGTACACACGCTCTTCCTTCATTCTTAAATATTCCCCTTAACACAAGTGTAGTGCATATTAGAAAAATGAGTTCAATGCCATTTTCATGTGTATTAGAAAAATATACAATCTAAACAAGTTACAGAAAAATTAATAAGATATAAAAATGATGAAAAGGTGGTTCAGCCAACTTCTACTTTTAAAGTATTTTCAATTTTTATAAAGTCCAAACTCTGTAAACTTGATTCAAAGATATCATGATTATCAGAGAACAATGCAGTTATATTTTATTCAGTTGAAGTAATTTGATAACATTTGGGTACACTTATAAATGCTTATCATTCCTAATATTTAACAGGTAGTTGCCATGGAAATAAGCAAAAAGGTTCAAGAATATTTCAAGAGCGCAATTTATAACTTCTCTACTAAAGCTTCAGAAATTTAGTTCATTAAGGTGAATAGCTCTGACTTTGGAAAGCCAAGGTTAAACTGAAACATTAGGAACGTACGTGGCTCCCATGGCACGAACAATACCACCTTACCCAGGAGGTCAGAGTGTGCATGGAACAATTAAATCTAGAATTTATCAGATGTCACAGCAAGGTCCTGAGTTACCGTACATGATTTGGTGCATCCCTGAGCAGTAGCTTGGTAGTGCCTTGCTAAAACATGTCACTCTTCATAGTTTCAGTTATCAATATTGAAGGTTTTGGACAAAGATAGAAGAATATCTGTAGGATGTTGGAAACCTAGGCTTCTTCTGAAGGGAAGAGGGGGAAAAGGGCTCATACCCAATGTCCTCCTATAATATCTCAGCCTTCTAGTTAATACCCCACTTAGCTAGCCCCTAAAAGGGGAGGGGGCTGGAAAAAAGTAACTGTCAGAAACAAGGCGGAAGGACAGGGAATTAAGAAATCATCTGTGTAATTTAAAACATAAGTTGTGACCCTCCTTATGGCCTCAGGGTATTTTTTTCAATGGAATAATCTCAAGGAGAGGCTTCACTCACATTGTCTAATGACCACTCCCCAGTCCCCCCATCCCCATTGCCAGCCATGCTCAGATTCAGCCCCTAAAAAAGAACCTTCACCACGGGTGGCACTCAAGCATTTGTTAAATGAATGACTATCCTATCTTCTACTCCCCATTTAACAAATTTTTATTTAAGACTTACTATGTGCAAAGCAATACCTGTGTTAGGAAACACTGGAAAAAGAGATAGATACGGCCGTCCTTCAGGGGCTCACCTAGTCTAGAAGGGAGACAAGGACACACATAAATAATGCCCATGCGAGCCAGGCCATGGAAAGTATTACAAGACAAACACAAACTAAATGCTTAAAAATAACAGGGGACAACTCAACAGCAACAAAAACAATTACAAACTAGGTATAGGACTTAAATAGACATTTCTCCAAAGACATATATGAAAAGGTATCTAACATCCTCTGGTCGGTGTGGCTCAGTTGGTTGGGCGTCATTCCCACAAACCAAAAGGTCAAAAGTTTGATTCCTGGTTAGGGCACATGCCTGGGTTGTGGGTTCAGCAACCTTTCACTGTTTTCCTCTCACATCAATGTTTCTCTCCCTCACTTTCTCCTTCCTTTCCCCTCTCTCTAAAAATAAATACATAAAATCTTTAAAAAGAAAAAAAAAGATGCTTGGCATGACTAAGGAACTGCAAATCAAAACCACACTGAGACACTATTTCACACCCCTTAGGGTGGCAATTATAAAAGAAAGAGAGAAGTAACAAGTGCCAGTAAGGATGTAAAAATTAGAATCTTATGTATTGCTGGTGGGAACATAAAATGATGCAGCCACTGCAGAAAACAATTCCTTGAAAAATTAAACATAGAGTTACCATATGACCTAGCAATACCACTTCTCGTGTATACTCCAAAACACTGAAAGACGGGTCTGAAACAGACATTCATACATGCTCATGTTAATAAATAGCATTATTCACAATAGCCAAAATGTGGAAGTGACCCAAGGGTCCATCAACAAGCAAATGAATATACAAAATCTGTTATATATTTTTCTTTTTTTTCCTATTCTTCTTTTCTTCCCCTTAATTCCCCTCCACCCTGTACCCTCCTTCCCACCAGCATCCCCCACCCCTTAGCTCATGTCCATGTGTTGTAAGAATCTGTAAGTTCTTTGGCTTCTCCCTTTCCTATATTGTTCTTAACCTCCCCCTGTCTATTTTGTACCTACCATTTATGCTTCTTATTCCCTGTACATTTTCCCCCTTCTTCCCCCATCCCTTCCCCACTGATAACCCTCCATGTGACCTCCATTTCTGTGATTCTGTTCCTATTCTAGTTGTTTGCTTAGTTTGTTTTTGTTTTTGTTTTTAGGTTCAGTTGTTGATAGTTGTGAGTTTGTTGTCATTTTACTGTTCATAGTTTTGATCACCTTCTTTTTTCTTAGATAAATCCCTTTAACGTTTCATGTAATAAAGGCTTGGTGATGATGAACTCCTTTAACTTGACCTTATCTGGGAAGCACTTTATCTGCCCTTCCATTCTAAATGATAGCTTTGCCAGATAAAGTAATCTTGGATGTAGGTCCTTGCCTTTCGTGACTTTGAATACTTCTTCCCAGCCCCTTCTTGCCTGTAATATTTTTTTTTGAGAAATCAGCTGATAGTCTGATGGGAACTCCTTTGTAGGTAACTGTCTCCTTTTCTCTTGCCACTTTTAAGATTCTCTTCTTATCTTTAATCTTGGGTAACGTAATGATGTTCTTTGGTGTGTGCCTCCTTGGGTCCAACTTTTTTGGGACACTCTGAGCTGCCTGGACTTCCTAGAAGTCTATTTCCTTTGTCAGACTGGGGAAGTTCTCCTTCATTATTTTTTCAAATAAGTTTTCAATGTCTTTCTCTTCCTCTTCTTCTTCTGGCACCCCTATAATGAGGATGTTGGAGTATTTAAAGTTGCCCCAGAAGTTCCTAAACCTCTCCTCATTTTTTTGAATTCTTGTTTCTCCATTTTGTTCTGTTTGAACGTTGTTTTTCTTCCTTCTGCTCCAAATCGTTGGTTTGAATCCAGGTTTTCGTCCCTTTGCTTTTAGTTCCCTGTACTTTTTTCTTTATTTCACTTTGCATAGCCTTCACTTTTTCCTCTATTTTGCAACCATACTCAACCATTTCTGTGGGCATCCAGATTACCAGTGTTTTGAACTCTGCATCTGATAGGTTGACTATCTCTTCATTGCTTAGTTCTATTTTTGGAGCTTTGCTCTGTTCTTTCATTTGGGTCATATTTTTTTCATCTCTGGCATATCTGTTACACTATAAGGGGTAAAGCCTTAGGTATTTGCCAGGGCAGGGCAACCCACATGCTGCTTTGTGATGCTGTATGTTGGGGAGGGGTCTGAAAGGGAATAATGCCACTTAGTTGGCTCTCAGGGCTTTTAGTCACTTCCCCTATTCCCCACAAGCAGATTGGGCCCTTATTGTGCTGATTTCTGGGTGTGTGAGTTTGTGTACATTCTAGGACCCTGTGGGCTCCTCCAATGAACTCTCCTGTGAGGATGGGAGTTTCTCCTGCCACCACGACCACGACAGGTTTTTATAGCCAGAGGTTTTGAGGCTTTCTTTTCCCATGCTGGAACCCTAGGTTGTGTGGTCTGTCTCACTCCCTAGATGTTCCTCCCGGTTTATTCGCAGGCAATGTGGGACCACCAGCTGCCATCTCACCTGCCCAGTCCTCCAGCTGCTACCTTGCTGTATCCCCTCCTCCCCGGCTTCCCATCTCCATCTCTGCCCCTACCAGTCTGGATGAATGTTTCTTCTTTAACTCCTTGGTTGTCAGACTTCCATACAGTTCTATTTTCTGGCAGTTCTGGTTGCTTTTGTTTTTTAATTAGTTATCCTTCTTTTGGTTGTGCAAGGGGGCAAAGTGTATCTACCTACACCTCCATCTTGGCCGGAAGTCCCTGTTATATAATTTAAATGGGATATTATTTAGCCTTAAAAAAGAAGGAAATTCTGACACATGCTACAATATGGATGAACCTTGAGGACATTATGCTAAGAGAAATAAGCCAGACACAAAAGAACAAACAGTGTAGGTTTCCACTTTTATGAGGTACCTAGAGTAATCAAACTCATACAGACAGAAAGAAGAACGGCAGTTTCAGGGTCCGAGAGGAGGGGAAAGTGGGGAGTTATTGTTTAATGGGTACTCAATTTCCAGTTTGGAAAGATGAGAAAGTTCTGGAAAACAATGGTGGTGATGTTTATGTAACAATGTGAATATGCTAATACTACTGAACTATACATTTAAATGGTTAAAATCAAATATATTTAAAGTATACATCATGGTGATTTGATATACATATACATTGTAAAAGGATTCCCATCATCTGGTTAATTAGCACATCCTTCACCTCGTACATGAGGTCTGTCCATAAGGTATCCAGCCATGTATTATGAAAAATAGAGAAATTTATTGAAGATACAAGATGCAAGAAACAGTGTACATAGGACAATGACGCCTCAGTCCCCTTCAGAGTAGGCACCTTGAGAGCTCACCCAGTTCTCCCAGTCATCATCAGCTGCCCCATCATATTTTCCTGAATCTCATCTATGGTCTAAAATCTCTTCCCTTTCAACAATGATTTTAGTTTTGGGAAAAGTTAGAAGTTGCAGGGTGCCAAATCTGGGCTGTAGGGGGCACTGAATCACCTGGGTGTTTTGATGTTTTCCCAAAAAACACTGCACAAGAAGTGACACATGAACAGGCACATTGTCGTGATGAAGCTGCCAATCACCAGTTGCCCATAGCTGCGGCCTTCTCATCTGAATAGTTTCTACAGAGGAATGTTCAAGTTTAACGCAAAATCTGATGCTGATTCGTTACACTAGTCACTCAGTCATTTTGAATGTGATGGCCACACAGTTCACATGCTCACTCACCAGTGTCTACCACCCCCACTGACTAGTACAGTGAGGTCATCATTGTTCATGAATATGCAATCCCGTCTACTCTCCTTGGCTGCCAGGTTACACTGATGTCATGCAAACCATTCTCGTTATATTAACAATGGCTGGACATTTTCCAGGCAGACCCTCGTATCTTATAATTTTATTTGTCAATTATACCTCAGTAAGCTGAAAAATAATTACAATGGTAAATTTACATTATGTATATTTTACCGCCATTGAAAAAAAAAGAGAGAGGACAGAGAGATTGTTTCTGTCTGGGGTCTTATGGGAATGCTTAATCTAGAAGAAGGATCTTTACCTGGATATAAATGTTGCAGAGCACTGGACAAACAAAAGTTGGGAATGGGGAGGTACAGAGGGTACTACCATAGACACTGGGTAATTCGCTTGAAGGTGTTGGGGAGAATTCACTATAGAATTACATGACTAAAATAACAGACTAATGGTTGCCAGAGGGAAGGATGTTGGGGACTGGGTGAAAAAGATGAAGGGATTGAGAAGGACAGATTGGCAGTTACAGAATAGTCACAGGGATATAAAGTACAGCAGAGGGAATACAGTCAATAATAATTATGCATATTGCCAGATGGGTACTTGAAATATTGTGGGGGAGTCACTTTGTAAAGTACGTAACTGTCTAACCACTATGCTGTACATCTGAAGCTAATAAAAAATAATATTGAATGTAAAATGTAATTGAAAAATAAATTTAAAAAAGAATTATAGATTAAATGATGCTGGAAAGGCAGTTGTGCATATTTCAATGCCAGGCAAAAGCATCTGTACAGAGAGGAAGGGAGGACATAAATAGGTTTGGGCTCTAAAAAATGCTTTTGTTAGCAGCAAGCAGACTAGACTGGACCAGGGAGTGCATGGAGGCTGAGAAGCCAATGAAGGGTTTGTTATAACAGTTCGGATAAGAATGTAAGACAGGAAAAGGCTTCAATAGCATAATCCTTCACCACAATATTTCTCAGCCTTGAGTATTGCACAGGCTACTTATAAATAATTTTTAATTAAATTATTATTCTCATAATGTTAATTAAACATGTGCGGCATAAAACAAGTCATATATCCATTATACCTCTAGTTTTTATGAAACTAAAAACCGAACGAAGTTATAAAGATAGAAAGTCTCATTCTAAAGCGTATCTCAAGGACTTCCAACCTCCTTCCTGTGCAATAACAATTGTCTGAGGGCATAGAACGTAAAAGTAGAGGACCTGGGTTCAAATTCCGACTCTGCTACATACAAGCTGGGAACTTGAACAAATTGTTTAATCAATATGAGTCTCAATTTCTTCATCTATAAAATAAGAAATTACCTACCTAACATAGTTTTTGTGAAAGTCAAGAGATGTATGGAAAGCATGTTATCTATAAAGTATTTTCTAAGAAGTTCCCACTGTCACAATCTTGTGGAATTACGTTAATATGCAAAAGACAACCAAAATTTGCTGAATTAAGTGACATTTTTAGAAGTGTTATGACTATTAGGAGAAAATCAAAGCTTACATTTTCCTGGGAAAGAGGTAATTATTCATTTTTAACTACTTATACTCAAGGGATCATGTGATCCTCTATCTCATGTCCTCATTTACAGAAGAGAAAAGCAGAGAGACTGGGGGCCCACTTGTGTTAGTAACGAGTGAAAAATGAGCCCAGCCCTCCTGGATACCAGATCTGTTCACCAACTACAAGCCAGAAAGCTTGACAATAATGCTAAGAAAAAGCAAAAGTATCACCTCATGTGGAAAGCATCACCTGGAACCCTTGCACACAGTCCACAATGAACTAAAGTGAGTCTCATAGAAGACACGGCAATCCCCAGGGAAGACGCAGGGTCACTGCACCTTGGGACCTGCACCAGTGCTCTAGGTCAGAGGTGAGGTTTCACCCCAACACATCGTGGGAAAGAGGGGCAGTGCCCTAACGAGGCCCAAGTACCAACCCATGTCTCTCACACTCTGATCTGACATAATACCACCCTTGCCCCCTAGTTCCTATAACTCTCTTTTCCAGAACAATTTCTCAGGCAGAGTTTATCATATTTATAACTCCCTAACATTGGTTTTCCCTCACACTCTTTTTCAAAAAGAATTCTTTTTAAGAGCAGAGTTATTAGCATCAATGAAACTGTGTACTTCCCAGAATCTAACCCTGTGTATGTTTTATTTCTTTTTCAAAATGTTGGTTTTTTAATACATTTTGCACTTAAAAGTCAACTTTGAAGGACTGTGAAAAAAAAGAAAAAAGAAGTCTAGACAAAAATATTGCTTTTTCTTTTTAAATTAAAACAGTTTCTAAGAGAAGTCACCAGAGCCAAATCTGCTTTCTGAGGTTTGGGCTTTGTATTTCACTGGCCTTCCACCCACAGACCTCACACAGATGCAGGACCAAATGTATCTGGCACACCCTGTAAAAAGCTATCAGCACTGATGCTCAGAATACTGGCCGTGTGCCACCAGTGCCTGGAAACATGGATCTCAACTCGCACATCCTGGAGCTAGATGTGAGATCCAGATACATTTGGCTGGGATAGCCAAGTTTGAATAGTAACAATAAGGGTCATTTAGGTTCTCCCTGTCCCCCAGTGACTTTGCTCTCTTCTTTAGCAAGCACTCAAATCTCAGTGAAGATCACATAACACCTGGGTGAGACTTTTAATAACTGGTAAAACTGCTGAATCCAAGAGTGGGTTCTCTGCAGTCTAGCAGAATGAAGAGCACAAGAGCCATCTACTAAAGGGAAAATGCAGCAGTTTCCATGACTGCTGAAATTGTATCAGCAGGAAGTTGAAGGAGCTTAGCACCAAATGCATTTCTTGACTCTCCCAGGCACAAGGAAAAAGAATAAATGCCAAAGCTTTCAAATACAAACAGAAAATAACAGAAATCTAATATCCATTAGAAAGGATAAATTTCATGTATGAATAGAACTCTACCAACTTGTGGTAGCTCTCGTTATATATATTCAAAAGCTTCTTGTACTGTGGTTAAGTAAAAGAAATTATACTTTGATAGATATAACTGGAAAGCTATAATTCTAGGCCCTTTTATGATGAAATGCAACCGAGACCTTTGTGATAAAATCATCAAGAAGTAAGAAATTTGGATGTTCAAATCCAGACTCAGTCCAGAAGTGCACAAAAGTTCACAAAATGTTTATCATATGAGAAACACCTGAAATGGACAGAAGGTGAATAGTAGTAACCTGAATCAGGATCAACAACAAGGATCAAACAAAAAGTCTTCTATGTAAATCAGTTTCATAACCAAAGACCTCATGTCTTCAATCTGGAGAAGAGTTCAAACAAAAAAGCAGGCACCATTTACAAAAGCAGCTTCACACATTATAATTAATCCACGTGGTCACCGTGCTAAACTTACGACAAAAAAAAAAACTAGCAAACAAGCATGACATGTTTATTTCTACTGTGTTAAGCTCAAACGAAAAAAAAACTTACTGGATTTTTTTTTTCTGTTCTTGGAGAAAAACTTTCACACCTTTAATTCAACAGCAAATTTCCTGTGCTTTTGACGGTTTAAATAATGTTTGTAAAAATCGCAAATAAATTTTACTCCACCATTTCTCTTTCTTGAAATTAAAATAGTACAGCCCTGGCTGGTGTGGTTCAGTAGACTGAGTGCTGGCTGGTGAAATAAAGGGTCTCTGGTTCAATTCCCAGTCAGGGTACATGCCTGGGTTGTGGGTCAGATCCCCAGCGAGAGGCCATGCAAGAGGCAACCACGCATTGACGCTTCTCTCCCGCTTTTTCTCCCTCCCGTTCTCTAAAAATAAATAAATAAAATTTTTTTTAAAAGAAGAAAAAAATAAAATAGTACATTATCAAATTCCATTCATTCTTTTCTTTACTCATAAAAGACTTTGGAAGTACCCACAATGTGCCAGCACTATATGAATCCTAAGGGACATAAAAATGAAGACAACAAAAGTCTCTACCCTCTGATCATAAAATTAATATTAATGCAAAATCATAGCCAGCACACATGGACTGAAGTGATTTCATCTAAGAGTACAAAAGAAGTGCCAAAAATCATGAATTGTGGGTAAAAAGGAAAGTTATCATAGGAAGAGATGACTGCAGATTCATGGGAAAGCATTAGCAACCAAAAATTTCTGAAAATGCTTACTTAGAGTTTTGGCCATTCATTTGAGAACAGTGTATTTAGTAGAACCAGCGAGAGTCAAGACAAAAACACTGAGATGTTGATGAGCTCAATCTACGATTTAGCATTAGAGTACTGACTATACTCTGACATAAAACAAAACATGTGGACATATTTCCACTGCTTGAAGATTTATGCTATGTTCTTTTACTCTGCCCTTTAAAAAATGAGGAATCTATTAATATTAGTTATCAGGTTACCATATTAAGCAATGAGGTATGAAGAATCAATGCAAATTAACTAATACTCTACTAGGAAATGTGGTTCTTCTTTTCACTTGGCAGACATGATAATCTATCCCTTTAATCAATTTAATTTATACAATTAAACAAGTCTCCCTAAAATATCTATAATTACAAAGTAATGGTGCATTAAAATAAGATTTTTAAGTTAGATATAACAATACTTGGCTTATCCCAAATAATCTAATTCCAAAATCTTGCTTACCTATATTTGACTGCTTTCTATTCAGAAGTTGTATTAAAAGTCAAAGGATTCCTCAAAAAGCTAAACATATTGTTGCCAAATGACCCAGAAATTCCACCTCTAGATGCAATAACTAGGAAAATGAAGCATTTGGAGACCGACTGGCTTCTATAGTGAAAAACGTACTAAATTGTTGGTATGCAAACTAAGAACTTCAAAATACTGAGGAGCTAAATATTTCCTTTGGAATTTTTTCTTCCATCTATATTCTTAATGAACTCTCAAGATATAGAACAAGGGTAAACTTCCAGTTAAGTTATATCTAGGTGATGAGGTAGCTTTCTTTATACAATAGGTCTGGATAAATAATTGGAAAACTGAGCTTCTGCTGCAGATTTTTACTTTTCTGAGTCAGGTTTAACTAATGTAAAAAGCTTACTTTGTAATTATAGATTTTTTTTAAAACCCACTTTGATTAATCCCTGTTTCTTTTGTGTGATCTTATTACTTGGATATTTTTCATACTAGGACCTAATTACATGATTACTCTGAGGAAAACCTGAATGATATGAATATTAGAATATAATTCCAAAAGGATTTCATTAGCTCACTTTAAGTTCCAAGGCAGCTATATATTTTTTTCTGGGCAATGCTGGTGAAAATTCATTTTGCCCAAATTGCTGGAAATGTGACAATCTGGACTCAAAGCACTATGGGTTTGGTTACAGATGCCAGAACTAATTAACTTAATACCTTACTCTTTCCCTCAAGTCACACACCAGAGAAAATTTGATTCTGTAAGACATACAGCTTCCTAACCACAAATATTAATTTTTAGGTCATATTTAGTAGAGTTCTGCCCAATTGGAAATCATTCTTTTTCTCCACTAAGATGCCTGGTTTTACCATTACTTCAGGATATAAAAATACTATTTAATCAGCCATTCAGGAGCCTGCTCTCCTGCATTCCATTAACACCTTCTCATACAGCATGAGCACTGAAAAGATTATATTCCTGGACAAGCCAGGATTTTTTTGAAAAACTTTCAGATTCCCTCGTGAAGGATACTATACCCCAAATAAATGAGCTATAGAACTAACTGGAAGAAGGATACTATCCAGTTTTTAGAAATATAGTGAACTATAACATTAAGAGACTTTTAATTTAATATTCAACTGCTTACCTCTCTTCCCGGCTGGAGTAGAGGTGGTATAAAGGGTTGTGAGGAGGGGGTGAAGCTCACTATTCAAAAGTGCTCAAGTAAAAAGTTTAAGCCAGTTGCATTATGTTTAAACTTTAATGAAGTTACACTGATTAGTAGAAGTCTAGATGCACAATGCATAGAATAAATCTAATCTAAAAAATATAACCTAGGAATATAAAATTTAGAAAAGTTGAAAACCCAAGACCTGACAGTTTTTTATAAGATGAATTATCATGAGGGTCTCGTGATGCACCCATAAAGGAGAAGGAAAGATTTAGCAGGTAAGATTTTTTAAAATAACAGATGTTCTGGAAAATAAGGATATTTAGTCACAAAGCCTGTAACTCTTTGCTAAAATAATTTGCATAATATCACTCAAAGAATAATAATGAGGCAGATACATTAATAGGCAGTAAGATCTTCTCCAGCTTTCCACACTGAACAGTACTGGGAAATTAAATCAACTTCCTCGGATGTGGATGGCCATCTTAACATCCAGCACTAAGCTATGAGGTTAAGAAACATCCATTAAGTCATAGGAAAATATGATACAATTCATGCTTTGTATTAATTGACTTTCTTAAAAAGTCCATTAATTGAAAATGTAAGTGTTACTAAATAACACTTATAAAAACAAAACAATTCCCTGCTAATTACAAATATAAACAGACCTGGTTAATGTCATAAGAGACCATAAATCAAAACACAGCCCAAGGATTACTGCCTCATGAACTCACAGCCAAAAACTTATTTAGCAAAAATACAAAATGACATACTTAAAACATGATCATAAAAAACTTTTTTGCCAAATTAAAGTAAGCTCTCTTGTTATAAATTTGTTTCGATAATTAATTCTGCCGAAAATTTGGAAGATTCATGATGTGTAAAGAT
Organism: Mormoops blainvillei; assembly: GCA_004026545.1. Taxonomy (NCBI): domain Eukaryota; kingdom Metazoa; phylum Chordata; class Mammalia; order Chiroptera; family Mormoopidae; genus Mormoops; species Mormoops blainvillei. Next base: position 192,990 of record PVJD01001903.1, on the reverse strand, counting down.
TCCTTACAGGTTTACACTGTGGTTTTCAAATCCCTAAGCACCACATAATAGTGACAATTTAATCCAACTCTTTTCCACTTGAAAATGAGTAGATTGCATTACTATGCCCACTTATACTTGAGCAGTCTTTCAACAAATCCTATAGGGCCACTAACACAAATCTTATAGGGCCAAAAATAATTGATATCACAACAGAAGAAATTTACTCCCAGGGGAATATAATATACATAAATATAAACAAATATATATATAATTAAATTTGTATCTAAATAGATACACATAACCTCTGTATGTCTGTTTACCTATTTGCATTCATATCTAAGATAATTGTATCCAACTCAATACCCAGTACAAATTAAATTTTGATATAGAGTAAAGGGCAGGTAATTAAAACTCACAATGAGGTCTCTATGATAGAAACAGTTACATTCAACTCAAAACAATAGGGACTGTACTCGGTACACTCGTAATACATACTTACAAGGTTAGGAATGAAAATGGACTAAACCATTTTCATTGAAAGTAACTTGCGCAGAAATAAGAATGTGCAATGTATTGAGAAAAATAAGGTATGAAAAAAGGGGTTGTATAATGAATAACCAGGATAAAATCCTGTCCAAGAGGAAATAAAAAGAAAATCGATAAAAGTCTTAAAGGGATAACTAGGTTTTAGGAATGCTTCTTAAAGCTTTATTCAGTGATCCTGTTTTATTTAAAACTCTGCTTCACTTGCAAGAAAAGAATTTTATGAGATAGATTTTGTGCAATAGAATGTAACAAAGCATTATTCAACAGTATTGTCTATTAATTTCTGTCGCTGATTTTGGATCCATTCCTAATGGTAACTAATAGCTTTTTGAATTGAAAATGTTAAAAGAAACAAATACAGAGAGCAGTGCAGCCATTAAATAATATGCAAGGAGTGGGGGTGGGGTGGAGTTCTTCACATTTAGACAACACTGGCAGAGAACAGATTTCTTCATATTTCTAAAATTGTATTATTTTTAAACATTCAGCAGTATATTTCACCTGATTCAATTTGTTCCATTTATAAAAGCAGGCTAATAAATTGACATGTCAATTGAAAGACAGTGTGGCATATTTTTAATGTCAATTTGCAAAAGTATGATCAAAAAGAATTAGAATTAAGAAATGTTATAGTTTTGGCTAAATGAAGTACATTTTAGAGGATTCTTAAAATGAACACTTAGGTTTCATCAGACCTACATAAATTGTTCAAGAATCCATCTGCTCATCAAATTTATTGGCAATCAAAACCTCCGTCCTTCCTGAACCCAGGCATCAACCTATAGTCAAGGGGCTGAATATTTGTAGAATATGAACAGAGAAAAATCAAATCTAGCAGATTTACTTTATTTTAGACTCATGATCGCTCACCTCAATGCTGCTCAGAAATCCTGCTGTATTTTTTGTAAGTGTGCATTCTCATCTCAGACAACTGTTTCACACCTGCTGCGCTCTCCTTCAACCACACCCGACTCCAACCTCAGCTGATGGCCTCACTCGACTTTGTTAGGAAAACAAAAGCCTTTACATAAGAGCTCTTAAAAGTCCTGCCATGGAGTTACAACCCCCTGCATTGATTCCCATTTTCCCTTTCTCCTGTTTCTAGGGAGAAGTGCCCCTCCTCCAATCAAGATTAAGCCCCCTACATGTCCTCTTGACCTTCCACAAAGCATTTCTGACCCATCCAAGGGGAAAAAGTGCAGGGAGAACCGGAAATAACTTCCCTCCTCTCTACCTTTAAAAATATTGATATTATCAATTTGTCAAAAATAGCTGTTTCCTCCTACTGGAGCAGGTATGTTGTCTTGTTCACACTGGTTCTACAACATGTGAAAGGATGCTCAGGTGCAGTAGGTGTACAATGAGTATTCCTTGAATATCTGTTGAATATTACATTCTCTACTCTCCCTTCACTCCCGTCACCAGCACTGTCTACTGATACGACCCCCACTACATTCCCCCAAAATTAATCACTCCCATAATGTTTGTCCTCTTATAACGCAGGGGGAACTCTTTAAAGATATATTCCCCCTTACTTTGATTCTCATTCCACACTATAAAATAAGGTACTAACAAGGAAAGACTGTGCCTTATTATTTCCCATTTATTGGATTCTAAATCATGCCTGCATGAACTCACTAAGTTTCTTTAACTGAATTGGAGTTAAATTCCAAAACTGCTTTATAAATTAATTTCCAACTCATCTCTTATTTCTCACAAGAAATGTGTAAGAAAAAATATTTATTTTATGAATAACAAAAAGATTACTTTTATTTACAAAAGTCATTTAGATATAAAGTTTACAAGTAGAGTACCACTTAATTTGATGGAAAGATAGTCTAAGTGTGTGATGAGAAAACTGAAAACTAAAAATGTTTCTGCCCAACATCATAGACTAAGACCATGGCAAAGTCAATTAATTCCTCTTTATCCCACTGAGACCAAAAAAAAAAAAAGCTTTCACTTTACACCAATCCATATCCTTAGATTTCAAGATTTTTGTTATTATGGAGGTAGTTGATAGTTTTATTTTGTCTATTAACAGATAAAATTTTAGTTAATTAATTAATTGCACTAAATAAAATGCAGTAAGGGAAAGCTATTAATATGAGCAAATGAGATTTTTTTCTGGGCCATACCACACAGAGCTAAACAAAGCCACTTTAAAAAAAAACTCCTTCAGAGTACAATAGCTACTTTTCTGTGTGGATTCCTACAAGGTAATGATTATGCAAGAAAAACACCTAATTTCCTTGTTTCTTGAATTCTGGTTTCTCCCAAGAAAGTTACATTCACAATGTGGAAACTGATGTTCTTAGAACAATCTCACATACTTATTAACCCTAGTAAACATCAAAATTAAATATCAGCAGTTTGGAGCTTCTGGTTAATCATGAAGGGAATAAACAATGAAGCAAGAAACTCCACGTTAATCCACTCTGTCAATCTATCAATTCATTTCCTCAGAGTGAAATGGCCGACTGTACTGGAAAATAGTAAGATAAAGCCATGTTTGTGTGAATAAAAAATTTAGCTAGCCCAGTTTCTGGTACAGTTAACATATATGGCAGAATGGCATGGCCAAGACTTAGAGAGACTAATGTTGTCTATAAACTATAAGCTTACAACTTGTAAGTTGTTTTAATAGTGACAAAATAAAGTTATTATGATTTCAATACTGTTATTTGCATGAATGATTCCAAACTGTTTTTTAGCCCATTAGCCCTGGCACTCATTAAACTATCAATTGTTCTAATTTATTCAAAGCGAAAATAACTATCCATGTAAAAAGCTTTATAAAATAAATGGTTTCAAAATAAAACACAAAATGGCCAGTTAAGTCATACTATCAAAGTGAATGAAACACAAATATTTTAAACTAAATATATATAGCCCCTCTCATTTTTGATTGCTTCACATCTAACTATTCTCGTGGTTTCTTAAGACGCAATACTGACTTCAGTGAATCATGGCCACTTTTTAGGATGCCTTTAGAACTAAGTCTAAGACAAGACCACAGCTAACAAAAAGCAAGTACTTTGCTGCTTCACAGCAGGATGCAGATTCCTTTTTCTAAGCAGAATTCCAGACATTCCATGTGTTTCCTATAAAAATAGATGTCCACTTTAAAGTAGGCCAGCCTGAATTCATGCTAGCATAAAATAGCCAAGAAATGCACTTATCACAAAAACATTTACGTTTGCTCTTAGAGGCAAAATAGAGATTCTATCCTCACTCTTCCTCTCAGCTCTTCCTTACAAAGACAGTGGATGCTGTAAAGAGATAAACTTTCAATCCAAGGAAAAATATTAGAGCAGGAGAGGTTTTAGAAGTGAATGAAGTGTTTGATTCTCTCTACCCCCAAAATATGGGTCCTTAACTAAGAGATTTCAATAATATTTAAAGATCATCATTTCTCCCAATTCAATGACTTAAGGAAAATAATTTTTTAAATAAATCAAAAGTACCATGATATTTTTTAATCTGACAACATACACTAAAACACAAAGAACACTACATTTAAGCAAAGATAAGAATTTTTATTTTACACATAAGACATAAGAGTAAAATCTTGGCTCTTGGTCTTCATGCTAGCAAATGTATATAGATTAATATAAGTTTGATTTATACTGATCTACATCCATCTTTAGATGACCACAGCAGTGAGGTGGGATGCACAGGCTGATTAGGAGAAGATTATGTGAGCCTTCTAAGTCCTTCATGCAAAGATTCGTTGTTTTTTAATTTTTTAAAGTATCTCCATACTGCTTTCCACGGTGGCTGCACCAGCCTGCATTCTCACTATCAGTGCAAAAGGGTTCCCCTTTCTCCACAATTTCAGCAGCACTTGTTTGTTGATTTATTGATGATAGCCATTCTGAGCAGTGTGAGGTGTTATCTCATTGAAGTTTTACTTTGCATGTCTCTGATGATTAGTGATGTTGAGCATCTTTCATATGTCTATGGGCCACCTTACGTCCTCTTTGGAGAAGTATCTATTCAGGTCCTTTGCCCAATTTTTTAATTAATTTTTTTCTTTTTTTGGTGTTTAGTTTTACAAGTGCTCAGTGATTCCACTTCTGAGAATTTATCTGAAGAAACCCAAAATACTTATTTAAAAGAACATAAGCACCCCTATGTTCATTGAAGCATTTTAAAGTAGGCCAGCCTGAATTCATGCTAGCATAAAATAGCCAAGAAATGCACTTATCACAAAAATGTTTACATTTGCTCTTGTAAGCAAAATATAGATTCTATCCTTACTCTTCCTCTCAGCTCTTCCTTACAAAGACACTGGATGCTGTAGAGAGATACACTTTCAATCTAAAATATGCCAAAATATGAAAGCAGCCCAAGTGTCCATCAGTAGATGAGTGGATAAAACAACTAGGGGACATTTACACAATGGAATATCACTTAGCCATAAAAAAAGAAGAAAATTTTACCCTTTGTGACAGCAAGGATGGACCTGGAGAACATTCTACTAAGTGAAATAAGCCAGTCAGAGACAAGTACCATGTGATTTCACTTATATGTGGAATCTAGTGGGGAAAAAAACTAAAAAGTAAAATAGAGATAGGCTCATAGGCAGAGCAGGATAGCAGCTATTGAGGGCAGGGGTTGGAGGGTGGCGGGATTTAGCAAAAAGGAAAAAGGACTCACAGACATGGACAACAGTACAGTGACTGTGGGGGGGTACGGGGAGGAGGACGTATGAGGGGGTAAATGGTAATGGAAAAAAAATACAATAAAAAATGAAAAAACACAAAGATTCATCGAGCCCCTCCTTTGTGCTAAGACTGTACTTGGCAACTGAGCAAAAACAGACTTAGTCACTGCTCTCATAGAGCTGCAGTCTGATGAGTGAACTAGACAGTCACACAAATAAACATTACCTCCCGTGATCAGTTCTAAGAAAGAATATCAGAGAAGAGTAAGAGGGGGGACCCAATAAAATCTAGGGATCAGTGAAAGCCTTCCCAAAGGGTGTAATGCGTACACCAAGTTAACCAGGTGTAGAAAGAGAGGGAAAGAATATTCCAAGCTCAGAAACCAGTATGGGCAAAGGCCTGAAGCAAGAAGGACAAATCCTGTTGGAGGAGCTACAGAGGCAGAAGGGAGGGGGAAGGGTGTGGGCCGTGGCTTCGGGCTTGGTAATTTAAAATAGTGAGAGATGAGGTTGGAGTGTTCCAAGCAATAATCAATGCTAAGTACATTATTTCAGTCTCTATGAAAATAGTGCAAGGTAAGGTATAACAGGATAAGAATTTCTATAAAGAATGGGTTGCAGGTGGGCCTGTAATATGCAGCTGGAAATTGGTTGCCAGTCTACTGCAGTGAACCAACGATAATGATGGGGGGCTAAATCAACAGGGTGGCAGTGGAAAAGAAAGTGAGTAGTCTTTAATGATTTTCAGATCTGGTACTTACACTAACCTTCTAATAAATTATATCACTAAATTTAAAAAAAAAAAAAAGGCCTGGCCCATAATAAGCATCTCATGAATATTGGTTGATTCAGTCAATATTTTTCATTCCATGCTTCTTCCTCTCCTTATTTTAAAATGTGCCCTCCCCATGTTGCAATGGCCCCACATTTCAGAAGCAACTTCTCCAAAAAATTTGTTTATTCATTTCCTAATACATAAACACTAACGGTATAAGAGAGATACAAAAGAAAAATACTACAGAGAAAAGTTCTCTCTGCCTTCAAATTCAAATCTTCATTTTCTACCAACATTTTACAGCTTGACTTGTTTTTGGTATTTAAGAAAATTAGCATGTATTGGCTTTCTTCTATGAACACCTATGCTATGTACTTTCATCTATGTTATTTAATCAACACATCAACTTCATTCCTTTTACTGACAGATCAGAATTCTGAGGCCACAGTGACCAAGAGGCTCGCCTATCACAGAGCCAGAGAGAGCACAGCTGGAAGGCCAACTCAGTTAGAATCTAAACGTATGCTCTTTCTCATCCACACTAGAACTTGAGTAGCTACAATCCCTTTCCCTCACTTTTTCCACATGTACATTGGACCACCGATTTAAAAATAATAAATATGTCCATTGCAACATCATGTCAGTCTGCTGACACTAATAAATCAGGACATACAAGTTATTCTTTCTAGCACTACCCAGAATTAACCATGAGATCTTAAGCAAACTGTTTTGTCTCCATCTTTCATGGTTAAATGAAGATAATGATATAAGTATATAAATATAAGTATCATCATTAATAATAACTATGAGAGCTCCACATGGAAGGGCTTGGTCCCCTCCTCAACGACCTTCTGGGCAACTGCAGGGAGTGTGATCAGCAGACAGTCTCCAGTAGGCAGCTCTTTGGGCCACCTCAGTGGCTGAGAGCCACTTGCCTGAGGTCACACAGCTTCCCCAGTGTACCCTACACTCAGTGACTGAGGAAGGGAAATAGAGAGGTTGGCCACTTCAGCCGGCATAGGACACCACTAGCTGGAAACCCTCGCCCCACAGTTTACTGCTGGGCCCGGGGAGGTTTGCCAGGTCCACGCAGCAGTCCAGCTTCTCCCTCTGCCCCAGCGCGTTTCCTCCCCTTCCTTTTCACAGGTGATGCTTCCTAATAAACATCTTCCACCCCAAATTCCATCTCAGCCTAGCCTCTGGAAAATGCAAACTGCCACACTCTTTTTACTTACTTTGGAGATATTAACTAGGTCAACATAAAACTTAACTACATATTTGAAATGCCAAGAACAGGCCTGTTGAGTAACTTGATTTGAAATTGCTCTAGTATAACAGAAATATATTTTTATTTCATACTCGAGTCCCAGCTGATACTTTAGAAAAAAATTCTCAAATAAATTTAATTACAGGCCAGGTTTGAACACTTGTCATTTTATTCCAGATAACACTGTAAACCAGCTAAAAACAAAAGGATAACACTCAGCATATCCCATACAATTATAGTGACACTGCTATAGAACACTATAGGGTAGGGATCTACTATGCTAGAAATAGACAATAGTCCCTCTGTAACCAACACAAAAGGGAACATTTGGCCTCTCTGCATATCTAATTCATATATTTAAGGGTTTAGAGTGAATGTTTCTAGTCATACCACATCAAAACAAAAATGTCTACTTCAAAAATAGCAATAAAACTTGTATTCTCATAATAGATTATTTAAGGTTATCTTTCAAAGGACTTCTCATTCTACCCTTTCAAAGCACAAACTTTTAACTATATCTTGAAAAATAAATTCTAAAATATAAAAAGATAATTAATAACATCAGTAGGGTTATTTTTATATGCACATATGCAATTCTGTGATGTAAAAGAATATAAAAACAAACACAATAATCAAGACATGTGTGATATCTTTTATTCCAGGTTTTAATGTATTACACAATTTGCTTCTATAACTGCTCAGCTTCAATAAATTAACAATCAGCAATTTTGCCAGAGAAGCACATATATAAAACTCAGAAAGGACAGAAGATCCACTGCCAAGGCTTTATGCAACTAGAGCCACTTAATTTTAGTTCTCATATTAGAACAAAATCATCATGCTTATTCCAGGAAAGTCTCTTTTCCAACTCTCCTAGAAACTGAAAATTAATATATTTCCCTGCTTACTTATAACCAATGCTACAATTTTATTTTTATCTAAATCTGGACATATTGTTTAAACACTGGAATTTTAAACCATCCACGTAAGATTAATTTATAAAACATTACATAGATATGAAAGAAAATGTTCATTCTACACCCCTGATGAATTAGATATACAGAGAGACCAAAAGTCCCTGCATTCACTGCCTAGAATTTATTCATTCAAACATTATTGAGCACCTACTATGTGTCAGTCGATGTTTGGGTCAATAAATCTATCCTAATAGTAATTACTTTGCTTGGTAAACAGAAACAGGAACTGAGGAAACATTTGGGCCAAAAATCCACAAATGAAAATGGCAGGACATGTGCTCCTATATATTAGGAGTAAATTAAAGAACCATATATTAGATGTAAATTGAAGAGTCGTGGTTATTACTCTCTTAATGGTGTACAAAAGAATATGGAAGAAAGGTCAGCTGGCCAACTGGTTCAGCTAGAATGCTGAACTCAACTTCCTTCACAGCCAGACAGAGTTGTCAGCTTTTGGTCAGCTACTATCTGGTCAACTACTATCTTACTGAGGCTGCTTACTGGGAAGCCTAATAGGGCTGCCATGTTATACTGCATGTTAGTCAAGGTTACCAATAACTGAAATACACTGTAAATACTGAATATTGAGGGATTTCATAGAAATTCCTTGGAGTCACAAACTTTTAAATGTATTGTAAGCATCTATGCAACATTTTTATAAACAGAATCTGAGAAGTATGATATTTTCATTTTGGAATTCAGTCATGTTCTTTACTGCATTTAAAATCAAGCCAAATATATACTATTTGAGTGAAAGGGAGGCTGTAAAAATAACACTTTGACACACTGACAGAAAAATGTCACCTCCTGCAGAGAAACAGAGGTGTTGAAACAAATCAGGTTGATTCTTGTTTTTATTAATGTTTAATCATTTACAGGACATATTTCATTTGCAATAAAAATACTTGTTCATCAAGTTGAAAGATGAATTTTAATTGCTTTTTGAGCATTTTAACATTAACTGGATTAAGGTAGGGAATTAGCAAAACAGGGCAAAAAACAAAATCTAGTAAGTCACTTTTTTCGTGTGCTGGAGAAGGAATTTTAAAATACAAATTTTATTCTTTTATCCTTCAGATAATTATGGTTAATTTCATACATGGTAAAAGTAGAAAAGTAACCTAATTTTTTAAGTCAAATTTCTGTTTTAAAAAATCAGTTGTCTGTGTGGGGTGAGGGAATCAGGGATTCATTCTGTAAAGACTATGTTAATGTTTAATTTGGTTGTGTTTTAAAGAACCCGAAGGCTCCTGCAGACTGTTTTCATTCTATGCCACTACCCTACTCCTGGGCACAACCACCAAATTTTAGTGCCACCCCCATAAAAGCCAAGGGAGTAAGTTTGTTTTTCCCAAGGTTCAACAGAGATCTCTTGTGCTTAGTGTGAGGGCAGTGGGTTCCTGCATTAATGCATATTTTTATTAAGCTCTCACTTTATTTCAGCATGCTACAGATATTTTCCAAAGGTTTTATAAACCCTCTAGTTTTCTGACTTAAAATCCAAAATATAGCCATGAATACCACATAACTAAATATTCCTCATCCAAAGTGAATAACACAAAAATCTCTCAAACCTACCAATCCCAGAATTAAATCATTATCGATTTAATTTTCAGTAGAAAATGGCCAAATAGTCCCCAAAGTTTCCAGAGCCTCCCTTGCCTCAGCAGGGAGCTGGCTTCCCCCAAAGGCACTGAGAATCCAACTAGTCACCCACTACCAAGGTTCCACTGAGTTCCGGGCTCCACATTGTTCCAAGTCAGCAAACAGAAAATAGGGGGAAATAAAGGGTCTCCCAGGAATAGCACCTATACAGGCAGTGGTGATGAGTTTGGGTTTTCGAGTCAACATGTCCAGGGGGTGCCTCCTGGTTTCACCAGTTACTAACTGTGTGACACTGGGCCAGCTCTTGAACCTCTCCAAGCCCCAACTTCCTCATGTCAAGGTGAAGGTGAAAGATCTGCTTTGGGGAACTGGGTAAGGACCTTCATGAAATGCTGAGGATAAGGCATTCATTACAGTGACTGCCACAGAGACAGTCAGCACCGGGCAATCACTGTTAATACCTATTGTTCTAAGCACTGAGATCAGCCGAACACCTCCATCTGTCTGCTGTGCTTAGAAGGGGCCCGGTTGTTAGCAACATGATTGCCTGTCTTTCCCTCTCTCTAAAATAGTATAGACAAAATTGTTTTAAAAACCACTGGTTGAAAAGTAAAGGTAAAGATATTTTGGCATTGTGATTCTTTTTAGCACTTAAAGAATAAAACAGCTAGTATCTTTAGCACACTCAAGGGAAAAACTAGATCAGTAGCTTGAAACTGTATCAGGTATACTTGGAAATACAAAAGTTAATTATACATAATGATATGTAATAATAATAGTGATAACAGATACAATTTAACACAGCAACCTTGGAGAAAATGTCATGCACGTTTTTCAGATAGCATGCTGAAAGTAGTTATTAAAATCTCTAATGACCACTCAGCTGATAAAGAAAAGACCCAAGGTTCAAATCCAAGTTTGTTTTATTCCGACTGCTCATAACCACTATAACATATTACAAGTGTCCTCCTCACAAGCTGCAAAACTCATTCAACAGCAGCACATGATGGAATGATACGAATGGAATGGGGTAGGATGGAAATTTATAGCATGTTCATTACAGAAGCGTGTCGCCTAAGTAACCGAAAGAAAGGGTCAAGCCCTCTACACCCTATAGAACATTCTGTATGAAGTGTAAGCTAAAATGAGGGCTACTTAATCATCTGGTAATTTTAGGACTAGACAATAGGAAGCACAGGGTATTCTGGAACTTTTCACTCTTAGATTGTGTAGACCCTAAAGCATAAGTGAGTCATAACATTGTGTCTAAACCAAAAATTGTCCAAAGGGTTTCTAAAGAAGAACCTAACCAATAACAATGAAGAATATGGGCATTCTTTTTATACAGGTATTTTTAAAAGACTCTTTTAACTAACTAAGGAATAAATTCAATAATCTTATGAAAACAAATAATGAATTTTTTAACCACAAAATTAGATTAATTATAATTCTTAATTCACAACATATATACTTATCTTTCCTTACTGATTCATGCACCATCTGATTTTGTGGTTAATAATTTGTGTTTTATGCATATATTTGTATGCTTTAGATAATACATTAGACTCTCATGAACACACTACCTCACACGAGAACTAAATTATTAACAATAATTTACATCTGCCAGTGCTTCTCCCCATCCCACCTGTGTTAACATTATCCTGAATCATGTACTTATCATTGACTTGGTTTTTAATATAGTTGATAATGTATATGTATATCTTAAAGCATATTGTTTAGTTTTAGTTTTTGTTTTAAGACATCAGAAGTTTAAAGGAGGAAGACAGATATGTCGATATATTCAGAAATGCATTTGATAAAATTTGATATAAATTTTTGATAAAACTTAGTAAATTAGGACTAGAGAATGCAGTATCCTTAACCTGGTTTAATTTTTAAAAACCATATAACAAATATCACACTTAATGGGAAAACTTTAAAAGTATGGCCTTTAAAATCAAGAACAAGCAAAGAATGCCCATTATCGTACTTCTATTCAATATTGTCATGAAGTTCCTAAACAGTAGAAGAGAAAAAGGCAACTAAATATAGAAAAAGAAACAAAAATGTCAACTATGACTGTAAACATAGAAAGACCAAAACAATCTAAAAGTTATTATTTTTTTTATTCTTTTTAAGATTTTATTTATTTATTTTTAGAGAGAGGAAAAGGAAGGAGAAAGAGAGGGAGAAAAACATCAGTGTGCAAGAGAGACATTGACCGGTTGCCTCTCACATGCCCCCAACAGGGACCTGGCCTGCGACCTATGCATGTGACAGGGGATTGAACCGGCAACCTTTTGGTTCACGTTCTGGTGCTCAATCCACTGAGTCACACCAGTCAGGGCTATATTTATTTTTATTTTTTATTGTATTCTTTTCCATTACCATTTATCCCCCTTATATCCTTCTCCCCTCTGCCTGCCATATCACCACACTGTTGTCCATGTCCATGAGTCCTTTTTCCTAAATCCCTCCACCCTCTACCTGCCTCCCTATAGCTGTCAGCCTGCTCCCCATCTATGAATCTGTCTCCATTTTACTTCTTCATTCAGTTTGTTCATTAGAGTCCACATATGAGTGAAATCATTTGGTATTTGTCTTTCTCTGACTGGCTTATTTCACTTAGCAGAATGTTCTCCAGGTCCATCCATACTGCCACAAAAAGTAAAACTGTCTCCTTTTTTACACTCAGTAGTAGTCCATCGTATAAATATCTCCTAATTGTTTTATCCACTCGTCTACTGATGGACACTCGGGCTGCTTCCATATCTTGGCAATTGTAAAGAGTGCTGCAATGAACATAAGGTCCTTATGTTTCCTTCAAATTAATGTTTTGGGTTATTTTAAATATATTCCAAGAAGAGTATCACTGGATCAAAAGGCAAATCCATTTTTAATTTTTTGAGGTATCTTCATACTGTTTTCCACAGTGGCTGTACCAGTCTGCATTCCCACCAACAGTGCAAAACAGTGCCCCTTTCTCCACATCCTCACTAGCACTTGTTTGTTGATTTATTAATGATGGCCATTCTGACAGGTGTGAGGTGATATCCCATTGTAGCTTTAATTTGCATTTCTCTGATTAGTGATGTTGAGCATATTTTCATATGCCTATTGGCCATCTGTATGTCCTCTTTGGAGAATTGTCTATTCAGGCCCTTAGCCCTTTTTTTAATTGGACTATTTATTTTGGGTGTTGACTTTTATAAGTTCTTTATAAATTTTGGATATTTACCCTTTAACAGATGTATCAGTGAATATGTTCTCCCATTCTGTGGGCTGTCTTTACATTTTGTTGATGATTTCCTTTGTTGTGTAAAAACTTTTTAGTTTGCAATAGTCCAATTTGTTCATTTTTTCTTGTGTTTCTCTTGTTTGAGGAGATATATCAGATAAAATATTGCTATGAGCAATGTCTGAGATTTTACTGCCCGTGTTTTCTTCTAGGATTTTTATGGTTTCAGGTCTAACATTTAAGTCTTTAATTCATTTCTAATTTGTTCTTGTGTATGGTGTAAGAAGGTGGTCTAGTTTCATTTTTATGCATGTATCTGTCCAATTTCCCCAACAGCATTTACTGAATAAACTATCTTTAGCCTGTTGTATGTGCTTGCTTCCACTGTCAAATATTAATTGACTATAAAGGTATGGGTTTATTTCTGGGATCTCTATCTTGTTCCATTGATCTATGCACCTATTTTTATGCCAGTACCATGCTGTTTTGATTACTATAGCCTTATCTTATAGTTTCATATTAGGTGGCATGATTCCTCCAACTTTGTTCTTCTTTCTCAGATTGCTGTTGTTATGTGGGGCCTTTTGTGGTTCCATATAAATTTTTTAAATACTTGTTCTAGTTCTGTGAAATACGTCATCAGTATTTTGATAGGAACTGCACTGAATCTATAGATTGCTTTGGGTAGTATGGACATTTTAATTATGTTAATTCTTCCTATCCATGAACATGGTATGTGCTTCCACTAACTTGCATCTTCTTCCGTTTCTTTCCGCAGGGTCTGATAATTTTCTGAGTACAGGTCTTTTACATCCTTGGTTAGATTTATTCTTAGGTATTTTATTCCTTTGGAAGCAATTGTGCACAGGATTGTTTTCTTAATTCCCCTTTCTGATAGTTCATTATTGGTATATAAAAATGCAAGTGATTTCTGGATATTAATTTTGTATCCTGCAACTTTGATGAATTCATTTATCAATTCTAGTAGTTTCTTGGTGGGATCTTTAGAGTTTTCTATGCACAGTATCATGTCATCTGCGAATAAAGACAGTTTTACTTCTTCCTTTCCAATTTGGATGCCTTTTATTTCTTCTTCTTGTCTGACTGCTATGGCTAGGACTCCTAGTGCAATGTTGAATAACAGAGGTGAAAGCAAACATCCCTGTCTTGTTCTCTATCTTAAGGGGAACACTTGTAGTTTTTGCCCATTCAGTAATTGGCAGTGGGTTTGTCATATATGGCTTTTATTATGTTTAGGTATGTTCTCTCTATTCTCGCTTTGCTGAGAGTATTTATCATAAATTGGTGCTGAATTTTATCAATTGCTTTTTCTGCATCTAGTGATATGATCATGTGGTTTTTATCCTTTATTTTGTTTATGTAGTATATCACACTTATTGATTTGCAAATGATGTGCCAAACCTGCATTCCCAGAGTAAGTCCCACTTGATCATGGTGTATGATCTTTTTAATGCATTGCTATATTTGGTTTGCTAATATTTTGTCGAGGATCTTTAACATCTATGTTCATCAGGAATATTGGTCTATAATTTTTTTCTTTTTCTTTTTCTTTTTTTTTTTTTTTTTGCAGTGTCTTTATCTGGTTTTAGAATTAGGATAACACTGGCCTGGCAAAATGAACTTGGTAGTCTTCCCTTGTCTTAAATTTTTTGAGATGGTTTAAGAAGGAGTGGTGTTAGCAAGATAACCAGATATAAGATCAATATACAAAAGCCAATCGCATATCTGTACACAAGAAATAAACAGCAAATACATAATTTATAAAGATGCAATTTAAAATAGGATTTAAAATATCAAGCATAACTAAGAAAAAATATTCTTTAATAGATGCAAGATTCAAACTTTTTGAAGAAATTTTAAGCTTTATTAACAGACATTAAATAATAACTAAATAAATTGAGAACTATACCAGGTTTATAATTAGGAAGACCTAATATCATCAAGATGACTTTCTCTGTAAACTGGCCTTAAAATTCAATAGAATGCTAATCAAAATCCTAAGAGGGGTTGTCGATGGAACTTTAGAAGCTTATTTTTAAATTCACACGGAAGAACAGAGAGCCAAACAGCCAAGACATTCTGAAAAGAAGAGCAAGAAAAAGAGCTGTACCCTATCAAATATTAGTACTTCTTATAAAGCTAACTAATTAAAAAAGTAGATGTTGACCTACGGAATACGAGAGCTCAGAAAAAAAACCCTCACATATAACTTTAATAGATGATAAAAGTGGTGAATTATATGATAAAATTGAAAACTGAATCTCTATTTCACATCATACAAAAACCAATTCCAGATGGATCAGAACTTAAAATATCAAAAGAAAAACTTTTAAATTTTGGTGGAAAATACTTTTTTCTTTCTGATCTTGACAGGGGGGGCTTTCTTTTAAAAAAAACACAAAAGCATTCATTTTAAAATAAAATATTAATAAATTTGACTCTGTTAAAGGCAAGGACATCTGGTTATTAAAAGTTACTTTAGAGAAAGTGAAAAACAAGTTATAAACTGGGAAAGGATATCACCCACCCATATAATCACCAAAGGATTAGTATCAAGACTATACTTAAAACTTCCATAATATTAAGAAAAACTCAATCTAATTTTTTAAAAGCTAGGCAAAAGACATGAATAGGCATTTTTTAAAAGAAGAAATACCTGGCAATAATTATTCAAATAAATATTTAACCTAAGAAAAATGCAAGTAAAGATGATTATAAACCCACATAATTAACCAAAACTTAAAAGTCTGATAAGTAACAAGTGTTAAGAGAGAATACGGATGAACAAGGTTCCTTAAGTATTGCTGGTAGGAATGTAAATTGGTACAACTACTTTGGAAGGTAGTATTGCATTATCTTGTAAATTTCAACATTCAGATAAATACTCAATGACCAAGAAATTCCACTCCTAAGTGAAAACTCCTAGGTGGAACTCTTATTTATATATAGCAGACAACACACCCAAGAAACTTTATGGCAACAGCAGTCATAATAACAAATAACAAACGGATGTCTATTTACAAGAAAATATGTAAATAAATTTAGTTATATTCCCACTATGAAATGTTTCACTGCCCTCAGAAAGAGCATACTACTGATGCACACACAAAAATACATAGATAAAGCTTGGCAACATAATACTGCCTGGAAAATTAAGTCCCAAAAGATTACCAATACCAATATACCATTTTATCAAATATAAACCCAAATATAACATTTAAGGATATATTATACAAGGAATCAAAATAATAATCAAACTACAACTCTTACCTCTCTAAAAATTTATCCTAAAAGTATAAATCTCTAGAATTTCTATGGTGTAATATGCAATCTACTTTACTTATTTCACTTGATAAATAAAATTATGTACTTCATCAAGAGCAAATAAAATACAAATGGAAAAAACTAAAAGTGTACAATAATAAATGTTCTACCATCTCTCATTATTTATTTGGAAGAGTTTGCTTGCTCATTTAAGGATAGAGATCACCCTCTCGATCACAATGACAATTGTGAAGAACTCTAGTGAATCAGAAAAATATTAGTCATACTACTGTGAAAAGGTACATGCTGGAAAACAGCTTATTCGCTTAATTTATCTTGCCACACTTGGTACAGTGGTTGTCTGTAGCCATTTTTGACTGAATGGGGTTGGCCATACATTTGCTCAAAGATTATTTTTGAGCCCAGTAAGGAAATCTTTTAGCTCCTAAATTAGAAGCCCGAAGAGCTTGGCAGCCTTCACATGTGGGAAACCTATTGAGCAGTGAATGGAATAATTATTCCCAAGGACTGTGTATTCTGGACATGGGAATGCAGCTCAGAGCTCCATGAAAGCCACATTTGCCCTCCCAACTCTCAACATTAAAAATGTGAGGGGGGAGGGTCCCTCCTTAATGTCATTAGTCTATTCAGATGACAAATAATTGCCTTTTGATTGTCAGATTATTTAATATACCAGTTATATGGATATAACCAATCAACCTGTTGCCCTGAACAATAGAAAATCTTCAATTTCTATTCAGAATACTAAGGTAGTGTTTAGTGGGTACTAGAGAATCTGTAAATTAAATATAATAGCATTACCATGAGTTTTCACTACTATAGCTGTTTAGGTTCCAGTCACATGCCTTATACTATAGAGAGAGAGAGAGATAGATATGTATATGGAGAGAGAGAGATACACACACACACACACCCTTCTCCTTTGAAAAGGGGAACAAAATCGTGGTAAGAGCTTTAAGCAATATGAGTTTAGAGTTTTTTTATCTACCAAATGAGGATACTGATATGGATTCAATTTTCTAAATTGCTAATTTTCCAATTATTAGGTATGCGATTCATGAGATGCAATAAACAAAACACAAATATTTTTATGTCTTATAAAGTATCATAGAATGCTGTAGTTTCAAAAGAACACATATACACATCCCAAAACCACTTGCATGTATTGACAACGTTAGTGATATATCAACTGATAAAACATTTCTGGATGAACTTGAGTTTAATCATTATCTGTCTCCCAACTAGATTGTAGGCTGAGAGCAGGGACTGTTCTATTTATTATTGTATGCCAAGGGCATGATACAATATTAGTGCTTAGAAAATATGTTTTTACTAAATGAATGAACTTAGCATTATGTGTCAAGAGCCTTTAAAATTTTTTCACATTCGTTTAATCCGGTAATACTACTCCTAGGCATTTACCCTAAGGAAATTATCAGAGAAACAAAAATAAATAAACAAGGATGTTTGTTGCAGCATTATTTATAATAACACAAAATTTAAATGTTCAAGAGCAAGGGAATTAGTAAAATGTGGTATATAGTTATTTATATTACATTTATACAATGTAGTACTAGTAGTTATTTAAAAGCATTTTACAAATAATTTACAAAGTGTAATTATTGACAAGGGTAATTTACACATCATAACATTATATATACAAACTATATGATGCATATATCACATATACAACTAAATTCTAATTTATTGTATAGGTCTGCATATGTATACCTGTATCCATAGAAAAAGAACTTATAGAAAAAATACACCAAAATGTTAAAAGTAGTTACATTTTGCTAATAAATAGAACTGAGCAGTCAGTATATTTTAAAGCTTATAAAAATAAAATTATCCTTAATAATGAATTTAGTTACTAATAAACATACCCTTTTGTGTGTGCGTTCTACCTGTAAGCTATCCAACAACCACAAAAAAAGCATTTAGTATTTAGTTTTATAAGACAGAAATGAGACATTCATAAGGAAGAGGAAAATATGTAAATACAGTTTAAACACCACAAGAGCAACTCCACCAAAATGAGCACATGCTTTAAAAATAGTCATGCAAATAAAATATCTCATTGGAAAGGTAAATATTAGTGAATACTTTATTCAAAATATAGAAGCATTCATATTTAGAGTGATGATAACAGTGAAATACACTTTATACAAATACTTTCAAATCTTTTTAAATAACAAATATAGTTGTTTCCAAATTTTGCTTTCTAAAAATAAAATTCTGCTACCAATTCTTCAGATTTTCCTTCTTTAATACTGTTTTGTGCTATTGCTGCCTAAATTCCACGACTATATCAGAGTTCTGGACTCATCTTATGGAAACAATGTACCCCTACAGGAAGGCAATCTGAAATCACATGTCCCAGCCTGCCTCCCTGATAAACTTTCTGCGCCAAGTCACCAAAGCTGCTAAAATTAACAGTGGAGACCAGATTCACTGACAGGAAATCAAAAGGTTGTTAGGATTTTTAATTATTTGGGTGTTATTTTATTGTTGTTGTTGTTTAATCCAGGGAAAGCTCCCACCATAAAGGAACCCAAACATAACCGAAAAAGCAAGCAGGGGTCTTGCCTTAGTGTTGGGCTATTCATAGGCACACCATTCATCCTTCAGCTGAGTTTACTATGCTGTTAAGTGTCTTTGATCAGCTTTTCTGCTTGTTGATTAAAATAAGCTAAATAGATTTCATGAAATTTTAGGAAGTTCTATACTCAGACAACTAATATTAGGGTTTTAAGAGAGATGAACAGTAGTTCAGTATAATTATGGAAGTAGCTTAGAAGTCCGCATAGGATAAAAGCTAAGCAACAAAGAACCCTGAGTATCTTAAATCCAGCTTTAGAAACCAAACAGATCTGAACAAATATTGCAAACTGGCATGGGGGAAGGAATGTCTGCCTCAACTAACAACCAAATTTTGCTCATAGCTTTGGCTACTATTCAGCTGAAACAAAGTCTAATTTAAAAATAAGAGTTTTACTATATCTGAGATGACACAGAATTTGGTATAAAGATATCCTAATCAAACAGGAGACTTTACCAGCACATGCAAGCATATCATAGATACAAACAGGAACATTTATGTTAGAGCATTTCAATGATTCATCAGTGCTAAGAAATATTAACCTATTAATGGGGGAAAAGCCAACAATGTCATCATAGGCAATGTTACCACAGGTGTATCCCTGGCTATATAATTTTCCATTTGTCACAGGCACAAATTTTAACATTAATAGTTAAAATAGCCACCAGGAAGCTTTCCTAACTCTGAATCATTCAGCATTTATCTGAATGTTTATAATCATATAACTGAAGCCTATACCTCATTAATCAGAAGTAGTAAAACTCTTGAGCAAGTTCCCATGGTATTCAATCAATTTCAATAAATAAATTGTACAACTGAAAACAGAGAACTGAGAAAATGTTAAGAATAAGGCAGAATGCTAGATATTGGAGAGGTCTTGAAGCACACACAAAAACAGTAATTTTAGAATGAAACCAAATAGTTCCATATTCAAAAGCCATTAAACATGTACCAATCACTATCCCAAGGAGTAAGTAAAAGATTAAAAAGTTTACAAAGATATTTGATAAGTGCATACATAATACAGCAGGAGTCAGCTCTTAAAGACAACATATTCAGAATACCTCCCTTGCCTCAGAGAACATGCTACAGCTGCTGTGGCAGGGACTGCAAGTTGCCTTTCAATGTCTGTTCTCTTCTAACATATCGGTATTTTTTATTTGCCATATTGCCACTTAGCTAAAGACTCATTTCCCAATCTCCCAATGCTAGGCATGACGACACAACTAAGTTCTGACTTATAGGATGATCTTCTCAATCATGATCTTTCTGCTGGCTGGAATATGGGTGAGATGGTCGGAGCTCCAGCAGCCATCTTAGACGGTGAGATGGATGATATGTATGCATCGAGGTACAAAGAGCCTAGGTCCTTGGTAACTGTGGAACCACAGTCAGCCCTGGACCTTCTATCTAAACATACATATGGGACAGAAATAAACTTCCATCTTGTTTGCACCATGATTATTTAGAGTTTATAAACGCAGCAACTAACATCTATTTAGCGCTTACTACATACCAGACACTGTGCTTAGTGCCTGGTAAGGGGGGGGTATGTGGGGATGCGTGGGCGGTCATGCATGCCGAGGCTCCCCGCATGAGGGCTTGCTTTCACAGGGATCTCTGTCTTGTTGTACCATCTCCAAATTCAAGAATACAGAAACAAATTCTTTGGAATTTAGCCTCTGAGGAGGCAAGCAAATTATGTTAACCACATGCAAACATTTATATAACCTACAGTTTATAAACACAGCAGCTAACATTTATTTACTGCTTACTACATACCAGACACTGCTAAGCGCTTTCCGTATAATCTCCCATTTGCTCATAACGACACTTTAAAACCAGGCCTGTGAGGGAAAATTGGGACAACTATAATAGAACAACAATTTAAAAAAAACGAAAACCAGGCCTATGGGGGAGAGGTAACTTGCCTGGAGTCACTCAGTTATCAGGACTTGAACACTGACCTATCTGATGCCAGTGCCATAACCAGGTTGTCAGCCACCCTCCACGCCCTAAATTCCACTCATCTGGTGTGGAGAACAACCATGACCCCCTCTCACGAAACACCCCAAGGACACTGATTTGCTTGTCCCTCAGATTTTACTATTATATCTTCAAGAGTGCACAGAAAACAAATGTATATGAGGTCTGCCCAGAGGGTATCCAGCCATGTAATATGAAAAATAGATATTTATTAAAGAAGATAAAAGGTATAAGATACAAGAAACATTGTACACAGGACAATGTAGGCACCTTGGGACCTCACAAAGTTCTCACAATCACCATCAGCTGTCCTGTTGGACTTTGCTGAATCTCATTGACAGTCTGAAATCTCTCCCCTTTCAGAGGTGATTTTAGTTTTGGGAAAAGCCAGAAGTCACAGGGCACCAAATCTGAGCTGTAGTGGGGCTGAGTTGCCTTGGTGATTGGATGTTTCACCAAAAAGCTCTGCACAAGACATGATACATGTGAGGGCATATTGTTGTGATGAAGCTGCCAATCACCAGCTGCCCATAGCTGCAGCCTTCTGAATCATCCATATATTTTCCACAGAGGAATGTTCAAGCTTACCGAAAACTTGATGCAGATCCATTGTTCTAGTCACTCATTTTGGATGTGAGGGCCACACAGTACACATGCTCACTCAACAGCATCTGCCGACCCCACTGACTAGTACAGTGAAGTCATCATTGTTCATGCATGTGCATTCCAGTCCATTCTCCTTGGCTTCCAGGTTACATCGATGTCATGCAAACCATTCTTGTTATATTAACAATGGCTGGATTTTTTCCAGACAGATATCATATGTTTGATAATATATCAAATCACAGCATAGAAATGAGAAAGTGTTACAGATTCACTGAGGAAATATATCATTCCACTGCCACTCTAATATAATACAACTGAAAGTCATGCCATAAAGCTATATACCAAACAGTTAACAATTTTGGTTTTTGATTTTTTTATTTTTGGTGGAGTTTCTTTCAGGGGGTGAGAAAAGATTATAGAAGACCTTTAGCTTCCACATTTATATATATATATATACACACACACACACATATATATATGCTGTCTGAAGTTTTAGAACTAGCTAGTGTTATTTCTATTATCTCAAAAGGCAGTAAAGATTTCTTAAAACATGTCCTAGGAATTTTCCTGTTTATAATTTTATCATTTAAAAATAAGTAATTGTAATTTATGAAGAAAAATGTCAAAGTGCTTGAGAAATATAATGATTTGGATGAAGTGATTAAAAAATCAGATTTTTAAATATCTATTTCCAAATATATAATTCCAATATGAATATACAGCATCTTAGTGTTACATATAGTTATATGTAGTTAGTGGATATAACACTAACTATAATATAACCTGGGAGGAAAGTCAATTTAGGCAAAACATAAAAGAAAGAAGAGGAAAATTATTTCAGATGTATGTTCAGTGTGCAGAATTCATGGGTTAAAGTCCTGTAGCCTTTGTAGAGAAAGACTGAAAATTTTTTTTCTGAGTTTCCTGGTAGACAGGGAAAAAAGGAGCTCAAAGTGTCCATCAAATGACAGGAAGTAAGCCATTAGAAGGAAGCAGAACCTATTGAGATTCTCTCTCTCTGGTGAGTCCACAGAACTGTTTCACAAAATGTACTGTGTCTCCAAACACGAAAAGAATTTTTGAAACTTTGGGGTCCAGTTTCAAGTACAAAATTTTAATAATTTTAAGACCAAAATTTAAATAACTTAAAACTAAAAGACATGCATATTACATAGAAGCTGAAATAAAATGGTCTCAGTATAGTGGCTGGCCTAGTTTCCAACCACCTTCTCCTTTATATAAATGATATATTGTAATTTACTTTCCATAATTTACTTTCTTTGCAGATACTAATATCTTAACCATTAGTAACCCATTTTTAAATATGCAGCCCTAAAATCATTATAGCCTGACATTTTTATATGCTTATAAAACACATTTTATTCCAACTGTTTTTATTAGAAGAAATGTGGCCTGCCGAAACCAAAACCTACATATTTTACTTTGAAAAAAAAAAGGCAGCTGGAAATATAAAACTCCATACATTTGCTTTTAACACTGCTTGAGAACTAAAACCTATAATGTGAAATTGACATCTATTAATGGTTTGCTCAAAGAAACTGAGACATGTTTTAACAGAAAGCAGCACTCTGAGCTCATGCCACAAACCATGGCATTCTCACTGCCCCCCGGGAAGGGGTGCGTGGGCGGCCATGCATGCCGAGGCTCCCCGCATGAGGGCTTGCTTTCACAGGGATCTCTGTCTTGTTGTACCATCTCCAAATTCAAGAATACAGAAACAAATTCTTTGGAATTTAGCCTCTGAGGAGACAAGCAAATTATGTTAACCACATGCAAACATTTATATTACTCTACAGTTTGTTTCCATGTCTTTCCAAAAATTGCGTTTTAGAATCGGATCTTAGAAGACTTCATATGACAAGACATCCAATTATTCCTTTTCTTGCCTCATGAAAAGACAAAATTTGGGAAAACAATTACTTAATATCATTAAAATTGTACTACTCTAATCACAGGTGTGTTTATATTAAAGTAAATGTTTGTTTCTTAAGAATACAATTTATCCCCAAACTCTCCCAAGCACAACTGGAGGAAGGAGATGCCCAGGAGTAACCAGTACATGGAAGTTCCTGGTCCAGTACAGGCAAGGAAAGAGAATGAAACTAAATATACATAGATAGAAGGGGGCGGAGGCAAAATATACTGGCATCGGAGGCATGGTTAGTCTCTGAGCGTAAGGGGAGCCGGTCAGCGGGAGCTGGTTAACAGCCTGAATAGCCAACTGACTTCCAGCACGTTGTCCCAAACACAAGTCTACGTGTTCTCTGCTAGTTTATCTCTCATTAGACATTTCCATTGGAACTTCAAAACTTGACATGAACCATGACTAAATGGGGTTTATCACTGCAATAATTTTTTTATTTTATTCCACCATGGAGAACTTCCTGAACAAACAAACAAACAAAACTATCCTGCTCATGTGTAATAAAGACAAAATGTTAGTACTTACTCATATGTAAAGATTTTTATGTAAAGATTGTTCAAAAGGAATACCAAAACAATACTAATAAAGTAAAAATCCTCCTGAGAAAATCTATTTTATATCCCAGTTAAAGCCCTTTACTAAAACCTTTCCCCCCACCCCACACACAGAGGAGAACCTTCAAAGATTTCTTGTCACTGAAGAAATAAATTATACATGCTCTCTGAGAATTTTGATCATTTTTAAGATCTTTATCCTAACAGTTTGTCTTTGGAGAACCTCAATACTTGACACAATTCTGGATTGTGTGTGGTTTAAAGGTAAATAAATGATTATAATCAACTGTCCATGGCTGTGTCTCCATGAAGTGTGTGCTTGCTGAACATAGCTCATTTGTACCCCCCCAAAAATTCCAAAGGATGAGTCTTCCCATTGATATTTTTCTTCTACAACATTCTACCAAAGAGAGGTTAAGCCTAAAAGAACAAGAAAGACTTCTGATAAAATCTCACTGCACCTGGCCATCATCCGGGCCTTTGGTTAGGTCCCATGACACACTGCAGACAATATACATGCCTTCTATTTACATGTACAGTAATATCATTACAATAAAATGGTAAACTGTCACTGAGCCATGATTTTTTAGTTTAATTCAAATCTTTGCTGACATGACCTGATAAAAACATTTGCAAAAAGAATAAGAAAACCATCCAGCTAGCCTTGGCCAGGTAGCTCAGTTGGTTAAAGCATTGTCCCGGTTGCAGGTTCAATCCCCAGTCAGGGCACGTACAAGAATCAACCAGTGAGTGCGTGAATAGCTGGAACAACAAAAGTTGATGTCTGTCTCTCTCTTTCTCTCTCAAATCAATAAATAATTTTTTTAAATGCAGCTAATAAAGCTAATTTCAAATAATGAATTTGGAGCAGGATAATTTTAGTGAGCATAAAACAGAGGTAGAAACTTCATCTTATCAATGACAACAATACACTAATTGAATTTACCACCTTTATCCTAAAGGGATTCTCCAGGAAACCCCAACACTACAGGGCAACCCACCACTGGCACCCAAACACGACTAACAAGAAAGAGACTATAAATATGACAATGTGACCACTAGGTGGCACCTTCACACCGTTTCTTTCCTCTGGAAATCTTACTTCCTCCTTTACTCTGGCTTTCCCAAGATAACAGCAGTGCAAAACTCAAAGAAGTGCCTCACTTTAACAAAGAAAACAATAAAACAATTTAGAAAACTTATTTTTAATAAAAAATTCTTCCTATAACTTCTACGTACAATTCTTTGTTATATAATCACCAAAGAATAACTCACCAAACTGTAAGTATAAATTGGTATTCTGTCTCCCACCCTTTGGTAGTGTGTTATTCCAGTGTTACAATACAGGATGGGACAAAGGTAAGTTTACAGCTGTTCATATGGAAAATAATACAATAATTAATCAATAATAATACAAGAATAAGCTCTTTCGTGTACTCACAACTGCAAATCTACTTTTGCCCCACCCAGTATAAAATTGAGATGAATTTATTTTCATTCTTTTTTGTCATAAATATCTTCTAAATGCACATGGAATCCTTTCTTCCCCTCCCTATATAAGGTGGTTGACACATAAGACTGTGTCTAACTGAAAGAAATGATAAACAGTAGCCTCCAATGCTTTTCAAATCCCAGTCGATGACTGTAAATGTCAAATAACCCTGCTGACAAGGTAGGATGTATATAAATTCTTCAACCATTTTAAATAAACAGGGTTGATTTTTTTTTTTAATTTTAATAACAGGTCTAGACTATGACATTGCTCCACTCACAGTCAGCAAATTTCCCAAGACTTTGGAAGCATCATTACATTGAAAGGGAAAGTGAGCAATGGGCATTTTGTTTATTTGAAAATTTTTAATTTCTTCTGTTTGTCATTGGCATGGGGCAGATAGTTCTGCATATTTATTTGCAAAATATCACCTCCATCTCAGATAATTACCAATAGGCTAGGTCGCAAGTAAAATTTAAAAGTATGTGCAGTTTCTCCTTGGCAATTGCAATCTGTCCTTTGCCTCCCCAACTAGTTTCCTTCCCTGTTTTTCAGCCTCTTGCTCAATAACACCTCCTGCTCTTGGCACTCAATACCCTTTCTCCTCTACAACCAACCAAAGAAAGAGTCTGGAATCTGCCATTTCCATGTAAGGTAACTACGTGCCACTTGCTTGGCAGAGTTGGTCCCTCCCTCCTGCATGCCCCACCCTCCCACCCCCACCCGCGACACTTTGTTACCTGCCTCTAGTTTAGCCCTTACTTCCTCACATTGTAACCGTCTGCAAGGGCGTCTCCTCCATGTAGGGATCCTCCAGAAACGCTTTCTTAATGATTGTGTCCTCTTCCCTTGTTGTATTCACATTTTAAGCCTCTTCACTAATTGTGCTAAGAGGGTCTTTCCCTCCATTTAATGCAGGAGTTCTTAATTTTAGAGTTCAAGAACAAGCTTATATCTACATGTCTATGAGCACTTGTTTTTTCTAGAAAAGAGGTTCCCAGCTTTCATTAGATTCTTAGTGGGGTCTCTAACCCCAAAAATGTAGAGCCAAAGCATACTAAAACAAACTTCTGTATGAGAAACTGGAGAGGAGGCAAGTTATTGGGCTAAGGGGCCTTCCAAGAAGCCCCAGAACCATTTCAATAGGCGGCTACCTACTCTCTTACAGGTAATATCTCCTAAATACAAAGTAGACAGACTAGTCCCTATGAGGAAAACCAGACCAGTTTGTTCCAAGGTTGTTGTAATGACATGTACTCACAAAATAAGTACTCTAAAGAAACCACAACTACAGGCAAAATATAATAAGAATATATATACAGCAAACCCTCTCATCAGAAAGGTAAAGCCATGTTTAAGTCAAATTATTATATTTATTATAATAATAAAAAGATTAGTTACCTGAATGTACAAACAATGGTGTCAATCACCAAAAGTCCTCCAAGAGAAAATATTGGAAGAAAATGGAGAATCTTTTGGGTGCATTACTATTTTATTTCCACCGTTTGTTTTCCAATACAGGTTTTCTTAAGTCATTCATTTTTCATGTTGAAAATCTACTCTTCCACTCTCCCTTTAACCAACAACTAAACCACCAATCAAAACTAGCCTCATAAGTAGGAGGCCAGTGCCTATGCATTAGGCTTTCAGGGTTGGATTCAGATGGTCTGGAGTGGAGTTTTTCTGATAAATTACAAAAGAGACACTTGAGGAAGTTACTATGTGCAAAGGGCAAAATTCACCATTAGCTGAGATTTGAATGGACCCATGAAAAAGGCCTTTTTTCCACAAGAACAGGGCGCAAGGCTGCCCTATTTTCTGTCATGCCCAAATCCAAGCTTCAGGGAAACTTACCACTGCATGGGGACAAAAAGGCATGCTCATCAGCAGGGAAGGAAAAGTGACCATAGAGCCAGACCACAAGCAAAGCCTGCTGCCCCAGGCCACAGCTAGTTAGAGCATAGCCCCTGAATCTACCTGCCTCCGGATGGGGGGGAGGGAGGGAGGAAGGAAGGGAGGGAGGGAGGGAGGGAGGGAGGGAGGGAAAGAAAAAGAGAAAGAAAGAAAAAGAAAAAGGAGGAGGGACCTGGCCAGGCCTCTTCTCATTTCAGAGAAGTCGCTCCCACAAAACTCCAGCCAGTGGAAAAAAGAAAGAGAAAACAGCACACATTTACACATGAAAGATTCATCCCTAGAGAAATGTGGACAAGGCAAGGTTTCAAAGTAGAACAGCATTCCTCCTCTTTGGGAACCTCGCCCTAGAGCAGCGATTTTCAACCTGTGTGCCACAAGAATTTTTCAAACATGCAATACCTGACTATTTAGTCAGGGGCACTGACCTCTTTTCCCTTAAGATTGTCAAATAGAAAGACAAATACCATATGATCCCACCTGCGAGTGGAACCTAATCAACAAAACAAACAAATGAGCAAAATGGAACCAGAGACTTGGAAATAAAGAACAAACTGACAGTGACCAGAGAGGGGGTGGGAGGGGGATAATGGGGGAAAGAGGTGGCAGGGGCAAGCAAAGGAACATGAACAGAGGACTCACGGGCATGGACTATGGTGGGGATTGACTGCGGGAGCAGAGGGGATGGGGTTGGGATGAACAAGAGGGAAAAAGGCGGGACAACTGTAACTGAACAATAATAAAAAAGGGAAAGAAAGAAATAAGATAAAACAAAAAAGAAAAGACAACAGCCAACACAACATAAGCTGTCCAGTGTGAATACCCTGTCTTAAACTATAAATATATAGGTTATATAATAGAGTTGCATCTTATGGGTCACATCACATAATGAGATTGCATCTGAATGGTTAACTCTTGGTACCAGACATCCTGATATACAAATATGTGCACTTGATTTTGTAAAAAGTCACTATGGGACAAAAAGGGTCTTTTTTTTTTCTTTTTTGGTTAAGTGATCAAAATTATACCTATTTTTTGTCAGGTCAGCAAAAATTATAATTTTTTGGTATGCCTCAGAATTTTAGAAATCAGAAATTTTTAGAAATTAGAATTTAGAAATTTTATGTGTGCCATGAGATGAACAAGGTTGAAAATTGCTGCCCTGGACTGTAAGATGGAGCAGGGAAGAGGCCTTGAATTCAGCCTTGAGGACAACTCTAGCCTCATGTCAGTGGCAGCTGGGAAAGCTCCATTCCAGCCAGACTCAGTCTCCCGACTGATTCTTCATTTCACAATGAGACTATCAATGACTTGCCAAATAGTGAAAAAAAAGTTTCTTGTGTTATGCTGTCGATAAAAATGTAAAATTTTGTAGAATGCTCACAAGTGTGTTCTCTTCAAATTGTGACAATTTTCTACAAAATCTAATAAACATATAAATAAAGAACACTGATAGGAAAATATATTTCAAATGGCACCTTATAAGTATATAAATTTAACTGTGGGGGAACCTTCAGTCAATAAGCAGCATAAGGTGGGAGGAAGGAGCCCCCTGAAGGGGGATGAAACTCATTCTAACACCAGCTGTGCTACAGCTAACTGTGTGGCCTGCAGCAACTACCTCACATTAATTCCTAAATTGCCCGTGTTCAGGGTTATTTAAACACCAAACAAAATAGATTATGTGGGGAAAGCTTTGCAGCTATAAACCATTATTCATCTGTATTATAATTATGTCTCTACAAATTGTGGTTATTAGTTCACATCCCAAATCTACCTAAGCATTAAAAACTATTCTACAGAGTTTGAAGGGACTTTATACAGTTTTGAATTACACTCTGCCTAGAAGAAAATACAGAGCTCTTTGGGGGAAAATAAATAAATAAGTAATGCAACAGCCACATCTTCAAGTCTATGTCCTAAATAAAGGATTTAATCCCATCACATAACACAGCAAAGCCTGTTATCCTATGAAAGGGAAGTACTAAACCCTCAATTTAAGGACTAGTTGCAACCAATTAAAGTAAGGATACTTATAATTTAGTGCATAAAAATGTGTGCTGAAATATAATTAGTGCCTATGAACTAAAAGAGGATGGATTAGGCTAATTTGTGGAATGCTGTTGGAAAGAAGACCCTGGGTTTTAAAAAAAGAAGAAAGAAAAGAGAGAATGACCCTTGTGTCTGCAGAGCAGCTAAGCAGCTTAATGTTCCTCTAATCAATCATAATGGGAAGGAGGAGGAGCGGCGCCCTCTCTATCCCATCAGCCTGCATTATGCCTGCCGGGCACCGCAGCCCTGCGACATGGGTACAAGCCGAAGGGGCCGGGTTTTGTGCCCTCCACTCATTTCCCAGCTTCATTTATATGATAATTAGAGCTCTGCTGCCAGAAGGGAAAGCATCTGCCAAAAGTAAAGTCCTCACAATAACAAAACTGGTATATGCTGTGATATCGCCAAAGTGCTGACTAAGAAATTTCTTTAATCTTCCTTTAAAGCCATAAAGTACTGTTTGTGTTACTACGAGCTGGGAATTTTTAACAGTCTTGCACTGACAGCAATTATTTAACACATGCACAAAACAATAGAGTTTCACACCACTTAATAAACCTTTGAGCTCTGTGACTTCCAATGTTCTCACTGGCTGGATTTTATGGTCTAGTAGCTCCTGAACAGTCAAGCCACAAACACAGTATGAAAATTATTTGAAACAACCTTTCTTTGTCCCCTTGCAGACTTTTAAACAAATGAGGCAAGCTCCATGATTGTGGGCTCATTAAAAGATTTGTCTGCCCACTTCACTCTCCATACTTAACTGCTGCCTTAAATCTCTGCCAAGGAATCAAGCTGATTGGCTGTTGACCCTACATCTCATTTTTCAAAATATCTGCCAGAGTAAGATTTAAGTATTTTAACAATCTATTTGAGGTAGAACTATATTGTTTCCTTTTTCAGGAAAAAGAATTCATTCAACTATATGAATGCCAACTCTGCAAACCCTTTAAAAAAAAAGTATGGCACATACAAAGAAAATCAAAGACGCTGCCTTCCGATGCCACCTCATTGAGGGGCCATGATCAAATAATGATGACAGAGGCCACATGTGTTTACAGAGCCCTCCCGGAGGCCAGGAGACATGGGTTATGGGCGAGTCACTTAAAGCCCCACGTCTCTGCACCTCATCTACACCAGGGGAAGTGATGGTCATATCGACCTCCAAGGTTGTCATGAAGCTCAAGTCAACTGCAGGGAAAAGTACTTTGCAATCTATAATGCACAATAAAAATAATGGGAACAATTATGCTCTGCAAATGACACCAAGTGATCTTTTTATTTTTCACTCTGATTCAAGGATTATAATACATAGCCATCTTGGCCACGGAGGCTGTGTGATCTCACTCCATTTACTATGAGTGGTCAGTGAAATTTCCCTAACCCACTGTCAAGAATATAAGAAATCAGGCTAGAAGAAAACACAGGCAGTAAAATCTTAAGACATTTTTCTTAGTAATATTTTTTCTAATATATCTCCTCAGGTAAGGGAAACAAAAGAAAAAATAAACAAATGGGACTACATCAAACTAAAAAGTTTTGGCACAGCAAAGGAAACCATCGACAAAATGAAAAGATACCCCTGAATGGCAGAACATATTCACCAATGATACATCTGATATGGGGTTAATATCCAAAATTTATAAAGAACTCATACAACTCAACACCAAAAAAAAAAATTCAATTGAAAAGTGGGCAAAGTACCTAAATACACTTCTCCAAAGAGGACATACAGATGGCCAATAGGCTTATAAAAAGATGCTTAATGTCACTAATTATCAGAGAAATGCAAAATAAAACCACAGTTAGATAGCACTTCACACCTATCAGAATCACTATCATCAATAAATTCACAAACAAGTGTTGGTGAGGATGTGGAGAAATGGAACCCTGTGCACCATTGGTAGGAATATAGATGGGTGCAGTCACTTTGGAAAACAGTACGGAGGTTCCTCAAAGAATTAAAAATAGAAGTGCCTTAAGACCCAGTGATTTCACTTCTGGGTATTCATCCAAAGAAACACAAAACACTAATTTGAAAGAATATATGCACCCCTATGTTCATTGCAGCGTTATTTACAATAGCCAAGCTATGAAAGCAGCCCAGGTGCCCATCAACAGACAAATGGATATAAAAGCTGTGGTATATACGTGCAATGGAATATTACTCTACCACAAAAATCTAATGAAATTACCAATTATGGTATATATGGTAAAGCTAGAAGGTTTATGCTAAGTGAAATAAGTCATCGGAGAAAAAAGAATACCACATGATTTCACTTACATGTGAAATCTAAAGAACAATATAAACAAACAAACAGAAACAGACTCATAAATACAGAGAACAGACTGATGGTTGCCGGTGGGCGGGGGCTGGGTGGTAGTTACAACACAGTCATGGGGATGTAAAGTACAGCATAGGGAATAGGAGTCAATAACATTGTAATAACTATATGGTGCCACTGGGTACTGGAAAAATCGGGGGAACACTTTATAAAGTATATGATTGTCTAACCACTATGCTGTACACCTAAAACTAATACAAAATAATATTAAATGTAAACTGTAATTGAAAAAAAATTTTTTAGTTAAAAACTGTAAAGAATATAGAAGTCAGACTATCAAAATTTCAAGAATTATGAAATCTGCCTAAATAGAATATATAGTTAAAAAATGGATGGCAAAAGAAACCAGCAAGTATTATGAAACAAAGTCACCTTTTAAAAAATCCAAATTATATACATAAAATTCTCAAAAACTATGTGTGTATTTATACACACTATGTGCAAATTTGAATTACACTATGACCCATTTTTCAAAGGCATTTTTCATCAAATAATCAAATAATTTAAAATCTGCCTACTGTGAATTAGGTACCATAGAAAAATCATAATGAATTATATAATCTCTCCTTATTAGCCTATTTATTCCCCCCTAAATTTATCATAGAGATGTACTGTCTGGAGGGAGTTACATTTTCCCAGCACCTAGAATCACAGAGCCATAGGGTTTTATCTCTGTCTTGTCTTTATGTAAGTTGTGCTTCTCTAATGTCTGCATATGTCAGCATTATACCAGTTTGCTTAGACTGCACGCACAGCCATGCCATGCCCACTGTTTTGACAGAGTTCTAGCTGCCTATCTGGGGTCAGTCTTTGACCTCCAGCTGCCCTGGGACCCACTGCTGGTCACTGCCTTTAGTGTTCTCTGCCAGCCTGCCCTATGTGGCTGCCCGTCCCCTTCTGTATCCTTTGGTACCCAGTGCCCAACTGTTCTCTGTTTATCTCACTCCACTCCGCTCTGAATAACTCAAGTTCTACCTTTCAAGTTTTCTTTCCTACTTCCCAAAGTATCAAATGCTACCTTATAAACTTTATTATTCAAAATTTCTAAATTATTGTTTATCTCCCACTAGTTATATATTTATTTGTTTTCTTTTTTATTTTAAATTTTTAAAAACACGAATTTATTGTGTTATTACCTTTGGAGTCAAGTTTAATATTACCGTGTTACTTTCATATCCAAAGTTATGACAGCAGCCAAAAACACCACTCTGCGTGTAGACTTTCCCCACTATGGAGAGCCCTGTTTTTTAGCAGGTATTTAAATCTTCCCCATCCCTCCCTCCACCCCTTTATTGAGATATAATTGACACATAACATTGTATAGCATTACAGTGTACAAAGTGTTGATTTAATATATTTACATGTTGCAGGATGATTAGCAGCATAGCATTAGCTACTACCTCCATCCTGTCACATAGTTACAATTTCTTTTTTGTGATAAGAGCAGTCAACATTCAAGTATACAATACAGTATCAGTTAACAGGTGTTGGAAATCTTGATACATTATTAAGAGTTCACCAATGGCAGCATATTGCTTAAGTATCTGGCTCAGAAAATTTTATGAAGGATAATCTTAGAACATTGATGTTGATCATGTGTGTTTTCATATAATGTAGAGATAAAGTATATAAAAATAACAACAGTGAGTTTGCCAATTCTCAGTTGTTAATGTTAAGTTAAAATATTAAAAGCAGGTTCTCTCAAGAAAAGAAATTACATCCTTCTATGTTTTTACATGTCACTGTTTATCTAAACCTTAGATCCAAAGAAATGTAAGAAGAGATTAGCTGCAAACTTCAAAGCTAATAACAGGCACTTTAGCAAGAACATAAATAGATGGCGATTTCCTTGACATTACTTACTCAAAACATACTCTAGAGATGATGCAGGGCTCATACATGAAAGGATATAAATAAGTTTAATGGATCATTTCAAGAAACACAAAGCAAGTTGCAACAGTCAACATATATTTCTCAGAAGTGATTCTATATGATGACAAGCTAGAAAAAAAGTACCTTGCAAAAATTTTAATACTAGAAAACAATAAAGAGAATAAACATTTGGAAATAGTTAAATCTGTGACATATGTAACAAATAATATAAGTTCTAAATATATAAAGATAGCTATATACAAAATAGGAGGAAACCTTAATTTAAAAATGAACAGAGATACAAATAGACAATCCACCAAAAAAGAAATGCAAACTGCCAATATATTTGGAAACATGCCCAAATTCACTAGTAACCAAAAATACAATTTAAAGCAACAATACCATTTTAAACTATCAGATTGGCAATTTTTCTTTAATGATAGCTCTATTGGCACAGACATAGCACTCTGGAATACTGTTAGTACAAGTACAAATTAAACATCATCTTTGGAGGGTGATTTGGCAATAGTGCCAAACTTTACACAGGTACTCTGACTTAGTAATTCCACATGAGAATTTATCTAAGAAAATAATTCAACAACTGCATAGACAAGGATGCTCAGTGCACCATGATTCATAATAACAAAAGTACTAAACATAACAAAAAATTAACAACTAGAGGACTGACTCAATAGACACACAGTCATATAGTAGTATACTATTTAAAATGATGGGGTTGGTAAATGCTTTAACATACGAATTTGCCCATAATGTATTGTTAAATGAAAGGGCATCCTATAAAATAGAATATAATGTTCTGCAGAATATAATCCGTGTTTTGTAAAAAGACAAAGAAAAGGAAAGAGAAGATCAGAAGACAGAAGAGGGGGAAAGAGTATCTGTGTTGTATTGGGAGTTTGAGAATGTGGGGACCATGTGAACAGAAAAAATGCCAGGCAGGATAATGACCAATGGCTAACTACAGTTGTATTATAGGTCACCTTTCTAAGAAATAACATTATGGGTGAGTTTTCCTTTCTTTATATTTTCTGAGTTGCCTGAATTCTATTTTTAAAAAATCCATTTTCACTATGAAAATAAATTTAAGTTGTAACCAGGTTTGCATAATTACTTTATAATTAAAGAAATCTTTCAATAAATTTAATTTTGAAATTTTTAAAAAGAAATCTTTCAACAAATTCTCCTTTATCTTTAGAGGCAGCAATCTATTACTTCTAGCTGGACACAGGAGAATACTTTGTCTTCACAAAGCGTGTTTCTAGTAATGCAAAAAAAAAAAAAAAAGCCACCAAAACTTCCTGTATGTCTACAGAGACCATTTAAAAATGCTCTCTAGTTGCTTGTTTGTTCTGTTGATTAGTCTCCACTTCTAGGTGAAATCAGATGGTATTTGTCTTTCACTGGAGACACCGAAGTGAAGAACAAACTGACAGTGAACATAGGAGAGGGGAAAGGGAAGACGGGGCGGGGGGGAATGGGAATGCCATCAAGGAACATATATGGGGGACTCATGGATAAAGTCA